>CALYLW010000342.1:0-584131 GCA_944989445.1 Ampullaceana balthica
TCTAGTGGGGGTTGTTACAGGTTCTGAACTTTGTTTCTTTTCTTGTTTATCTTTACAATCCCGTTTGTTCATTGTTAATTTGGTGGCTTTTACCTGTTAACAGATACAAATAATTGCCACAAAACAACATGCTCAAATAATAATGTTCTATAAAGTTTATGCTAAAAATATCCTTAAAAAAATAGAAGTATTATCCAGAAATGAAATAAATTTCTGTAAGCAATTTTATTGTTAACATTAGGGTGGATATTAAAACTCTGAAACCACAATATACCAGGACGGGCGAACATCCTAACCAAACATATTTTAATTATTCTAAATCACCGAGTAATTCAAAACAATTCATTAGATAATTTTCAAAATAAGAAAAGCAGTTAAATAACTGTCTATGGACCCAAAAGGTTGACAATTTTTTTACACAGCAGACCCAAAAGTCTTGTAAACTGTATCCTGTGGACATAAAATGGGCATCAACATTCACCTGCAAACAGGACACATACAACTTAATTCCCAACTTATGAAACCATTATCTCAACCAGAGGAGTCCAAAGTCCAGCCTCTGGGGCAAATGCTGCCTGCACTTATGTTTTGATTGACATTAATATCATGGTCTTTGTCATTTTGATAGAATAGTATTGAAATAATGACTATAGTTTCAAGAGTTCATTCATTTATTGTTTAGGTTAGTTGAATATTTGGCAACATAAACCCATTGGCTGCTTTACCCATTATAGGCTTCACTATGTACACAAAAGTATACATGTGTTACCCATTATGTTTTTGCTCTTCATTTCATATGTTTGATGACTTAGAATTCTCGGATATATGACTAGTATTGTCTTATAGCACACCTAACTGGCACAGGGTATAGACAGGTATGAGTATAATATATTGCACATGCTTACTGAATGTGATTGCTGGTTGACAACATACAAGCCTTGCCTAAAAGAAAACCAAATTGAAGTACTGTGGGGAGAGAGAGAAAGGTATGATTAAACAAAGATCTTTATAGAATGAGGCAAAGGGGTGCCAATGAAAAACTCTAACTTAATTCCAAAATATTGCAGTATAATAATACATGATTACAAACTCGCTGTATTTTATAGCTTTAGATGTGAAGATAAGGCAAATTATAAAAAGGAAATTAATAAGATAGAATTCCGTTAGAGGTTATTCATCCTAAATGATGGGCAATATTTATTTCATCATCATAATCTTTAATTTCAAGACTTTGAAAAACAATTTAAATTTATCATTATAAAAGCTTACCCTAAGCACTAAGATTCTGAGCATCAGTAGATTCATTCTTTTGTGGCATAAATTTATTGCATTGAAATACACGCATGCAGAACATGCTACAAAATTAAATAATAATAGAAATAGAAGGCAATATTGAGAGTACCTTTCTAAAATTAAATGCTGTTACTGATTTCTAAATATTTGTCATTGTCATGTCGCTAGACAAACTAAACATTACTATTGATAGCAAGCAATACATTGTAAACAGTATAGCTTATGCCTAATAATAAATATAGTGTTTGCAAGTTAATGAGGCATCATCTTGATTACTCTTTACTACTAGATACTGAATATTAATGTAGTAGTTTAGTAGTATAGTTATTATTATAGTATAAAACAAATGTGTTTAGTGACACTGAAAATATTTACTTAGTATTTGGACTTCGAAAATGTTGTAGAGTAGGAAAAATTAGTTTAAAAGCTCTAAATAATTTATCTACTTACTATAATTCAAATATTTTTTAAAATTTTAATGTTTAGGCTTTGGCCAATGACAATATTTATAATGCTGATATAAATGGTGTAATATTAATATTAATTTATATACAGCAGCTATATATTCGGCGACCGGATGAATAGAAACGGGGCTATCTTCTTGGTGATCGGACAAGTAGAAGGTTTAGTGGGGACCTATAGTTCTGGTGACCTGTCATAATGTGACCCTGCAACTCATCTATTTAAGATTGCATGCCATGTTTCTTTTTTCTTTTCCTAAATGAATATAATCCTTATATTCTATTTGTTTCAGAAATAGCTTTTTCAGAAGTTTGGTTTTTTTTTGTTATTTATATAGAACTATCAAATGTACAACTTTGATTTTATGAAAGTTTGAAATAGTTTGAATGCAATAATTGCAACAAAATTCAAAATATTTAAGTTAGTCCAAATTGGGCTAAAAACTTGTTTTTAAAAAAATAAATTAGAGCTGTTTTGTATGAAAGTCAAAGTTTGCTTTATTTAAACTGGTTTTAGTTGAATAAAATATATATATATTAAGAGTAGTCTTTATCATTTGAAATATGAAACTTTTGTTTGGCTATCATTACTATCAGATGTCTGTTTTCTGTGTTTGCCAAATTTTGTCTTCACCTTTTGCTAAAAAATATACTGCTTTGTTTGTGGATATTAAGAATTTTGAAATTTACAACTAAAATCTTTAAGTAGGTAGTCCGAATTAGGCAGCGAACTTTAGAAGGATTCGAACCTTCAATCCCTTCTTTACTGGACAAGAGCTCTAACCAATTAAGCTATGCCTACTGAGCATGTGACATGTTAACAATGACAAAGAATCTATATGGTGTAACGGTAATGTGATAACTAACGAGACAGATAGCCCCAGTCTATCTGTCTGGTTTTCGGACATGTAGTCACATATATGATAAACTAGAAAAATACCCGCACTTTGTAGCGGGAGTGTGCTGACCCTTTATCCAAGTATCAGTTGCTGGTTATTACAATTTTTATTTGCCAAGTTAAATTTCAGATTTATCTATTTAGTTAAAATCTTATGAGAAACAGAGATATGCCATTTTACCGCGTGAGTTGTTTTCCCTTAATGCAGTGCCTTTTAACATAACCTTACTATTTAAAAGATATGATTTATTAAATAATGATTCTTGCCGACCATAATAACTAAATTTACAATTTCATTCCCACTTGTACAAAATTAACATAACTTATAGGTTTTCCGAAAGAGCTCTACCACCCTCGTCACTCAAAAATTTAATATATAATTACGAAACTGCATCGTAGCACAATTGTAAGTTATATAATATTTGTAACCATGTCTATGTGATAAAGAACATGTGGCACTATCCCTTTAAAAGGCAAAAGCTAAGTGACTCATAGCGCAAATAAACAAAATTATAAATGTACTTTCTAAAATACTTTTTTTTTAAAAAACGGTCGTATTAAAATGATATCAAAAAAATGTGCACACCATATTTAGACATATAGAAAGCTGGCCGCATAAAATAAAGTCTTGTTATAAAGTAAATGTACTGGACCAAAATAACTCCTCCTTTTGACGTATTCATAATTGTTGTAACAGGGAAATAATATTTAACATTTTTATGTCTCTATATTTTACGATTTATATTTACGGGTTTATAAGCAATGTGTATAATTTCAAAAAGGAATCTTTTTTGTTTTGTTCCCTATTTCGGATAAGGCATCATATTTTGTAAATTATATTCAATGCACACACACACACCAGATTGTATATCTGAAAAATAAAATAAAAATGAAAAAAAAAGATTCAACCGTCTGTTAATAAGCGCATCTTAAAAATGATTAAAAGGCAATTTTAGAAATGGCCTATGCTATTCTGATACAAAGGAATGAACATAAAAACATATTCAAATTCGCAATTCATATTAATTAAGCGTTTTCAGGATCACTTCATTAAATTTAGTCAACTTTTGTTAATACGTTCGGTAGCGAAAGTTTATAATGTATAGTGTATATAAAGCTTAAGTAAACAGTTTTAAAGTGTAAGTTTATTTGACATAGGCCATCAATTTCAACATAAAATAAACTCGCTGCATCTATGGTTTTTAATTAAATGTCGAGTTATGAATTAAATTTTAATAAATCCCAATTCTATTCATTGCATGTAAAATATTAATACAATGTATCGTGAAAATAATTGAAATAAAATAATTTAAACGCATATGTAATATATAAAGCTCAGTTGATATTTTTATGTTTTTTTTGTTTGTATCCATTAAAAAAAGGCCACTGCTTTGTTGACATTTTTCCAAAAGATCTCTGCCACTGTCGTCACTAAAAAAGCTTTTATATTTTTATGACACTGCATCGTAACAAAATTGTAATTAATACAATATTTGCAACAGCGTCTATGAGATAAAGATAATAAAGATAAATAAAGAAATTAGGCTATATTCCTAATTTTTTTAAAAACAAACAAAACAAATCAATTTTATGTTAAAAACGCATGTGAAACCATGACAATAATCGATTTTAAAAATGGCCTATGTTAATACATCATCAAAGGAATGAACATAACATATTCAATTCGCAATACAAAATAATTAAGCGTTTTCAGGATCACTTTATTCAATTTAATCTACTTATGTTAATAGGTCCAGTAGCCTAAGTTTAAATGGTATAAGAGTATAGGTTATGTAAAAGACCCTCGGCTCAATGAAGAAAATATGATTGGCGCCATTTTTAAAAAAAATTTTTTAACGATGTTGAGGGGGTGATGGCTTTGTAAAAATTTTAAAAGGTCTTAGAAAAAGTGTAAGCTGATGATGTTGATGTTTTTTACAACAAAAATTGGATGCGGATCATGTATTTTTAGGTTTCATTAGTGTATTTTTACTAACACCAGTATGGTTAAGACATTTGTAGCCAACCGAGTCGTAACGAGTCGTAAAAGTGAAGTAAAAAAAAATCCCAATGTTTACAACCGCTCAAAACAGTGAGAGAGTCACCGGAAACCACTTATCTGACGTATTGGAATACAAAATTGAATTATTTTTAGAAAACTGTGACGTAAACACAACAATTCTGAGGCACCCGTAGAGTACCGAATAGCGAACCGTCAAATTTGTTAAAAAAGTTTTTCCGTGAATTTTCGACATGCGCAGAACGATGCGTGAATGAGTATCGAAGCTGAAATAAGGGATTATTGGTAATCCCTTATTTCAGCGCATTTTATATTTCAAGTCATCAAAAAAACATTTTTTCAAACTTACTTCATTAATAATTATTATGAAATCTATTTTAAAATTAAAATATTATTTTTTTGTTGAAATAAAATTACCATTTTACGATTTGTACGAAATAAAAATTTGTATATTTCACTATCTTCTGTGACTAACGGCGCCATTGTTGTTGTTGGAAGTCTGCTTTTAAAAACCTTTTTCTAAGTTAAAAACCCCTTTAAATTCAACAAAACTTAAAACACAAGAAAAACTAATTGTAAAGCATTAAATAATTTTTTTAATTTCTGATTTAAGAGTTTAAATTAGTAAAAGTAAGTTATTTTATTTATACCTTATTTTGTTCTAAAAATTTAAATTAAAATGCGCTGAAATAAGGCTAAGGGATTATCGAATTATTATTATAATTTAGGTACCATAATTTATCAGTATCACACATTCAATGCTGATTCAACTAACAGTACTGAGCTGAGTATTACAGTAGTAGTATTACTGAACAGTCATTTCAGTATGAGTATGGAGTGTGTGACTATGACTGACTATGTGATAGTCAATTCAATACTTGTGACAATTTGTCAACAAATTCATAATTCATCATTGATTCATTTTAAAAATTGAATCTTATTTTTATTTTCAATCTTCTTCCTACATTGGTCAACAATTGTCAAAACTTTTAGCTACAATTATAAGGAAATTAGATAACCAGCCAACTGTATTATTTTAGTCATGAACACTCACCTAACAAAACTCGTCCAAATAAACACTTATGACTTATACAGTTTTTTGGGATATCACAAAATTTTGAAATCAAATTCTTGTTTTTAGATGACCTTATTTCGTTTCACCCACAACCAAATTTCCGAACTTGACGGCAAATTTACTGAAACATTTTCTTTTATATATTTTTTTTTAATTAAATTTATTTTTACTTTTTATTCCTATCGGTACAAGATTCTTATTATTAAAAATTGTTGATTTGTATTCAAATTTAATTTTTGAAAAAAGGATTTGCTGGGATACAAATGTCAAATCACTATCACTATATTATGCCGTCTTATCTATACAGACGCTCCTTCTATGCAAAAGATAATAGCGTCCACAGACCATGACAGATGACCCTTTGGCAAGTGACGCAGCGTTCACAGGCCACGGCTTTGTGGGTTCCACGCATTACCCAGCCGCCTAACTAGTGTTAGGTACCCATTCGGAGCTGGGTGACTCAGGGACGCCCTAGGCCTAGGAACAAATCCTTGCCATCACATGGATTCGAACCCGTGACCATCGGTACGCCAGTCGAGCGCGCTGCCACTCGACCACCGCATAATCACGCCTTGCAACATTTTTACCACGTTTTTATTAACTTGCTTTCGTGTCCACAATTTTTTCAAATCTGCCAACGTAAAATTGAACTACTTCTGATGGTCCTAGAGATCTCAAAATTTTACCACAGATAGATCTTGGATGACAATGCATTGTATCAAAATTTCAGATTGATCGAATGTACCGTTACTAAATTATTGAACTTTTTAGTTTATCTAAATATAAGCATCTGTACCGTCTGCCGTCTGCTTTTGTTGACATCCATGAGTTCACCCCGGACCACATCACCGTGTTTTTAAAACGTTGGGCGGGCACTTATGAGGTGTTTGGTATTTAAAAAAATAGATGTAAATATATTTTTTTTAAACCACGTTTTTGTAAGTGGACTAAAAAGAGTAAAATAAATAGAGGTAAAAAAAAAGATTTTTTAAATAACCACGTTTTTATAAGTGTACTAAAAAGAAGAAAATAATTTAAAACTAATAAGTTCAAGTACTTTCATATAATATGACTAAAAACATGGGGTGGGTGTTTGGTATAAAGTTTAAAGAATTATAATTAAAAAGGCAAAAAAGATATCTATAAGTTAGAGAATGAGTAAACATTTTGTGTACATCAGTATGTAAACATATTATTTATGCTTATACATTTATTTTCCTAACTTTCATAGTAGAAAAAACGTGTAGCCTATAATGCTATCAAAAATTAAATAATTTGTTATATTTTGTTCTATGGACAATATTACAAGATTTTGTAGTCTGAAATCACTCATTGTGGAGCGAAGATACTTTTTTATCCACTTTAGTTTGGAGGAGCTCCTTTCACAACTAGCGACACTGATAACAATAATTGTTATAAAAATTCTTAGCAAGATTACAATGTTGGGTACAGAAGTTTCCAATCTATACTGCTGAATAAATTTTAATAGATCAAGAGGGCCTTTTCATCCATTTTTCCAACGCAATGCCTCTTTGTAGAATAGGTACAGCCAAAAAACCTGGATCATTTTTCTTTCAATGTTGTTCGTCCGTCGTAGTCGACGATGACCACTCTCATCATATTTGTCCTGTGCTAGGCCTTATTAACCCTACTATGGAACTGTTTTTATCAATGTCAATAAAATCATTTATTTGACATTAAATTGCTTCATTTAGTAAGTTACCTTGGATTATACACGAATATTTTCTTACAAGGACATGCAACTGATCAAAGCGTTCTTTTAATTCCGTTATAATTCGATCCATGGATTAAAACATTTCTCGCTGTACTTCATGTTCTAAAGATAGGACCACGTCTTGTAAATTTTCCCCACTCATATTTTTCCCTTCTAGCTCGGTGTTCAGTCGATGTCTCCAACTCTTCACAAATTCTTTTGGCTGCTATGAAAGCTTTTTGTCTTAGCACATTTCTTTGTTCCATGAAATGGGTTTGCAAGAATTTAGTTTTATATGGCATTGGTGAACATTTAAGCCTTTTTTTTTAAAGGAATTTTTGAGCATCATAAATTTCCAAAAGGACGGGTTCCCAAAAATTGAGACAACATAGAAAAGAAACAGACTGCATTGAATTGAGCAGAAAATTCCAGAATATGATCTCGTTTTACTTTTTTCTTCTTCAGATGTCAATTTTTCCAAGGCGCTTAAAATGTATTTTTTCAAAATAATTTTTTTTACTTTAGTTTCTGCCTCTGCGAGTTTCAACGCTGCGTTTGACGCCTTGACCTGTGACAGAAAGTAAAACCTCCCCATCGACTAGTGGACGAATAAAAAAAAGGAAAACAACTTTTCGATAGTTCCAAATAATGTTAAGGAATCAATAGCAGTACAAGATGCATATAAATATGCCATATTTAAAGAATGATTTGTGCAAGCTACAAATTCTGCAATTAGTTTGACGGAAGCATTATTGTAAGCATTTCGTCTGCAATTTTTCATATCTAAACATTTTCTAATTTCTATAAAATCACATTTGTGATTTCCTGAGCAGTTTTCCCTTAATTTTTTTACAGAGTAAATAAGCCATTCTACAACTTAAACTTCGCTGCCATCAATCTTTTAATTTGACTAGTTTAATCGTTGTGGGAAATATCTGGAGTGCTGTCAAATATACAATTTTTTTTAGCTTGCTTTATTTGGTCCATAATTGTTCTTCTCATTGCACCTCTCAATAGGTCTATGAATTCATTTTGAATCATTTTTGACAAATAGGAGACACTATATCCCATCTTAATTTTTACTAAATGTTCACATAATACTGGGTTGTACTTGGCCAACAAGTCAACAAGCTCTAGAAAATTTCCTCTTATTTTCAATTGAATTGATGTCTTCCTCATGAATACTTTCACGATGACCCCTCAACGCGAAATTTTGTTTTGATAAAATTCTAATTATATCAAGTATTTTGCGAATTTCCTTTTATTTTTTCTTATTTTGTTATCAATATTCTGTTGTAGTTTATCAAAAGTTGCACCTTGTCCTATTCTTATTTCTAATTCCTTCTACATGTATTGGGAAAATGATCCAATATGCAGTAGAGTCAACTCGAGCTGAATTATTTTGAGATTAAATTTACACCATTTGTCAAAACCATTTTCCGTGTTAAAATTTAATTGGAAAAGATCATCAAACAGTTCACAGCAAAAACAATATGTACTTTTCTTCAATGGTGGTGAATACCCCATCCACGATATTAACAAAATTTCACCCTTATGCAAAGTTTGGAAAACAAAACAAAAACAATCGCAATTAATTTTTCTTGTCAAAAATCGCAATAATTTTCAGTAACATGGACTCATTCAAACTATTTAAACATTACTTTAATAGGATAGGGTAAATTAATAATGAATAGGTTTTAATGAATAAACGTATTTAATGAAACACAAATTTTGTTTATGCTACTTTAATGAACAAAAAAAATAATTTTTAATAAATTACCTTAGAATAATTTTATAAAAACTAAAAACTTGGTATAAATTACTGCATGCAAGTTAAACACAATATTTGAACAATCATTCTATGCGTGTCGTAAATCTACGTAATAACTGTCGTGGCCATAAAGATAGTTTATTCGGTCCAGCTGTGATGTGTTCTTTATGTTGCTTTCTTATAAAAGCGTCATCTGTGACGCATGCCGATTAAATTTCAAAACAAATCGATACAAATTTTGAGCGATTTTAACTTTCTTAACGTTATGTGTTAGTTATAGTTATAACAAACGTATGTAATAAAAAAAATGTTGTGAGAATCCGTTAATCGAAAGTACGCAGAGGCGTCACTAGGGCTGGTGTCACCCGGGGCGGTAGATCATGGTGTCACCCCTTCACGACTGAAGAGGGCCGTCTATAAATGACGTCACGTGGGTTGCCGATTTTTACCCCACCCTCCCCCATCGTCATAATTTGTCACAAAAACTTAGACCCCACCCCTTTATTTACGCTATGACGTCACAAAGCTTTGACACCGCAAAGACGTATTTTCTATTTTAAAATTAGCATGTAGCAAATTAGTTTTTGTCACTTAAATATGTATTTAGGGTAAGTCTGTACTCTAATATCGTAACACGCGTGAAGCCATTGAAAACGTCATTAAATAAATGATAAACAATCAAATATTTAAGTGAAACTTTTATTTAAAGTTGCGCCTTTTTGATGTGACGTCACATTTTTAAACACACCCTCCCCCTCGTCACACATCGTCACAGATGCTTGACCCAGTCCCCTTATGGCGGATTAAAAGGAGTGTGTTGAACGGGCTAAAGCCAGGAGCCCCCAATAATTTAAGGTCCCCCAAACTTATTATAGTGTATAGTAAAGATGCAGGCAAATGTTTGTATGAATCCCTGAAAATCCTTGGACAGTCATACGCAATGCTGCAAATATGAGTAGGAAGTATAACGGAAACCAGGCTATTCTTCGTGAGAAGTGCAGTGTTGCTCATTATGTGCCGTGCACAGCCCATTCCCTTAATTTGGTTGGCAAAAGTGAGGCAGGTTGTCCCTGCTGCAGTCAGATATTTTTTATTCTACAAAATCTTTATACCCGACTTGTTGCATCTACTCATCGTTGACAGGTACTTCAAAAACACATGAAATTAATACATGTTACAAGCCTTTGTCTGACACAAGATGGTCAGCCTGGCATGATGCTGTAAGGTCTGTTAATAATTCATACCATGAGAATATCGCAGCACTGGAAAAATTAGCAACATACGAAAATCAGCCTCGTGACTGTCGACTTGAAGCAGAAGGATTTCTAAAGAAACTTGGACTGTGAGTCGCTATTTTACTTGAAATTTGGTAAACAATTTTAGAAAGGAAGTCTCTCATTGAGTTTGTTAAAAGAAAGCATTAATTTGATTCTTATGAAGAAAAAGGAAAGGACAAGTCCGTGGTAAAAAAAAAGTTAAAAGCAATCTTCAATGCTATTTTTAAAAAAAAATAATTAAAAAGCGTCAGTTTGATAAAGGGACATCACCAAAACAGTATTCTCCCCGACACAAAAATTCAAGGTTGAGGTATTTCTGGTAATCATTGACAAACTTTCTTAAGCCCTACAACATCGTTTAGGTAAATTTATAATATAAAAACAGGGTATTAGTAGGCCTGACAAGACGTAACACAACATCGGTTAGGAGCATATAAATACTACATGAGAAATTTGTCTTTCTTACAAACCTAACTGAGTTCAGCAATTTCGCCATCCGATGTGCAACAGACAAGTTAATGGAAGAATGTTCAAGTGATTTCGAAGATTTCTTACCTTCAGAATTAGTCCAATTTTCAGGACTCTTAAAAAAGTTATTGTCCAGCCCCAGGGTAAGAAAAAGGAAGTAGCCCAATGCGAAACTCAAAACAGATGCACAGAGCTATACATTTTATTGCCTTTGAATGAGCTAAATTTCATACAGTCCTTTACAAATGTACACGTCGCACCTATCTTTCAATGATTACATCAAACTGCAGCAGAGAAAGATCTTTTTCATAGTTGAAAAGAATATAAAATGAGTTAGAATTTGCATGGGACAACAAAGACTGAATATGCTCTATCTAATAAGCATTGAAAAGGAACTTGTAAGCTTACTTAGCTTTACTGACTTGATTGAAAACTTTGCCATGAGAAAAATTCGCAAACGAAAGTTGTAGGTTGAAATAATAATAATTAATAATACATATTTTTCAATAAATTTTTAATTTCAAATAGAGAAAACAATTCGTTACCTCATGAAAAATAAAGTTTTAAAAAAAATATTTAAAATACGGAATAACTCGTAATATTATTCTTTATGGGGGCGCGTTCGTAACCCAAAAACAGCGTTAATTCGGGATGGGACTGTCGTAACCGGAGAACTACCTGCATATAAACATGCATATTTATGCTTTCACGCCTTTAATAACTATATATAAAACAAAATATTACCTCAAAGACATTTAATTCATAATTTTCCTAGAGAAAAACATCCAACAAAGAAAACCCATCTTTTGATTTTTTGGGGAGATAAAAGTCGTATCCCCCCACTGTTGTGGAGGGAGTTGTGAGGTGGGATTCGTCCATGGTGTCGGTGTGTCAAAGCCCAAATGGCTTTATATCTTTTAAAACATAAGACCCTGCCTCTTTCATGTCCAGCCTTTTTTAAAGATCTATCCACTGCGACTGATTTTTCTTTATTTTTTACCTAATTTGTTTTAATGTTGTTTGTGTGCTGGGACTGTTTTGTAATTGCATGTTAACTGATATTATCATAATAAAAAGTATTCGTGTTCAACTTATTTCATTGTATTTCTTAATTTCTTTCTAGATGCAAAAAATGTGTATTCTTTTTTTTCTGACATAAAATCATACACAGTAAAATTTTAGGCTTGGGTGTCACCCCTTGATGGGTGTCACCCGGGGCAGCCCGCCCCCCCCCCGCGCCCCCTAGTAACCCCACTGAAAGTACGAGCATTTTTATTTTCACCCGGGTTTTCCCCTTTCAAAAGAAAAAGGGCAGTTGTCCGAGATGGCTGTACTTTTCAAATGCCCTCAAATGCCGCCCCTTAAATGAGTGCCACCCGGGGTGGACCTCCCCCACCGCCCCCTCTAGCTACGACACTGAGCGTGGGAGAACCTAATGATTTTTTTTAAAAATTAGTATCACACATATTAATTTACCAAAATGTCTCTACTTGGTTGTTTTAAACCAGGGGAAAATGTAGGTGGGGACATCTCCAATTAAATGACACTTTTTAGGGGGTATCTTTTGAAATTGAAGTACCTCAGATACAATCAGTGGCGTAGCAACGGGTTGGCATCGGGGCAGTTGCCAAGGGCGCCAGTTCAAAAGGGGCCGTCCATAAAGTACGTCACGCTCCAGGAGAGGGGAGGGGTGGATGCATGGGCGTATGGAAGGGGGGGCAAGGGGGGCATTTGCCCCCCTCCCTACATTTGAGAAAAAAAATGTCATAAAGTTGTTATAATAAAACTGAACTAAATTTCCTGAAAGTTTATTACATGGAAGACAGTTTACATTTATCAAACATAAAAAAGAATTATATCTGCAATTATAACTGATTACATTACTGATTGTTCTAAATCTAAATATTCCAGTTGTTTAACCATTTCTGTAACATTTTCAGCAAAAATCCGCAAGTTTTTATATTTATGTGACCATCTAGTATTTCACATAGCAAAGAAACATTTAGAATAAGTTTTCTTTCCTAATTACTTTCTCGGAAAAACAATATAATTGACTTAATTGTTCCTATTGTGTTTCGTACAACATTCACATTATTTAAATCGTTCACAACAAGATTTAGTTTATGTGAACTGCAATGTACAAATGCTGCTTTTGGGTATTTCTTTCGAATTATTGCTTGGACTCCTCCTTCTTTACCTGCCATTGTAGAACATCCGTAGTATCCTTGACCAACAAGCTTTGTCATATTTAATCAAAATTCTAATGAATTAGTAATGAAGGTGTTGGTTAAACCTTCAGACTTCAGCTGTTCTATTGACAATTGGAATATATCCCATGAATTCTTCTGTGACCATCATTTTCCCATTTAAGTTCTTTGACAAATCTAACACCAAGTGACATCTGCTCAATGCCTGAAATGTCATTTGTTTCGTCGGCTAGTATAGAAAATGCAACTGAATTATTTGCTTCACGAACAATGTCTTCACGCAAGAGAGACCCACAAATTTCTATTATAGTGTTTTGCGTAGTTGCCGAGATACACTCAGCGGTTACCCGTCAAAACGGCCCCAGACAAAACGGCCCCGGGCCAAAAACATTAATTTTTTGCATTTTAAGCTTTCGTCAACTTTTTGACCCTTAAAAAAAGTGGTAACATTGTAAAATTATTTCTTGTGATGTTATTATATTGTTTCTTGTTATGCAACAAACAACCGTTATTGGTACCATTTCACGTAAAGGTTATTAAATTCACTTTTGTGGTTTTATTATTATTGTTTATTGTTAGCTAAACCTGACACTGAATAGGTGAGTAAAAATACGAATATATTTGGTTGTAAATTTTACTACTAGTCCATCTATTAGTCCAGGGCCGTTTTGTCGGGGCCGTTATGTCGGGGCCGTTTTGTCCGGGGCCGTTTTGTTGGTGAACCATACTCAGCACAAGAACCAATTGACAAACGATTACCAAGAACTTCATCTCCAGATTCAAGACGAAACTCTAACAGTTCATACAAATTACCAGAATTTGATTCTGTTCCACGAAGTGCTAAAATATGCATGCAGCAAAATAGGATTGTAGAAATGATGGGACCCAGTTTGTTGCGATTTTCTTGAATTTGTCTTCTAAATGATGAGTCCAACTGCTCATCTATAAAAACTGCTTTGGCTTCCAATAAAGCAAATAAAATTGCTTGCATCTTCATTAGAGCGTTTGTACCATAATGTGCTTTGCAGGTTGCTACGTGCATCTTCGTTGAAATCTTTATATTTTGTATATTGGTTTGATGACAAATACCCACTGAACTCATAGAATTACTTTTTGCAGAAACAGAAAAAACACGCAATATTTGCAAAAAGCACCTATGAACATTTGCGAGTATACAAGCCACGGTGAATATTCTGATAACCATGCATATCTAAAAACTAAAAACTCTATTTCCCTCACTGTCAGCTCAAAAATCATCATTTTTATCAAGGGTCCAACAATCACGAATCAGCTGCAATTTCAACTTATTTGAAAGTTCGTATGTCCAGACATACATTCCAAAAGCCAATTTAGGAAATGAATAAGTGTCAGCGACAATCAAATTAGGAACAGTTGCTTCAAATGTGTCTGGCTGTTGAACGTATACTGTTGTGCTCAATGCCAATGATAAGTCAGATGCTGCAGACGCCCCAAAATCTTCTAATAACGGCATTTCTGAATCCCGCGATTGGTCTACTTTTCGATTTTTTTTAGCCTGTAAAAAAATTTCTGATATCCATCCTTGGTAATCCTGCAGTTTCTACACGTATATCATTTCACTGCAAAATTCTATTTTCTCGTGAGAACTGAAGTTTTTAATTTATTAAATGCATTAATAAATGTTGTATTTTAGCTATTACAGCTCTAATTTGTAAGTCTTATTAATTTCTAAGGCTTTTTTCGACCCTTATTTTATACTGAACTTGAATTTAATTGAAAAGTTTACCTGTATGGCATTGTCAGTTAAAATAAAAAAGTGGGTTCCCCCCCCCCTGGAAAAATTCCTAGCGACGCCCATGGGTGGAAGAAAGAGTGACGGGTTGAGACAAGGGGAGGGAGGGGGTTAAAAATGGTCAAAAATAGCGTGACGTACTTTATGGACGGCCCCAAAGGGCGCCACTAAATATCTAATTTTTAAATTTATATTTAAATAAATACAGTCGGACCTCTCTAAGTCGAACTCAAAAGGACCCAACATTTTTTTATCGACTTTCGGAGTTTTTGAGTTAGGGAAAATGGCGTAATAGGTGCCGATTAAGGGCAATAATGTTCATATTGAGAGGGGGTGGGGTGGGAAACAGCCATACCGGCTAGTAGACTTGACAGGAAAGAGAGACGATGTCTGATACACAAGCCCATGAGAGGAGACACCTTCCCTCCCCTACCCCACTTTACTCCCTCCACAGTGGTAAGACTTTTCTTTTTAAAAGAAAGACTGTAAAATCATATTGACATTTGTATGATAAGAAGCCCCGAAAAGGCCACAAACATAATAAAAAAATAGTATAATGGTTTAAATGAAATATATCTAAATATAATTAGTTATTAAAATTTTTTGTTATTAAGGATAAAAGAGAGAAACAGTCGGACCTCGCTAAGTCGAACTTCCCTAAGGGGCCGTCCATAAAGTACGTCACGCTCCGAGGGGGGAGGGTGTCTAAGAAAGTGTGACACTTTGTGACAGGGGGGAGGGGGTCAGGCCATGTGTGATGTCACACATTTATTATTTTTAGTATTTTTTTTTCTAATTTATTTATATTTTTTTAGTAGAATTTAAATAGCTTTAAAAATAATTTTCAAACATTTTGTGAAACATTAGAATTAGTTTTATGTCAAAATAGCATTGAAATGCGTATCTCCTGAATGTGTTGTTCATAAATCTGAATTGGATACAGCAGGACTGATATCGAAGGATCAGGAATGGTTTGACAATCATGTTCGCACCAGCCAATATTTCACTCAAATTGTTATTAAATATCAGGACATGAAATGTTGCGACAAAGCACGAAGCTCATATTTTAACGTTTTACCTTAAAGATTCTTCCCTCCTCCAATCCCAATCAACCAAACAAATGATGGACTCAAAGCTTAAGAAAGAGCAGATGCAGATTCTCATAAATTTCCTTCCTTGTTTGTAGCACAAACTCTCAAATTTGATGATATTATGCCAAGATCAACAGGAGCTTTCAAAGTACAACCATATGATTACCAGCTTATTTGATCGACTTTGCAAAGTATGTCACTCATATTTTGCCTCACAAACAATGTTGAAGAAACATACAGGACAACACAGAGCTCGGGCTCAGGAGAATGTGCCCACCCAAACTGTTCAAGAATCAACTCAGATAAAACGCATCCGTCCTTTGAGAATCACTACTAGAAGTCAAAGAGAACCCATGGCAGTTATTGCCAGAGGAGAAAATGCACACACAGAGGCTGTTGATTGGCTAGAGGAGGACGAGTTGCTCTGTCTGCAATTATCCTTCCAGGAAACGATGATTGTGAAAGATTGATGTCAGTCGTAACTATGGATGAACACAGATGATGTCCAGTGAATATTTTTGAATGAAATATAATTCATAGGACCATAATAAACAGATTAAATAAAGCACAAGAGTTGGTCACATAATTTGTCAATCTAGTCTTTTTTTTAGTCAAATTGTTTTGTTTCCTTTTTACTATGTAATTTTAAAAATCCGGCTACGGCTTCGGCTCCGCAGGATTTCACTTCATAAATCCGGCTGGCCGGTAGATCCCTAATTTATATATATATTCATAATCATAATGGCCCCGGAAAATCCGGAATCCGGCCATTTTAACAAATCTGATTCCGGCTCCAGTCGGATTTCACTTCATAAATCCGGCCCACTTCAGCTCCAGCCGGATTTCAAAATTTTGAATCCGGTACATCTATACTTTTAAGTGGAAATTTTATATTTTAATACAATTTAATAGTGAAGTGTATTTTAAGTATTAAATTAAATATTTTAATTAGGTGTTAATTAATTTTTTTTTGAAAATGTGACGTACTTTAGGGGGGGGGTCCCGAGATTTGTGACAGTTTGTGACAGAGGGTGAGGGGAGGGGGGTCAAAAATGTTCAAAAATAGCGTGACGTACTTTATGGACGGCCCCTAAGGGGCCGTCCATAAATGACGTCACGCGATTTTTGCCGATTTTTTACCCCCTCCCTCCCCCTCGTCACGCGTCGTCACAAAAACTCAGACCCCCCCCTCTAAAAATACGTCCCAAATCTTTGACCCCCCCCCCAAAAAAAATAAAATAAAATAATATAATAAAACAGAAAAAAACCCAAAAACAACAACAAAAAAATACAACTTATTTCCTATTTGACAATAAGTACGTTTCAATCACGTTTATTGTCATTTAAGTATTTATTATTTATTTAGTGAAGATCTACATTGTAATATCGTAACTCGCGTGAAGCATTTTTTAAAAACGTTTAACCGGCCTTCAGAAAACGAACTGTGTTAACATTCCTTAGATTCTATTTTATTTCAATGCATACAAATTAAACATTGACTATTAATCATCACGGTTAACGTCTTTGTTTAGAAAAAAAAATATTTAAAAATAACATTTTTTAAATGTATTTTTTAAAAATCCCTCAATTGACTGACGGGCATCCCGTAAGAAAGAGGTCGGCGAACAGAGGTAAATAACCTCATCTGGGGTCAAAAAGGGAATTCTTGGGGGTAATGCAGACTCATTTGGGACATATAACATCCACTACAATCCACTAGAAATATTAAAATACGTCATGTGCACGTGTACGCGTGGAACATATGTCCATTATTGAACCGGTTCCTTCCAGAAAATGCATTTTTTTAAATTTGGCAACTATGTAGATTTCTTACCTACGTACTATACGAAGACACCTAAATCTACCCTACTTTCATTTATATTGACACGAGTGACAATAATCTTAATCCACAAGACTTGTCTGTATCACGTATCATTTCTGTGATATTTAAAATTAATGCCTTAAAAACTGAGCTAAGAAGAAAAGTTGTTTTGTGCTCCTCTCGAATTGCGATATCAAGAATTTGATGCATTCAATAAAGTTAATGAATACTTGACTAATTTTAAATTAGCTGATTTACCATTATATCTAGAACAGTGCTTCTCAAACTTTTTAGTATGGCGGACCGGCAGGAATTTTTTCCATTGCACCAGGGACAGGTGCATTGTTTTCCCTGCACTGACAATTTTTTCTGTCCTTTTTTTTTGAGAACATCTGCGGACTGGCAGCGGATGGCCCACGGACCGGAACAGTCCGCGGACCACCACTTTGAGAAGCACTGATCTAGAAGACTAGAATGGCCAGGGGCGTTTGACCAAAATCCCATGGAACAATTATATCAAACTTAAAACGTTTTTAAATCTATCAAATAGATTCCCCCCCCCCTTTTTCCCCTTTTAAAGAAAAAGGATATTCCGTGTCGTTTTGACTTAAAATATCTACACATAATTCTATTCAGATCATTTTTAGACACGTGTCATGCATGTAAAACTCACTAGTAGCATTTTCGGGGGGGGGATAACGACGCTCTCCCCAAATCCCCGAGTCATGTGAGCAGGACCTAGAGTCTGGGGGTTGGGGGGGGGTAACGCACACATAAACTTGTATATTTTGGGGTAACGGGCAAACAAGTTCGAGAGAACCAAGCGGAGCTGCGGTTACATCACAAATGCTTTGATGTCAACATCAAACGACGCAGTGTAACAATTTCATATGTTATCTTGTGGATTCTCAAACTTAAGGATTATAATTAGATTTAATTTTCGTGTCTTGATAGCTTATGCCAACCAGCGTCTGATGGCCTACCGACCGGCACATTGAGAAGCACTGATTTTTTTTTAAAAAGTCATTAAATAAATTGTAAGCGACCAAATATTTCAGTGGAAGTTTTATTTAAAGTTACCCTTTTGATGTGACGTCACATTTCTTCAACCCCCCTCCCTCCCCCTCGTCACGCATCGTCACAAAAGTGTGACCCCCCTCCCCCCTAGGTGCGTGACGTCATTTATGGACGGCCCCTAAGTCGAAAACCTCCCTATATCGAATTAATTGTTAGGTCCCGGCCAAATTTCGTAAGACTGATGTATTTTAGATCTCCTCAACTCCAAGATTTTTAGCTTTCAAATTTTCCAAGGCGTTTGGGTTATTATTCTGGAGTGACATTTCAGAACATGTGTTCGGAAGAGCCACGTAAATGGGCGTAAATTCTTATCTTCGTGCATTCCACGAATGTTTGCTTGCTTGCTTGCCGAAAAAACTTTGAATCGATTTTTAACCCTTTTCCCCGTATGCTAGCGAGCTGAAATTTTGTAGGCAGACTCGTGTCGACGATAAAAATGATCTGTCAAAATTTCAGACCGATCGACTGTACTGTAATTAAATTAATGAATTTTTATATTATTTCTATTTATCTCTATGTAGCATGTTAATTTTTGTGCTCGAGTGTCGCGGTGCGTATTATATTGAACAACCTTTTTAATATCTTCCTGTCGCGTGGTGTGGTGCCTATTATATTGATGATACGTTTAAAAAAGTATTTTCCCGATCTGTAAATGTTTATGTTAATCTGTCGGGCGGTGCGCATTATATTAAACATGTTTTTATAACCCGTTTTCCGTGATCAAATCGAGCTGAAATTTAGCAGGCGGACTGTAGTAGTTTTTTTTATTATAAAGCCTATACATATGAGACAACTAAAATTTTGGATTTTCGGATTGTCGTATTATAATGAACATACTTTTAGTTTAGTTATGTCTTGTAAATAAAGGATTTATAGTAAAAAAAAACCGTTGTTTTTTACGTTTTTTAAAACAAAAATAGTGATATTGATCTAGACCAGTGGTGGCGAACCTTTTTGGCGCCGCGTGCCCAAAATTCAACCAAAACCCACTTATTTGTAACAAAGTGACAAAACTCCAATGAAACCCGAAGCTGATTTGATCTTATCCTATCTATACAGACGCTCCTTCTATGCAGAAGATAGTTGCATCCACAGATCTGTTGGCAAGTGATGCAGCGTTCACAGGCCACGGCTTTGTGGGTTCCACGCATTACCCAGCCGCCTAACATGTAGTTAGGTACCCATTCGGAGCGGGGTGACCCAGGGACGCCCTAGGCTCCGGGAACAAACCCTTGCCTTCACACGGATTCGAACCCGTGACCATCGGTACGACAGTCCAGTGCGCTGCCACTTGACCAACGCGTTTGATAAAGGAAAATAATATGTAAGTCGCGTGCTGGCTGATGAGGACCGCCATAGGTTCGCCATCACTGATCTAGACATATTTTATATTCAGTTATAATTAAGAGCCCATTTTCAGCTCCTACTCCTATCTTTTCAAGCAACTCAGCATAGTATCTCGATTATAGCTGGCCCTCCAATTCTTCCAATTCTACAAACATGCATGATTAACAGATTAACAAATTACTTGGCTTGTTTTTATTACAATGTGGAATATTAATCGGTCATAATGTTGAATTTTCTTTCAGCTGATCTTGAGGAATTGATACGATAATTTTTGGGCTTGTTAATTAAATAATTGGTAAAAAATTATTTCCTGCAAATGCAATCGTCACTCATGTTTTATACTCTGAAAATGTTGCATCTAAGTACAAATTAATATAATTGTTTTAAAAATAACAAACTAAGATAGCATAGCCAAATAATTAAATTTAACGCAATATTGAAGTTTTAAAAATTTGAGAATCCCAAGACGCATTAGAAACATTTTGTTTTTCACCGTGTATTAAATACGAAATATATGCCAGTTAAGTTTGTGAGATTATTTGCACATTTATATTTTTTTATATTGTCACATTTTTATTATTTATAAATTTTCAGTCTACTATATTAAAAACTTAATCATATTTAAATTTAATTAAAATATTTTGTATTGATTTATTTAAACACAATACAAAGAATTAATAACAAGGTTACAATTCTATTAACTATTTGATAAAATAAAAAAGATTTGACCTTACTATTGAAATGATGAATTTGTCGAGCCCCGTTGACTCATGGGTAAAAATAGGCAATGGCCGACAAACATCACGGAGGTTGAATGTGTAAATTTTCTTGGTTAAAATGAATACAGAAGCATCGGTATTACAATTCGCTACCCATCTTTGGTTTTAAAATCCTTATTTTAACAAATTCCTTAATTATATTGAATTTAAATATGGTAAATTAAGATAAAATCTTTTATTTCACCAGTATACTCCAACGTGGTCTTCACTTACTTAAACTGACGTTGTTAAAGTTATACTATACTATTACTAACTATTACTATTAAAGACTATTATTATTATTAATAACTATATTAGAGTATATAGTGAATAACTACATTACAATTCTATTATTACCATTTCTACTACTACTGACCTTCTTGATCTTGTATATTAGTAGGCCTATTTAATTAACACATTATTAATTATCTTTACAAAAATGACAAATATAATTTAATAATTTATATTAAATTTTATTATACTTGTTAAAAATTGCTTAGTCAAAGTCCACTTTCTTTTCTACTCATTAAATTAATTTTAACAATATTTATTATATACTACAATCAGTGTGTGTGTAAAACTAAAAGTTAAAAAAATTAAAAAGTGAAATGGCAATGGTGTTACTACAACAATTCAATTCAATGGCATGGACATTTATTATGATTTATGTCCCTAAGCCTAATTTATACTATAAATTATAACTATTACCAAATTAAATATTGCCGAGAGGCATATAGCCCATTTATTATCAAATTACAAATTAAATATATTACTTTTTAACTAGCATTCAAAGACTTTAATCATTAATTTAATGCCTTACTTTATCAACATAAAGTTAAAGTAATTACCAATCTTTTAATTTATTTTATCTAATGATTGACTTGTATAACCTAACTTACTGTATCATAAATAGTAAAAATAAACTTACAGCCTGCTTATACTTAGCTTATTATAATTTATAACATAATGATGTTATTTAATACATCTTTTTTGTTTTGTTCGGTACAAATTTTAGATTTTACTTGTGGATATGGCATGGTCTCATTTTGTTGACATGACATTTATAACACTCCTAGAAAAAAATGAGACAATATGTTACAGTAAATCTAAAAATAATATGATTAAAACAATTTAGGCTTAGCCTTAGAAATAGGCCTACATTTTTTCAGCCATTACATAATTGTTATTAATGTTATCGCATATTTTGTTTTCAGCCGATTCCCTATAGACTAAAGATATGCTGCTGTCACATCCACACACTAAAATGTTTTATTTAATTACTGGCTGGTTAGACAAGTGTAGAAATAGGCCCAAAGGAAAATGAATTAACAACTTTTTTCAACTGAGCCAAGTCTTAATGGTTCTATTTTATAAAATTAAAACAACTTTTTACAGCAGGATTGAATTATTATTTTGTTTTATAGAATGCTTCCTATTTTCTTTGTATAGCTATTTACTCTGCAATTATTATTAAAAAATACCCTTCAGCTTAAAATTCATATTTCTTTTGAAACAGACAGGACAGGGATTTCCGGACCTGATTTCAGCAGCTTTATATGGAGCAGGAATTTCTGGAGATGACCTAGCTTTTGACTTCAGTGATTTTGATGATGGCACTGGGGATTCAGCACAGAATGAATCATATCTCTCGGAGGTAAATTGTAGCAGAAGTTTGGTGTTATTCTAATAAGCAATACAACATTAGTGTGAAGCTACATTTTAGATGAAGTCAATAAGTAGGGGTCTACCGATATATCGGCTGGCTGATATATCGGCACCGATATCTCGATATCGGCAATATCTGTATCGGTAGCATGTAAAGGTCCCGATATTGACGTCACCGATATTTCATAATAAGTGACATTTTGACCCCAAAAAAACGGAAACAAAAAAACTATCATTTAGATTTACAATATCTCGACAAATTAATATATCGACCCCGATACCGGTATTGAAATAGTCAAAAGAGTCCTAGTATTAATATGTGCAGCCACGATACAGTGTGCCATGTGCTTTGATATTGTTCAGGTATCGGCCGATTTTCGTATACTCGGAAATACTGTGTAAATAGTGCCGATGCCAAGTATACCGTAATTGCTCTAATAAATGTATAACATGTAAACATGTTCACGTAATTGCTCTAATAGCAAAGATGCACGCAGAATCGCAGATGTCTAAAACATTTCGTTTCGTATGGAATAACAAAATGTACAGTGTGAAGACTTGTTGTCATTGGCAACCATTCAACCTTCAGCCTCATTTTCACTCTATTACTATTGTACTTTGTTCTCATTGTTTCATTCATAAAAGGTGGCCGTGTGCAAAAGCCATTAAACTATTGGTTAGAATTAATAATTATGAGTCAAGGTTGAAGTGTCAAAAGGAGTACCAAATATGCTTGTACATTTTTATAAAGGACGGTTCGTTTTGTTATGAGTCCTATGTAGGTCATGAACTGGAACTTGTAAACACATCGGAAACTTCGTTTCGGGAAAAAAATGGTAATTTCGGCAAAATTGGATATCGGTAGACCCCTTAATTATAAAATATAAATAATAATTACGAGTGATAAATTTAAGAATGACGTCATCAAATAAGACCGCTGTTATTTTTGTCCTAACAAATACTCATATCGACACTCATATCGGAAAAAAATATTGGTAATATCGGCAAAAATGCATATCGGTAGTCCCCTAATATTAAATAAGAACGCTGGTTTTTGTCATAACAAATACTCATATCGGCAAAAAATATATCGGTAATATCGGCATCGGCAAAAAGGCATATCGGTAGACCCCTATCAATAAGCTTTCTATATCTACAGGCACTGAACTGTTTTTTTTTGTACTTGTTTTAATCAAATAAAATGGTTTCAATAATTGAACAGCCAGGTCTTTTATTACACATTTAATTAAATTAAATATGTTTAATGTTTTTATCAATACAGGGTCAATCTCAAGAAGGTGTGCAAACCATATCCCAGCATGATGCAAGTTCAACAAATGTAATGCGACAGTTGGCCAATCAGGCCCAACAGAATCAGCAGCCTGCAATACAAGCCAATCAACCAATGACTATTATCAATCCACCACATGCACGTCCTCAACAGACTGTCATGTCAGCAACACAGATCATTCATTCCCAAACAGTGGCACAACAAAGCATTGCCCCTCAGGGTATGCAATCGTTTAGGATTATTAGAACTCCAACTGTCATTCGTGCACAGCAAACTTTACAGCCTGCTCTTCAGCAGCAGAAAGTACGCAGTCAGCCTATTCCAAGACATTTGTTAACACAATCTATTACCCAAGTGTCTAGTCCACAGGTACTAAGCTTTAATACTGCATTTCCTCAAATTTACAATTCACTTAGAAATTGATTTATTTTCTTTGAGTTCATTTGATTAATTAAATTATCACTTATAAAACCAGCTAGTGAAAAATCCCTGCTTAAAATATTTATCCCAATGTTCAAATCGATTCGTAGATTTAACATAGTAGAAAAGTTTTTTTATCCCATGATGTTGTGTATTTTAGCAAGTCGAAACTTAATTCTTCGGAAACTAAGGTGTTGTTAACCACATTTGTCCAGGCTTTTTGTCAGTGGCAGTGGAGCATATAGTCTGTATTTTTATTTCAAGTAATTAATGAAGGATGCATCAACTTGGTAACAAAGGGCACAACAGCTTAAGTCAGCACTGAACCTGCCAGTCACACTTTTTTAAAAATAAGCATTTTAAAGTGATGGTGATAAAAATCATTTTAACAGGGTATTTACTCAGTGGGGAAACCGGGAAAAAGTCAGGAATTTTAAAATTGATTTTCCCTGTCTTAATAGTCTGTAAATCTTTGGAACAGTTGTTAAAAAATTTTTTTTTAACCAAAACAAAAAAATTAAATATAAAAATTTCTTTAAAATTACCTAAGTAAAAGGCTTCGATTATGGCTCTGTCATGTTTGATTATTTTTAATAGTTACTAGTTTTAATTGTCTGCGCATGCATTAAAACTCTTGTTTCTTCCGCTTCTGACGGCATTTAAACTGTTTGGAAAGCTCTATACTTCGTTCTGCCACTTTTTTTCCTCAACCTAATGGAGTATGCTTGACTATTTTGGAATTTGTTCTTCGCGATTTACAAAGCAAGATTTTAGTTAATTTAAAATCTTATCCAGCCTTTGTGGTAAGTATTTATTTTAATATGTCAAATAATTAATGTTTACTAATTACATATGACTAAGACTATTTAATTTAATTAATACTCATGATAAAACGAACTGTCCTCTTTAAAAACATGTACAAATAAAATTATTAACTCCCTTTAAACCTTCAACTTTGGGTCATGACTAATTAATTAACCCTGACCAATAATTAAATAGTTTTTGCACACGGCAATGTCTAATGAATGAAACTATTGAAAACATAGTAGTAGTAGGAGTAAAAATGGTTGAGTGAATGGTAATGGTTGCCTAGGTATTAGGAATACTAGTCTGCACACAGTACATTATGCAATTTTATAATAATAATTCTGCAGGGTTTAGCTGTCTAAATGAAGTAGATTTTTTAAACTAATTCCATATTAGATAAAGTTCAATGATCAAATATTAAAATTTTTTAAGGCAAAATAATTGAATATTTTATAAACATCGGGGACTTACGTCATTAAAAAGGGGACGGTGTCACTTCATAATCATGAATGGTCAGTGCTTGGGAAAATTATAAATAAAAAATGCCAATATGTCCTAGCTCAATAAAAATTGCCACACATGATAAAGCTCAACAACATTTAATATGAAAGGCATAGACTTTGAATTTCTGCAAAAGTTTTTGAGGTGTAGATGGCCTATATTAGCCTTGATTGCTGTAACAGTATTTAGTATTTATTTAAGTATAGCACTCTATTAAATTATTATTAATCGGTAACTAACGCTAAACACTTCCACTTAAGTGTAGACGAGCCCATCCTTGGCCTACGTATGGGCTTGTATTAAAAAAACAAGTTATAAATTCCTTTGCATCTATAAATAATAATTTTGAGAACTCAATAAGTATTAGTATTATTATTTAAGCCTATTGCTAGTAATTATTCAAATTGACTGCTAAATATAAAAATAATTGCAACCGGAAATTAATAATGATTAAAGATGCTAATAGTGTCAATTACAATTTTTTAATTGGTCATTAGTATTATTTAGGTCGACACAAAATTTACACTAATTTCTAAATTTAAATATTTCAGATATCTTCAACTACACCTAACTGCAATGGCAAAGTCAGCAATTGTGTCTCACATGAAAGGAAAAAAATATGCTGATTAAATTAATTAGACTCGGTCAGCAAAAATAAATATTTTTTTTAAAGTTAAAGAGGATGATGTTGGTGCAAAGAATACATCAGATTCACCTGTCCAGGAGAAACTAATTGATACAGCAACATGTTCAAACATACAGCCAACAATAATCAATATTGTGTCCACAAATGATACATTGAATGCAGAACTCTTATGGGCACTAGGTGCATTTGTTCCAATTATAATTCATTTAATTCGCAAACCGATGTGGTGCAAATTTTTAAAAAGATGTTTCCAATATGTACATTGGGCAAAACAATAAGCCTTGGAGAAACAAATATGACTTATATGACATGTTTCAGGCTTGCCCTACATTTTTCATCTCTGTTGGAAAAATTAACTAAGAATCGGCCCTATGTATTGATGTTTGATGTAACATTGAATAAAGACCCAAAAAATCAACCGTTTCGTCCGCTCATTTTACTAGTAACGGTTTAGGGCCAGTAGCGGTCACAAATTTTCTGTGTGGAAACTTACTAAGCATACAGAGGCCTAACAGGGTTTTTGACGCCCTTGGCTAATTTACATTTGGGGCCCTTGATTAGTTGACAAGTTTCAGCTTTGCGACTTTTACAATTGTTAAGAAAAAAAAATTGAATTTCTCTTATTTTATTTATGACAATACAGTCGAAACCGCTTAAGTCGACGGCGTTGGGGTATGAAAAATGGCGTCGACATAGCCGATGATCGAGTTAAAACGAAAACCAATATGGCGGCAAAATATTAACATGTGCTTGAAATTTCTTTATGTACATGATTAATTTAATTAATTAGTTAGCGTTAATTAGTGATGGGATGATTAATCGGAATCGTATCGGAACCCTAATATTTCTTCACTCTTTCCTAAGGTTGTAATGACCGTTCGTTTTTAAGGACCGTTTAAAATTTAAATATAACCATGGTTCCCACTCAGGAAAACGGGAAAAAGTCGGGAATTCTTAAAAATAAATTCTCGGCCTTGAAAGTCGGGAAAAGTTATGACTAATCGGGAATTTATACACACACGTATATATATTTATGCCGAAGTAAAGGACTTTGATTACGTCTCTATCATGTTTCGATTCCATTTAATGAAAAATAAGTTACCAGTTTATAATTGTCTGCGCATGCGCTAAAAGGTCAAAGTTTACGCTTCGCCGTGTCACAGTCGCGTTTGCCGTCGTATCAGCGAATTTAAAATACAAATAAACAAATCAATATGGTTATTTTAAGTTTAATGCTTTTGACGTGCAGGATATCTGTTACTTAACTATCAGAACGTTCTCGAATTTCCTCAGTCAATCAAACTTGTAATATAAATAAAACTATTGTGGCCTTGACCGTTGATCACAGCACACTGTGGGCTGTGTGTACTGGGTTAGATCTCGGCCGGCAAATAAGTCTAAGCGATTTTTTAAAAAAAATCATTCCTTATCAGAAATGATTTCATTTCATCGTCACGAGCGTGTTAGTGTCACAGTCACGTATCTTACTGGTAACAACAAAACTTTTAAAAGAATAATAATTTATTAATTTTTTATTTAATTATATAAAAACCACCGTCTATTCTCGATACAAACCTTTATTTTCATTTCTAAAGATATTCGTTTATCTTTAAAAATAAAATGATTAATGCATCAGCAAATGAATTAAGTTTAATAATAATATAACACGCACTGCGAAATAATGACGATTCACGACCTCTAACGCGATTGTCCAGTACCTCGGGTGAATACATACTCCATGGATACACGTCGAATTATAATTCACACACGCAAAACAACACAATAGCCGGAAGTCTCGAAGAAAAACGAGATGTCAACACTGTTTTGAACTAAAAATGACAGAGTGCATTCCTAGGTCAACCGACGAAAATCGAGCTAAGCAAGTAAAGTTGCAAATTTGGCCCTCTTTTGTGCTCGAGTTACTAGGTTTCGGCGACTTAAAAAAATCAAACTAGCCGATGAAAAAATGCTAAGACAAAGAGAGAATTTGGCGGTTCCAATAAAAAACGTCGACATAATAGGGTGGTCGAGCTAACCGAGCTCGAGGTAAGTGGGTTCGAC
Organism: Ampullaceana balthica; assembly: GCA_944989445.1. NCBI lineage: Eukaryota > Metazoa > Mollusca > Gastropoda > Lymnaeidae > Ampullaceana > Ampullaceana balthica. The sequence goes on from CALYLW010000342.1 coordinate 28,442, forward strand.
TGTAATTACGTAATCTCGACAGTGATAGTCATACAGAGTGAATATAAAAAATGCAAAAGACACGAAGAATACTAATTTACTGTTTATTATTTACTATATAATACCAAATGAATTGGTTGATAAAACTGGATATTGTTGCGTTAATACACACTACAGCAGAGGTCGGGAAACCATGGCAAAGCCACAAACATAATTAAAAATATTATAATGGTTTAAATGAAATATATTTAAAAATAATTAATTATATACTTTTTTTTGTTATTAAGGAATAAAAGTGAAATATTTATTTAAATAAAAATTTTAAAATTAGAGATTTAGCGGCGCCTTTTGAACTAGCGCAGGCCGGCGCCCTTGGCAACTGCCCCAATGCCAAGCCATTTTTACGCCACTTTTAAGGATAAGTTTATTTGTACAAAGTTATAAATGCAAGGAACTTACTGATTGCTGAGGTGAGATGGACTTCTGACACTTAACTATATTATATAGTAAGACATTGTTGCCAGTTTTATGAATATCCATCAAGTTATTTTTTAAAGATTTTTGTCATTCCAGTGGTTCTTTTATTAAAAAAATAATATTGGGGTACACTAATGACTTTGTGCTCAGAATATTTTTATTGTATATAATGGTACAAATGATTTTACATTTTGAACTAATTACACTATAAAATAAAATAATGTAAAAAAAATATTTTTTAAAAAAGGACACGCTTTTATTTACATATAGAAAGTGCACTAAAAAGAAGAATTTTTTTACATATGAAAACAGGTGAAATCGGTGAACCTATCTACTAAACATAAAAGCGTGGGGCGCCCATCACAAATCATTTCTCATTGCAACTATTCTCTTATACATAGATAGATATTTCTAATTACATGTAATGTGAAAGTAGCATTTATATGATCAAAGTTGTGAAACTTTTATTGTTTATTAATATTCATACCAAAAAATTTTTTTATGTTTCGCAGCCTTGTACACGATAGAGAGTTATGATGAGCGCCCCACACTTTAATGTTTAGTAGATAGGTTCACTGATTTCACCTGTTTTCATATAAAAAAAAATCTTCTTTTTAGTGCACTTTCTATATGTAAATAAAAGCGTGCCCTTTAAAAACAAATATTTTTTTTTACATTATTTTATTTTCTACTTTTTAGTATCAACATTTTTAAAAATTGATTTTTCGACATTATCAATTCTATTTAATTAGTTAAACTTCATTGTCAATAACTTAAATGTGATAGTGGCAAAATGAAAGATTATTCATTACAAATGTATGTATAATACGAAAAAAACATTTTCCCTAACTGAAAATTGAACCTCGTACACCCATGTCGGCAATCGATCATGCTTATATTTCGGCCACCAAGACTTGATGTTGATAGGACTTTTTAAAGTTATAATAATTGTATCCCTCTAGGGTGAATTGAGGTATGGTTCATTGACGCGAGTGATAATATTTTATATAGACAAAAACTAAAAGTGCATTAATTTAATTACGGTACATTCGATCGATCTGAAATTTTGATACAATGCATTGTCATCCACGATCTATATGTGGTAAAATTTTGAGATCTCTAGGTCCATCAGAAGTGGTTTAATTTTATGTTACAAGATTTGAAGGAAGGATGGATGGATGGATACAACATACAAACAGTGTGACTTAAATAAAAGCGTGTAAAAATGCTTCAGTTACTGGTTTGTTTTTGGCATATCAAATTTTGATTCCTTAAGACATCAGTTCTCATTTATCTTGTCTCTTTTTGTATTATTACATGTAATGTCACTAAAGACAAATACATTTAATTCAACAAAATGTTATTCCCCCAAATTAAGTCAAAGTTATCAGACCCTAATTTTTTTTTGAAGATGAAAAGAAAAACCAAGACTAATTATTACTAAACAACATACATACTACTCATGTTGCTATTTACCCAAAACATAACTTGTTAAAATTCAGAATAAAAAATAAATAAAATATATATATATCATTTAAAATTGTTGTGGCTTTCCCCCAAAACAATATTTGATATGTTAAAGTACCCACAAAACACAAATGTCCTTTTCATTATTCATGTTAAGTTTTCTATACATTTTTAGGTTTATGGAACCTCTTTGATATCGAACAGTAGTAACTTAGGGTTAGCTTCTGGTACCATGGATGCTAGAACTACAAGGAATATAATCAGAATTCCAGCTTCATCCCTTAATAATGGCATGGCACAAGGACAGGTAAGACTTTCATTGTAAAGTAGCTCTACTAAAACTCCTTATTAAAATTAGTTTCTGTGAAATATTTTAACTAGTTTATTGTGCTATTTAAGCATAATGATAATAGTGTGATTATGTTTTGCAGCAGCTAATTATTCAGCCTCAAAATGGAAATGGCACTCTAGGACCTTCACAGGTCCTCAAAGTGACAACTCGTGGAGGCAAGCCAGTTAGTACAGAAGACATTACAAAAATTGTCAGCTCATTACCAAACCTGAGGAGTGGATCTAGAATAATAGTTAACACTACTCCAGGTTCCTCTGGAGAATCAAAGGTATACAAATAAACACTTAAGCACATTAACTTCTATGAAGTATTGAATACCTCATATTGCATTTTATTATTTGACATACAATTTTTATGGAAACTTTTAAAAAATTGTACACTAAAACTTATAATTCTGTAAGTAGTTCAATTAAATTGATTGTGCACTTAGTATTATGTGACTGTCTCTATACTAATCATGTTCATTAATTAAAATAAATTTTCAGGCAACCATTCATGTTGTGACAAGACCTTCATCTCCAGCCCAACAGCTTCAACATATGGTTTATCCAGCTCAAAATATTCCTAAAAATCCAAACTCGCTTATCATGCCTAATCCTATTATTAGTACTTTAAAAACTGCTCAAGGTATTCAGACTCCCAATATACCGAGCTCTGGTCCAGTCACCAACACGAAGATCTCAAAGCTTCCATTCACACCCTCACAGAGGAATAGTGTTAATGTCAAGTTAGGCCAAATGGGGACTCTTTCCAATATTCAAACGCCATTAAGTAACATTCCGCCTATAGTAGATATGGGATGTAAAGTGACAAATTATCAAACTAGTTTAAGCATAACCCCTTTGAGGATGTCCATGTCAAGTAAAGAGCTCTCTAAAGCATGGAACGACAACTCATTGAGAAGGGTTCACAGTGCTCAGGTAATTGATTTACTTATTTTAATTGGGTTAAATGAGGGGTCAAAGTGTGGACGGTAATGAGTTAAAACGTTGTATTTTATTACATAAGTATTTTTGGGGTCAACATGGCACCTAACAAGTGTAATTGCGAAGCCCAGGGTTTTAAATAATTTGTGTATCTGCAGTTCATGCCTATACTCTTGATCTAGTGCCAATTGTTTCGCCTTATCCTAAATTAAACAAAAATTATTTTTTCATTTCATATTGAAAACAATTTTTCCTCATAATTATTCAATTATAGCAAGAAATATGTTCAAATAAACCATTTTGATTGTGAATATCCCATGATTTCTCCACTTGAAATTGTGTGAGTTCTTTGATTTTAAAAAGTACCACAAACACTTTGTGGCTACCAATATTTTGAGGTATTGGCTGTAAATTTCTGAGCTGAAATTGATAACCTGAAAAAATGAAGCTATCAACTGTTGCTTGTTTTTGGTGCAAAACTATCTATTGATCTTTTTATTTTTTTTTCTTAATGTTGGGCAGCGATTCTCAACTGTTCTTTTGCAGAACTTACAGAGAGGTATAAGTCAGGTGCCACAGGATGAAGAGGAGATAGAGGAAGAAGTGGAGGAATTGGGGCATGCTGAGACTTATGCTGAATATAAACCCAGCAAATGTACGCCTGAAAATGTTGTGGTTTATTCTGTAATACGTGCTCGTTAAATAGATTTAGATATTATTTTATTTCTATAAATACATAATGGGATTTTAATGTCGTAAAAAATAATTTCAATGTTTTTTTTTGGTTTAAATATTTTCCGGTTAAAACTGATAAATTAATTCAGTGAGGGTCAATTCCACATTAACCCCTTTACCGGTTGTCCCGACTATAGTCGTCTTGACCTATTGACCTTTACACGGTAGACCCGACTATAATCGTCCAAATGATATTATGATCTGCAGTATGCGGCAGACCCGTATTCTCGTTTTAAAATGCTATGACGTAGTTACAGTGCTCAAAACTGTGGGAAGCCATAGGCCACATAAATACCTGAATATTTTATTTTGATGTTTAAGAAACAATCAAATTTTTGTGTACACTATGACTTCTTCGGTCTACCGTACTGTTATAGATTTATTCGCCAAATAAGGGTTAGTTAAAAAATTTTAATAGCCGGTAAAGGGGTTAAGCATTTATTGGTGTGAAATATGATAATGCTATATCAGTTATTAGTAATGTACAAATTAATTGCTGTAAAACAAGTTGCATTTAAAAAAAATTAGTTTGTCAGAATTCACACTTGAGCAATTTCAGACTTGTTTCTTTTTAAAAAAAATTTCATGCAGTAAATTTTGGAAAAAAGCACCCAGACCCAGTAGTTGAGACCAGTTCTTTATCAAGTGTTGAGCCCCCTGATGTTAAATACCAGTTACGGATCTTGGATGAAGGTGTGGATGAGGATGGAAAGTTGTCCGCTCTTCAGCTTGAATCCATAACATATGCTTGTCAGAAGCATGAGACAATTTTACCATGTGGACAGCGAGCTGGTTATCTTATTGGTAAGGAATCTTCAATACATTTTATATTACAGGCCTGCCAACCCTTCTGATTTTGTTGGAGGAATTATACTGATTTTTTACCCTTGAATTCGACAAGACCTTTAAAAGTCCAATTTTCCGATCATTAACATTTTTCACCTGTTATAAAAATCTGAATGCGACAAAAATAAATAAAATAAGGAAAGGTTGAGTATCATAGGAAGTGATGTTACTTCGATGAAGCAACTTTTTTTTTCATATACTTCCTTTATTGAAGCTAATCGCCATACCACAATCACTAAATCATTCTTTATTGGCCTTCTGAATGTAAATTAGTCGTTTTACCAGGATAATAAAAATAATTCAGTTGTGCTGTTACTTTTGTTTTAAAGGTTTTTTAAAAATTAAGTAGATACTTTTTAAAGAAAACTGCTGCAAAAGTTTTTCTAGCCTTGTACTAGTATTTAACAAATTTAAAAAAAATTTAATTCAACGTTTTCGAAAGAGTAATTGGAGAAAAAATTATGTATTGGGCCATCACCATGTGGTGAAACATTTTCAATTTGTGCCAGACCCATTTATCCATTGAAAATGGTGTGTTGCATGATGATAATAAACATTTTTAAATACAAAAAGTCAAATTTGCCGCTTAAGTAAAAGTAGTGAATATACAACACCTGTGTCCAATTTCTTTGTTACGGAATCTGCAATTCAGTTTCAGTTATGAGAACGGAAGTTTTATTTACGTTTCTTATTGCAGGAAATAAATATCTTGCCAATACCTATCTTTTTTATGCCAGAGTCAAAAGAAATGTTTCCAGAAATATTAACAATGTAACCAGGGCAAGCATGAAAATAAAATCTGATACTTTAACTAAAGATTGCTTGTAACTAGAATCAATTGCAAAGCTAACTTCAGTTGACCAAAGAGTTGTTGGGCAACTGCAAAATGGCCAGGAGGGAGATGCTGGAAAACTGAACTCTTTGCAGCCTGTGTTTATCAGTAAAAAAAATTGATATTCTGTTGCGTATATATTTGAATGTTATGTAAACATTTCTAGTAATGTTTTTCCAATATCATGTGTTCTATAGATTCTTTAAAAACAATGGAGGTAACTTTATATTTTATTAAGTATGAATTTCTTAAACCAGCGTCAAGTGGAGTGCAGCGACTTCGCTCGCGCGGACTCATCCACAGATGATTTTTTCTTGGCAGGTCTGATATTGTCTCTGCATCAATGTTATAAAATGACCCATTATTAATTATACCAGACTTTATTCATTTTCTGACTAAAATCAACCTTTTACTAGGTGATGGTGCTGGTGTAGGCAAAGGCAGAACTATTGCTGGTATCATCTATGAAAATTATCTTAAAAGAAGGAAAAGAGCTCTATGGTAAGTTCATTATTCAAATGTTGTTTTATTACAAAATATTAGTTACTTTGTTTTTCTTTTTACTAACTGACTATTTTCAATTGACAGGTTGAGTGTTTCTAATGATTTGAAAGTTGATGCTGAAAGAGATCTTCGAGATATTGGAGCTAATCATATTGAAGTTTATCCATTAAATAAAGTAGGTTTACTCGTTATTGGGGGGGAGTAAAAATAATAGGACCCATAATCTTCTGTATAAAAAGAGCATCTGTATCACGTGAACAATATACATGATATTTCATCAAACCTGTTTAAATATTCATGCCAATCCACTTGAAATTGTCATTATTTATCTGCTTGTGAAAGTTTTTAAAATATCTTTCCATTGATTTTTATCTCCCAAAAGTCATTGTAATTAAATCAAGAATGTTGCATGAAAAACGTCCATTAATTATAAATTAAATTTGGTGTAATAATTTGTTCACAGTTCAAATACTATGCCAAACTTTCCAGCAAAGAAAACAACAGCTGCAAAAAGGGTGTGGTATTTGCCACTTATTCTTCTTTGATTGGTGAGAGTCAAACAGAAGGCAAATATAATACAAGAATGAAGCAATTATTGAAATGGTTTGGGTCAAACTTTGATGGTGTTGTATCCTTTTTTAAATTAAAAAAAACAATGCTAAACTCGGTTCAATGTTATTTAAAGTTGTCTTCTTCTCTTTTTTTCAATGCTATATTAATACATTTTATACAATCCCATTGAGACTTGCCGCTAATAAGGGATTAGTTCTACAGTGATTCACAAGATGTTGGCAAGACACTGTTTTACAATTTTCAACAAAGAACACTTTATTACAGGATAATTATAAACTATATACAATAAGCAATCAAAAAATAAAATATCAAGTTCTTGCATTAAAATGAAGTTTTATAAAGTAAAATACCTGATTTCATTTTGAGACCAGCAACTTAAGTTGAAAGGAAGTTCATGCATACCACAGTGACTGCTAGTCAGGATCTTTATAGCAATATAAAATAGGAATAAGTTTTTTATTATTTTTATTTTTCCACAAGTGAATAGAGAATTTTAAACCTTAAATCACATTATAGATTGTTTTTGATGAGTGTCATAAAGCAAAGAACCTTTGTCCAACTGGTTCAAGTAAACCCACAAAAACAGGTCAAACAGTTTTAGAGCTTCAGAATCGTTTGCCATTGGCTAGAGTGATTTATGCTTCTGCTACAGGAGCATCAGAGCCAAGGAATATGGCCTACATGACACGTCTTGGCCTGTGGGGGAAAGGTACCCCATTCAATGAGTTTAACGACTTCATCCAAGCTGTTGAAAGGCGGTAGGTGAAACTAGACAATTAAAATCTTTTAACATTCATTCATTTTTTATTCTTTCTCTATTAGAGTAGCAAAATGTTAGTGAGTTATTTTTTACATCTTGAGTCTGCTGCTAAAAAAACGGATGTTACCTCGACTTTTTAAAAAACCATTTTATAAATTCATCCTAAACAGTTACAATTCTTGAAACAATCTAGGGATTATGTAACCAATGTAAATTAATAATTTTTATGAATTTAATTTTAAATTTAAATTGCCTTAACATTTTATGCTCCAGAGTAGAATTTGATTTAAGATGTACTCAATCTAGACTCTTGTTTTTTTCAGAGGTGTTGGAGCTATGGAATTAGTCGCCATGGATGCAAAATTAAGAGGGATGTACATTGCCCGCCAGCTAAGTTTCCATGGTGTTACTTTTAGAATTGATGAGATACCTCTGGAGAAAGACTTCATCAAAGTGTATAATTTGGCTGTTGAAATGGTATAATAGTTTTTTTGTTCAATTAATTTTTTTCAAATTTAATAAGTATCTTTAGACACAGTTTTAAATAAAAAGTCATTTACTTTTATTGATGCCCAGATTTATTCACATTAGGAAACCATCCATCTGTTTTTATACATCCATTTCCATATTTTGTTCAGTGGGTTGAAGCTAGGGAGATGTTCCAAAAGGCAGCAGAGTTAATTGAGGCAGAGCACCGCATGAAGAAAAGCATGTGGGGACAATTTTGGTCTGCTCATCAGAGGTTTTTCAAATACCTGTGCATATCATCTAAAGTCAACCATTGCGTTGATCTGGCCAGGGATGCTGTCAAGTGTGGAAAGGTAAAAAAAAATTTATACTGAATTGAGTTTAAACCCACCAGGAAATAAACTTAAACTGTTTTCTCTTTATAAGAAATGTAAACCTCATGCTTGTCAATGTATTTTTTTCAGTGTGTTGTGATAGGTCTCCAATCTACCGGTGAAGCAAGAACAATGGAGCAGGTTGAAGATGCAGGTGGTGATCTTTCAGATTTTGTCTCCACTGCCAAGTAAGTTTTAAAAAGAATAATAGCCCCTCAGCTGCTGACTTTTTTTAATGGTACAAATATCACTGAGCATTGCTGTCTTTGGTTTGCTTCTTATTTTAAGATCAGGGATGTCACTTTGCCATCCGGCTTTTTTAAATTAGTATTGCATAGCCTCACTAGTAGGCTGTTTCCTCTCTAGTTGACTTTCAATTAGGCTTTTTAAAACTGAAGTTATACTGACAGTTATCTTGAAAGTTAATTTATTTATTTATCAACAGAGGAGTGTTTCAGTCATTGGTTGAAAGACATTTCCCAGCATCAACTAGAGGAAGGGCAATGGATATTATCAAGCAAGTAAGCAACAGTCACAAGCAGAAGCAAAGAGACTCTCCAAATTTATGGAAGAAAAATAAAGGTTAGCTTCTGTTGTTTTTTTATTTGATAAGTCAAATTCTATTTTCTTTTCATTGCATTCTTTGGGTGCTAAATTAATATATTAGAGAAAATAAAATGGTCCTTTTTTTCCCTATCTAGATGAGCCTCCAAATAAACGTCAGAAGAGGGGGGATGACAGCAGTGATCCTGAGAGCAATGATTCTTCACCAGACATCAGTGACATAGATTTTATGTCATCATCAGCCAGTGACTCTGACAGTGATGGGGAGGAGCGCAACCCCTTTGCTAACGGCTGGAACAGCGATGATGGTAATTGGCTTACCAAGCCATGCTATGGGGGAGGGATAGATTTAATTACTTATCTTCTGATTTACTCATTGCATGAGATAAATAAGCTTTCCTTTTCTCAGGCGTTAAATAAAAATGCCTTTTTAATTCAGATGATCCCTGGTGCCAGAGAAAGAAAAAGAAAAAAGAAAGCCCCAAAAAGAAGAAAAAAGAGAAGAAAAAAAAGAAAGACAAAGACTCTAAGAGGAAAGACAGTGATGATGAAGATGCTCAGTTTGATAAAGCATTGGCTAAAGCTGGACTTCTAAGCAAGAGCTCTTCAAAGGATCTAGATGGCCGTAAGTCTTTAAAAAAACACATTTTTGAATAGACAAATTTCAGAACAAATATTTTTAAAAATTGAACATGTATGTTGATTGGTCAATTTTATAAAATAAGTTTAAGGCCTCAATATCCCAGGTTGATATTGAACTGACATTCTGATTATCCTGTTAATTTCCCTATTTGAAGGGAGGTAAGGTCTCATTTTTATTATGTTACTTATTTAAATTAAAGTGAAAGTAATCTTTCATATTGTTTAAATTTAAGACTCTGGAAATTGGGAAAAAGCAAGCGCCATGAAGTCTGAGCTGTTAGCACGCATAGAATATTTAGGTGAGAAACTTCCACCCAACACTTTGGACCAGCTCATCGATGATTTGGGGGGCACTGAGAATGTGGCAGAGGTAAGTCTTGATTTTCTTGTTCACTTTTATTGTTAGCTAAATTCTTTTTAAAAATTACTTTTGTTTTACCCAAAATTCCATGGGTGGCTTCTTTTCAGCTTAATATTGATTCAGTAGTCGTTTGTAAATTCAGATGACAGGTCGCAAGTCTCGTGTTGTGTCAACAACTGATGGAGTACAATTCGAGTCTAGATCAGAAGCTGACGTTTCACTTGAAATACTGAATCTAACTGAAAAACAAAGATTCATGGATGGAGAAAAGGTATTTTTGGCTAACATATGCTGAAATGGTATAAATATAAATAGTATTTTACACTCTTTTGCTTTCTAAATGTGGAAATTTAAATTACAGATGTAACAAAAATATCAATGGACACAAATATCAAATAACCGTTCTAAAAAATTTCAGTTTATAGCCATCATCTCTGAAGCAGCCAGTTCAGGTATTTCACTGCAAGCAGATAGACGAGCTATTAACCAAAGGAGGAGAGTTCATATAACACTAGAGTTACCGTGGAGTGCTGATAGAGCCATTCAGCAGTTCGGTAAAAACTACAGAATAGTAAATTGTTTTTTGGTTTTTTTCAAATAAAATTTTTGAAAGAATTAAGTTACCAACCAGTTGAAAGAGCTTTCTTTCTGTATCTATGATGATGACTGTCAAAATTTTGTAGAAACTTGAAAAGATGCAGTCCATATAAATAGCCATGAATTCATTTCTCATAGTTCATCTGGGTCCACCAGGGAAGTAGCCTTAATTTTCTGCTTAGAACCATGAATGCTAGGGAATGAGATATAATTCTTATGTTTTTTAAAAAACATTTTATTTTGACACCTTATTGGATAAGTATGAAGCAATTGTACTTTTTTTCATGAATTTATTGTTAAGTCACCCAACTTATTGACAATGATATCTGACCGACGCTGCACAGCTGTTTACAATGACTGCGCATCAAGCTCCGATACAGATAATATAATACCACCTGTGTTTGTTAGGTATAAAATTCTGCTTTTAAAAATGGATGATGTGCAGCTTTGCACACAAGTTTTTATTTTGCACCCGGACCAACAAACCTAAAAGGAAACATGGCGTATAGACATTAACATACCAGGTCGTACACATCGGTCAAATCAAGTTAGTGCTCCAGAGTATGTTTTTCTTATATCTGAGCTGGCTGGAGAAAGGAGATTTGCCTCTACCGTAGCAAAGAGATTAGAAAGCTTGGTAAGTCATATTCTGTTAAATATAAATCAGTTAATGTGAGTTACGCAAGGTGTCATAAGTTGGATAAATAGATATGATGAATGTAATTGATGACATGTATTGTTTAAAATAGTATTTTTATTCTTAAAACCTCATTGCATTTTTAACAAAATACATTTAAAAAATTTTTCAAGGGAGCTTTAACCCATGGTGACAGACGAGCCACAGAAACACGTGATCTCAGTAGATTTAACATTGACAATAAGGTAAGATTTCTATTCCACGATTTGTGATATATTCCTAAGTATTTTTATCAATCAAAGTATCATGAGGTAATAAAACGACATAGTTCAGACGTTTATAAACTTTCATTAGATTGCTGTTTCAGTATATATTTTTTTCCCCCTATTGCTGTTAGTATGGGCGCATGGCTCTTGAGGCTGTGATGAAATCTGTTCTGGATATGCAGTCTGATGCTCAAGCCGTACCTCCACCTAAGAATTATCAAGGAGACTTTTTCAAAGGTTAGAAAACTTATCTCTAATTTCAAAATTACCATGGGGTTTTTAATTTAAATATAATTGCTTTCATGGCATTGTGGTGTTATTCAGTGATGTAACTATAAATTAATTTCTTAAAACTTAAAAGTTCTGAACATTGTCTCTATTTGTTGTAGACAAAAATATTTTTCTTTGTACAAGGCAGTATTTGACAAAGGCAGATATATAAGTTGCATGATTAGAGGATTTTTAAGTAACAAATAAACAACTTATACCTGAGAGCAAAACTTTTTTTTCTTCATTATTTTAAATAATGTTAAAAAATGCAAATTTGTATTTGAAATGTTTTGATTGATATGCTAAATTTACTCTGAAGGATATGTGTTATATAATTTTTAAATTCAAAGCTTTGCTGTGATAAATGACACTTAGTTAAACTCTGACCTGGCCAGATCAGTGATGATATCCTGCCATAGAAGATCATTACTATATGATCATATGTTGGATTAACAATGATAGGACTGAGAGATGGCAGATAACTTTTTATGTAGAGTAATTTTTAACTTATTAAATAATTACATTCTAAAAATTTTAAATTTGATGTATCCAATAGGGTTGTTATGGGTTAATCAGTTAACAGATGCTAAGAGAAGGACCAGTCCTGCTAAATCTAGACGGGTTAACCATCACTTTTAATTTTTCTGTATTAGCGTATTACTTGGAGTTAATTTTCTGTGTCAAATCTTAAAACAACCGTAACATTTTCATTTAAATGTCAAATCCGTGTGGGTTGACAATTGAAAAATAATATGCCAATAAAATTGCTTTTGATGTCATTATCAAACTATGTGGGCGAGTGTTCCTAAATTTATTTAAATACTTTAGTTGGTTATTGGAACTTTTTTTTTATTACAGTTAACAGGTCTTCAAAAACAAGCGGTCTTATTTAAGCACCTTAGTACTCAACCTACTTTAGAAAATTAAAGGATGTTATTATTATGTCTTTCAGAAATTTGATGAGGAAAAAAAAATTTAATAAACCAGATTTTCAGTGTATTTAATAAATAATACATCCTTATTGAAACTAAGCAGAGATAAAAAATAACAGCTAGAAATTCAAAGCATGTGCTAATTTAAACAAGCCAGATCAGTGATGAAATCCTGCCATAGAAGATCATTAAAATGTAATCAAATGTTGGATTGACAATGATAGGACTGAGAAATGGCTGTTAATGACTAAGTTTCTTTTACCTTATTTACAGAAAGTACAACGGTGCCTCTATTATGTACGCATCAGGTCTAGAACAATTGGGTTATGAACAACAACTTTGAAATATTTATGCCTCAAGGTTATGAATGAAGGAGAGAGAGAGCGCAAGATTTAACATTCGAGACAAATTATTATGTACAGGACAAATGAAGGCCATGCAGTACTAACATCTCTCAGGGTAGACTAGTTTTGCAAGCGTGCGCAGTTTCGTTTACATTTGCTTTACTACTCAGCAGTTAAAGTTCCCTTAGAAAGAGACTAATTTCGAATAATCGTATTCTTGGAAAGATAGAATAAATCTTTTCATTTTGTTATATATTAATATATATAGTGTTTTCTCCTATTTAAAACACGCTTTGTTAGGTAAATGACCTGATGTTAATAAGAAATAACCATTCTGTAATCTTGGAACAAATTGCCTTTGTTTCAATGTTTCTGGTAAAGTAAAGAGTTGTTTAACATTTAGTTTGTAACCTCAGGTACCACTGGTATAGAAAAAAATATTAATAATTCGTCGCCTCTTGTCTATATTTTGTTTCACTCTATGAATATTTTTCATAAACCTAAGAGTATAATAAAATAAGGGCTTCTCATTGTGAATTAATATTTTTTAAAATTGGGTTGTAAATAACAGAAGCAAATTAAAAACATTGTACTTTTTCTTCACTTCCGTATAATTCTAGTTTTTCCTGAAGGGGTGGGTCTCTAGTATTAGATGAAATATTGGTTATGATAAGTGAATAGGCGAACTGAAGCCATAGCAATGATGAAATCCTGCCAAAGATGGTCTTGTGATCAAATGTTGGATTGTCAATGATAGGACTGAGAAATGGCTTTCTATTCCTGATAATTGTAATATTTACAAAGTGGGGTCTATCAAATATTGGCACTTGGCTATTGATTAGTAAATAGGCGAACTCAAGCCATAGCAATGATGAAATCCTGCCACAGATGGTCTTGTGATCAAATGTTGGATTGTCAATGATAGGACTGAGAAATGGCTTTCTATTCTTGATAACTGTAATATTTACAAAGTGGGGTCTATCAAATATTGGCACTTGGCTATTGATTAGTAAATAGGCGAACTCGAGCCATAGCAATGATGAAATCCTGCCAAAGATGGTCTTGTGATCAAATGTTGGATTGTCAATGATAGGACTGAGAAATGGCTTTCTATTCTTGATAACTGTAATATTTACAAAGTGGGGTCTATCAAATATTGGCACTTGGCTATTGATTAGTAAATAGGCGAACTCAAGCCATAGCAATGATGAAATCCTGCCAAAGATGGTCTTGTGATCAAATGTTGGATTGTCAATGATAGGACTGAGAAATGGCTTTCTATTCTTGATAACTGTAATATTTACAAAATGTCTATCATATATCGGTGCTTGGCTATTGATAAGTAAGTAGGTGAACCGAAGCCATAGCAATGATGAAATTCTGCCAAAGATGGTCTTGTGATCAAATGTTGGATTGTCAATGATAGGACTGAGATATGGCTTACTTTTCCATTAACTTGTAATATTTACAAAATGAGGTCTATCAAATATTGGTACTTGGCTATTGATTAGTAAATAAGCGAACTCAAGCCATAGCAATGATGAAATCCTGCCAGAGATGGTCTTGTGATCAAATGTTGGATTGTCAATGATAGGACTGAGATATGGCTTGTTGAATTATTAAGTGGCATGTATAAGATGATAGTATTATGCTCGATGTCACTTTTTTTGTTGTTTTTGGTTATTACATATTTAAATCCTTTATATTAACTCGTGTGGTCTGCTTGAGTGCCGAAAAAACTTTGGATCAATTTTTAACCTTCCTCCCGTATGCTGGCAAGCTGAAATTTTGCAGGCAGACTCGTGCCGATGATAAAAATGATGTATCGAAATCAGATCAATCGAATGTACTTTAATTAAAGTAATGAATTTTTAGAGTATCCTTAATCTCTATGTAACATGTTAATTTTTGTGCTAGAGTGTCGTGGTGCGTATTATATTGAACAACCTTTCCTGTTGCGTGGTAAGGTGCCTATTATATTGAAGATTCTTTTTTAAAAATATATTTCCGATCGGTGCGCATTATATTAAACATGTTTCACGAGACATAACTAAAAAAAAATTTTTGCATTGTCTTGCGCTGCGTATTATAATGAACATTCTTTTAGTTATGTCTCAAATATAAAGGATTTTTTTTATATTATGTATCACATTATTTAGTTTAAAGATGAATCACATATTTTTTGAGGTGTTCATTAAAAGTGAAAGGCAGCATTGAAGTCATATTAATGATGAAATTCTGCCATAGATGATCATAACAATGTGATCAAATTTTGGAATGTCAATGATAGGACTGAGAAGAATGGCTTCTGTTGTAAAAAAAAATTTGTGGATAATGTCTGTCATTAAAATAGTGAACATTTTCTTTTGTGTAAATAGTGTAATGTTGTTTAAATAGTTTCATTATTTTGAACTAAGGGAAATAATCACAGTCTGATCACATAGCTGAGGATAGTTCTTACTTGTTATCAATAAAAACTTGAGTTTACATTTATTGGTGATGACATTTTATTTGTACAACATATATGCAATGATTCAAATATGTAGATATGTGACTTCTGCTAACTTTTAAAAGCAATTGAATTTCATTTTTTTTTACAAATGTTAACATACGTTGAACAAGGAATCTTTTAAGTATTGTCACCATGATTTGTCTTTTTTGGTGTATTTTTTAATGTATGAGCTCAAAACAAGCCAACACAGTGATGAAATCCTGCCATAGATGATCATTATTACTTGGTCAAATGTTGGAATGTCAATGATAGGACTGAGTGCTGGCTAGTTTAAAGAATGGCAGTCACATGAAATTCATTCCTCTGTTGGTAATAAACTCATGACAATTCTATGTCCGTAACTCTTTGTTAAGTATTGTTGCTAGGTATTGTTGCATCCGCAGATGTTAAAGAAGCACTCATAGGTGTTGGCATGATCACTGTAGATGAGAAAACTGGCATGGCTGTCTTGGAGAAAGGTAATATGGATTGCTTGTTAAACACATAACAAAAGAAAAATACTTACCAACACATTTAACATTTTCAAAATCATATGTAATATTATAGTAATTTTAATTTCTAAATATGATCATTTAACTTTTCATTTACTCACAGTAATTAATAATAATTATTGAAACATTTTTGTCAATTTATCTATTTATTAAGACTTCAACAACATATCCAAATTCCTCAACCGCATCCTTGGGATGAAAGTAGCTGTACAAAATTCCCTCTTCAAGTACTTCACAGATACTCTAACAGCTATTATACTAGAAGCCAAACGCAATGGCCGCTGGGATATGGGCATTATGGGTAAGAAATTTGTGCACTCCTTTCATGAGTTGTGTTGGAATGAATGTTTCAAGCTGTATCATAGAAAATTACATTCTAATTTAATCTAATTGTTTGCCACTTTTTTTCTTTAATTAATGACAGCATAGAATGAAATTTTGTTTTCAGATTTGGGATCTGGGAATGAAAAAGTTAGAAAAATTGAAACCAAAGTGTTTGTGGGGAACACTGAGACCAATACAGCAAAGACTGAGCTGACAAAATTTGCAGTTGAGAGAGGGATGCCATGGCAATCAGCCATCGAGTTGTGGCGACGCTGTGGTTCCATGGATGAGGGTTTTTACTGCTCTCTGCAAGTAATTATCAACTCTTTAGTAGGGACATTTCTTCTTTTTCTCAGTTGTTTTGACTAAGTTTTTTATTAATGTTATATTTATTTCTAGATTATTGTATTAGGAATACATTCTAAAGTTTAAGGAATTTCAGGTTAAAGTCGTTAGTACACCAATTACATAACCTAAAGTCGTTAGTACACCAATTACATAACCTAAAGTCGTTAGTACACCAATTACATAACCTACATGGCCCTTGGTACTGGCAAAGATAAGATACAAAAATATTAACCTTGGTTAGAGTTTCATGCTACTTTTTTGCATGAATACAACACATTTTTGAGTGCATGAATTCAATGAAATATTTATGTAGCTAAGAGCAATCAGGTTAGAAAGTGCCCATGCAGAAGATTTTATATATATATTATATATCATTCCCAACTTATTTTTAGCCATGTTAGACTCTTCAAATCTGTTGACCTGAAATTAACATTTTTCACCATTAGAGATTTTATGAAAACTGTGCAATTATTGACATAAGCTACTGGGACTAGTCATAAATTGACTATTGATTCTTTTATGGAAGTAATTTCATGAGATCTTCTAACAATTTCATTATGCACAATGCACACCTTCATTCATAAAAGAAGAGAATTTTATATAATTTTAATGTATTATGTCTTTCAGGAGCGTATGTGCAAAAAAAACGGTCATCTTAGTTGTGATTCATGGCAAGAATAAGAAAAAAGAGTTGATGTTCAATGTGTACAGACCAAACACAGGACTGCAGGGGAGACCTGAGACTCTGGAGGAAATCAAGAAAAAGTACAAAAAGTGTTTGCCTGATGTGACTCAACCTTTGTGGGAAGATCAGTACCTAATGTCTGAAACCCAGTGCAGTCACAAATATCTGTAAGTCTAATCAACACTGTAAATGAAAGAATAGAAATACTTGGTAGGTTTATTTAAAAATAATATTTCATGCTCACAATAAAAAATATTATTTTTTGGACATGGCTAATTTTAAGTCTCAATGTCCCCCTCTCTCTATCTCCCCCAATCACCACACAAATATAAATCTAAGAATTTAAACTTTTTTCTTGTAAGCATATTTGCCAGCTTTTTTGTTTTTAGTTTTTGCTGAACTCTCATTTAGTTTGTAGAACCTGATTTTGCTCTCATGCAAAGTTTGTTTATTTCAATTTTCCAAGGAATGTTACCCTTTTGCAATGAGTCATTACCCCCTGTTTTTTTTTCTTTCCAAGGCTTATCCTATGGCAGGGGTTATTTCTTTTTACAGGCAAGAGTAAAATTGATTAAACTTGTGATAAGACTTAAGTGATTGTTTATTTTAATGAATGCTTAAATTATTTCTTAAAGATAGCTCTTGCTTTGACAAATACTAATTTCGTGTAACTTATTTTTTAGAGAGTTGTCAATAACTGGTTAAGTAATCTGTATGGGCCTTTGACCCTATATTTTACTTTTGTTAATAGTATCTATATAATTTCAAACTTAGCCTTAGTCTTATTTAAAGCTCGATTTCTACCTAAACCATTTTTGTCTTATATGATGTGTCTTTATTTTAAATTAAAAAAATTTCCTCTAAATTTAATTTGTATTTTCTATAATTTTAATAAAAGATTTGTGGATAATTTTTGAAACTCTCTAAAAAGTTAATAAAATTTTCTTTGTTAGATACAAATTTTAAAAAATTGAAATTGATATACATTCACATGCCCTAAATTTGATGTTGGCTATAAGGCTGAGATGCATGCATTGCAATTATATTGGTTACACACGTATTCAAATAAAACCTCCATTTGCTTTATAGTATATCTCATACAATAAATAAATGTTGTGTTTCTCAGGCGAGGGAGCTGCAGGAAAGCAGCCACTGGACAGCAGTGTGATTTTGGACTTCGCACTAGATTTTATCATGTGTTGAGTGGGTCAGTGTTGAGTGTGTGGAGTAAAGTGGAAGGAGTTTTAGTGGGCCTCAGTGCAACCTCTCGTATGCAAATAATTCGTTTACGCACAGAAGATAATCAAAGAATTGTTGGTTGGTACAATCACACATTTATAATTTTATGGTTTTGTTACAAGTGACATAAATTTTGTTTAACTATTCCATTTACATTCTTTAA
The DNA here is from genome assembly GCA_944989445.1 of Ampullaceana balthica. Taxonomy (NCBI): domain Eukaryota; kingdom Metazoa; phylum Mollusca; class Gastropoda; family Lymnaeidae; genus Ampullaceana; species Ampullaceana balthica. The sequence goes on from CALYLW010000342.1 coordinate 47,110, forward strand.
TTACATTTCTTTAAGCCATAATGAAACAATGAAACAAAAAGCCTGGAGGCCAAGTTTCAACTCGGTCCAAATGCCAAATTGCTTAACCTCATGCATTAATGAATTAATCTGTGTCTAAAATGTTACCAGGAAGTCTCATCCCACCCAACGCTGTGCCAGCCCTAGAGAGAACCCTTGGTCAGGACTCGGCCAAGACGTACACAGAGAAACACAACACACCGTTCAACTATCAGCCTTACATTCCAGGCAGCAATGACAGTCATTACAAGAAGACCAACTCCAGCTACAGCTTGCTCAACGGCGGTCTCCCTGGCACCAGCACCACCAGCAGCAGCAGCAATGCTAGAGCAGGTCAAGATAACTTCAACGACAACAGCATAGACAGTAGTGCCACCAGCAATAATGTACAAACAGAAGAAAATGAACCCCCAGAGCTGCTCAGTATGCCAACATTGGTCTGGTAGTTGGGGGAAAACTTTCCAATTTCATAAGGTAGATAGATAACCAGCCACCAGGTTTACCAACAATTTGCAATAATAATTGCTGTCAAACTGAAGGAATCACACAAATAATGAAGTTCACGAAAAAAGTAATATTCTATTTGTAAGGAGCAGCTCTCCTTAATATCCTGAACCCTGACATGATTTTAGCAGTTTTATGATTCATATTGAAATCCATGATAAAGCTTCTAAATTGGATACAAAACCCAACTGTCTTTCAAGCGGACAAGCATTATAATAAAATTACAAGGTGTCTCAAAAAGTCAAGCATTACAAAAAAATTTAAATGGAGTTTCACATGAGACCAATCATATTTCCCAATATTTGCATGCCATCAAAGTGATAGAACACCAATTTGTCAAGGTAGACAACTCACTGCTTTGATGTTTTGCAGGAGATAGCAGCTATTACTAACACATGGTAGTGACAAAATATGAATGATTCAACAGTTGTTTTATCTCCCAAGCTAAGCTAGATTGTTTACTTGTTCTTTCCTTAAATGTATTAACTGCAGTGGAGAAAAAATGTTATGTCAATTCTTTCCATAGTGAATCTATATATTAAAAAAGGATTATTGAAAACATCTAATATTTTAATATATAAAATTGTGATTATCTGATTTGGTTCAAGCAGAGGGTATGTCACCTGAGAAGATTAGGAGGATTTAACCAATACATTGCCCATGTCTCATTTCCTCGTGTATTCAATGTCCTGCTTGAATGAGCTTTCAAATTGTCTTGCTAAATTGATTTTTCACGATATAGCTGAACTGAATCTTAGCAAATGGATTGACAGTTTGTTGCAATTTTATTGATCAAATTAGCAATTAGTGCCATTAGATCTTGACGTGAATGGTGGATTTCCTCATCTATTGCAATAAGTAGAGCCACTTTATCACTTTAAATATCACACTACAGAGTTAAATGAAATGGATAAAACAAATGGATTGCTAGTAAGATAACTGAAAAAGTATGTGAGATATCTGTATTTTCATTGTTCACATTTCTTGACAGCAATTCATGAAAAAAGTTTTTAAAGTTTTTGTTGTTTTTTAAAGTTGTGTAAATGTTTTTCAGGATGTTAAACTCTAACCATGTCTTTAGATGATAAACTAATAATTTGAGATGTGTCTGACACGACATGCATGTGCCTTGTAAAGCTTAATCTTCTGAATTGACATTCTATCATGTGAGGACTCCAGCCTCTCTGTTTATGTTGCTAACACTGAAAGGATCACCATCACATGACTCATTTTCATGCTTGCAAGCCATTAGTGGTAGATTTAATTGTAACCCTTTATCATCTTGTCTTAAGTTATTTCAATGATGCATGAGTTAGTTGTATTCTTCTCAGGAACCATCTATAGTTTAAAAAACAACAAGTGTTCAAGATAATTGCCATATTTGGTTGATGAACATTTTTATGAATAATAATTACTTTAAACAAAAATTATGACTGTGTGATAGGTAATGAGTATTTTTACATAAAATTAATTGGTTTATATTAAACTTAAAGTTTTGTGTATTTTGAACTTTTGACTTTAATTTATAAACATTTCAAATTTTTTAAATTTATAACTCAAAGAAAAACTTTTTTTTTCTCTTTTATTTTTTTTTATTTTCAATGCTTTTAAAATAATACCTTCATCTGGGTTATGATTTCATCAAGTTCTTGTAATGATTTTTGAATAGAGAAAATGGTGAAGATTGCATTGTTAAGTTCATGAAATAGATTGTGTCTAAAGTCTAAATTTCTTTCAAGGACTAACATTTCAAAGAAATTCATTCACTAAGGTCATTGTAAAAATGCTGTTACCCTTTATTATGGTTCCAGGCTAGCATTTTTCTTAAGCATAAAAGATAAATGGAAATCAAGAGTTAGTCCTAGTAGTTTCTAGAAACTTTGATATAAATGTGTTTGCTGATTAAAGATGAATCAAAAGGCATCCATAAATATTTTGTTTATTATTCATCCTGAAGTCAGAGTGTACATATAATAGGGAACATGACTACAGTTTGCATCTGTAGTGTTTTTATGATATTTGAGTTCTTAGGTTTGATGTTGATTGTGCAATTTGTAAGTAATGCCATGTGTTGTACATTAGAAATATTAATCTTGTGACCATTCATTCCTTGACTTTGATGTGTTATGTATTGAGTCTTTCAGAAAAAACCACCACCATCTGTGAATAATGAGTTCATGTGAAAGTGCAGTGTGGATTGTTTCTCATTATTTCAGATCTGGATTATAAATGTTGACATTATTTATGTATAAAAATGTAAGACCTTGCCTTCACAAGATTGATTTGTCTAACTGAGGTAATAGTTGTTTATTTTTTCTGCAGATAAATGTTGTTGAATGCACAATTTTATTTTCAATTTTTTAAAAATAATAATAATTATATTGTTTGTATAACTTTGTGTTGAAATTTGCAAAAGTATTTTTGTTTAACAATTCAAAAATCCCCTTGTAGTTGATTAGATGTAGTTGGCTTAAACTGCTACATGTTTTTACAAATATTCTCTGACTTAATGTCTCTGCCAATTACTTAGTTAATAAATATTGCTCATTGCCATGAAGTTTGAAGTTGTGTTTTCAAATTTAAAAAAACCTTTTTAAAGTTAAATTATAATAAATATTCCTGGAAATACCACCATGTCCCCAACATTAAAATATGTTAAGGACTAATGTATCTTTTTCCAAATGAAACTTGGATACGCTCATCTTACAGCATAATAATTATAGATGTGAGTGTCGAATGGAATGTAAAGGAATTGGTGCTACCGTTCATTTCTAGACAACATTGCCACCAACACATTGGTTTACTTAAACTGAAAAGATTGTGTACATAGTTGTGTAAGTAAATAATTTATTTGTATTTCCCATGTCTCAGTGAAATATGATTGCTCATGGGCATGTCTTACATTTGAAGAGTTGAATAGATTGTGCTTATTTCAAAGAGCTGTGCCAAATATGATCATGCCCTTCCCACCCTCACAAGTATTAATACATATTATATTCCTTTTTTTTGTGTTTTTTTAAAAACATCTCCGTTCGTTTTTTAAATTTCCCCATTTAGTCTAATTTACTTATTGTAAGTCTTTAAAGTGACATACAGAAAAGTGAAATTCAATTTCACTTTTAACTAGAAATTTAACTTGTCATTCCAGAATAAAAGTGTCCACCTTTAGCCATTCCTAAAGGCAAATTAATAACTTTTTTGTTGTTCAAACGGCTTGTACATGAGTGGCTATTAAAATTACAATGCTTTTTGACAAAATTATTCATATAAAAATGGCATGTTCTAGATCCACTGCATAATGTATAATAGTTGTGTGAGATTATTTTTTTCATTTAAATTTTGTGAGTTAATGACTGTTCAATATTATTTATGATTAAATTAATCATATACAATTTTTGCATAGTAGTTTCTCTAACCACATCACTTCAATAAGGACACATCCATATAATATATATGAATTAAAGGTAGGGTGGCTGGTTGGTAATTTGATGCAAATATGGTGTGAGAGTATGTTCTGGCAAATTTAAGACCTACATTTATGCAGCCTTATATAAATAACCTAGCAGTCTCAATGTGTGTAAATACATAACACACCCATATTATATAAGCATATTGATGTTGCTACTTATGAATCTTTGAAATCCGTGATTAGTAATACTTTTTGAAGGCTATAAATCTATAATAATCATCCTACTGTGTTTTTCACAAGGGAACTTTCAGCTAACACAACAGTTAGGACCTAATGAAAAATTTAAATTTCAAATCATTTTTTTTACTTAGTGTTTCCATGCATATGACATAATTATGTTAGTCTAAATCAAATAATTTCATTTTTAGAACAGTAGAAACCTAGGATTTTTTTTTAAATATTGATTAAAGTGAGTTTGCTTTATTGACATGAACATTTATATTAATGCATTTTGTTAATAAAAAATATTTTTATATTAAAAAAAAAGGGGGGGGGGTACTTTTGCCAAAAAAGGTGAAGGTAAAGATTAAAGATACAAATGTGAATTTCACTTGTTGATACTTAATATATGGATGGTCCCATAAGAAATAATTTTGTAAATCTCATCATTAAAGTTCTTTTTTTTTCAATTGACCTCTTAAGTGTTGAACAATGTTAAGAGTTAAGTTAATCATTTTTATACTGAATCCTTTATACTTTAAAATTTTGAGTCTAGCACAATTCAGTTTCATTTGTCGGTCCCATTAACCATCTGCTTCCCCATCAAAAATTATCTTTGTGTGCTCAAACTTTTGAACAATATCACAAATGAGGAATTGAAAAGTTTCTTTGTTTATGAGTGCAGCATTTGTAGCCATCTTTCTCATTTTACTTATAAGACAAAGAACTGATTTCATAGAAATGAGATTTTATGCTAACCTCAAATGAGAGTCAACACTGAGATTGGGCATTTTTCACTCAATTTTCAGCTTATTTATAAAATTAAAATCAGAATAGACAACCCAGCCATGTCCATAAGCTAACAATTTCATTATAATATAGATTTTGTGACACAATAAAGTGAAGAAATGCAAGTTTAAAGAGGGTCAAAGGACGAGCTATTCTTTAGGTTAGATAATGTGCATTTTGCTTTAAATCAGGATGAGATTAGTTATTAACTTGGTAAAAATTACATCTGTTTCATGCACACATGTTTTGAATTGAAATGGTGTGGTTTGCAGGTTATTTTTTGTTTATTTTTAAATGTTCTTTGTTTGTTTGTTGGACTTGAATTGAAATGAGTATTTTTTACATGCATAGGATGTAATAAAGATTTTGAAGAATACATTTTTTGTTTACTTTTGAATACTACATTTTGGTACATATTTTGGAGTTTAGAAAACTGTCAATACTTGTACTTTTAAAAGTAACTAAAATGCAATGAAATTAAATTGTTAAAAAATATTTTTTATTATATGAGACACATCGAAAACTAATGAAAAAATCACAAAACCAAAAACCATGATAAAAATGGCATTTTCAATATGCATCAATTTGTGCATGGATCCAGGAAGCCACCGGATTCTAAGAGAGTGACTCATAAATTCTAGCCAATTATGTTTAGTAATTCTGACACAAACCGTCTCATTACAGGAGAGAAGCTAACAAATGGGGTGAGATTCTTCCTATAGACATTTGTATAAATGCATAGATGTGTAAAACACATTGAAATAAGATAATCCAAACAGAAACAGTAACTGAATTATTATTTTACTTAGTATATACAATGAAAAAATGGAAGTAAATAACAATGATGACAAATAAATTGTGCTACATTTATATTTCAATAAAAAAAAATAATTCATAAATTAGAGATGGTAAATTTTTATTTTAATAAATTTGGTAACATTTAAAGAACTTGGACAAAATTTAAAACTTATTCCCCCCACCCCTCCCCAAAGTTGTTATGAATACTGAGATTGACTAAATGATACAGTAAAGAAATTGTTTTTAAAAAAATCTAATTTCATGTTTTATTTCCTGTGTTTAAATTTTATTTTATCAAATCAGGTCCATTCTTATATAAATGCTTTTAGAGATGACCGTGATAGCAACCGATTTCTATGTTCATAGTTATAAGAGAAATATTTTTTTGAAAATAAAGAATTTGATTATTAAATGTGTAGAAACTCTAAAAATGATTGAAAATTGCGTAGACCTAATGATCAAATTATTCCATTAAAACAACACAACTGCAAAGTCTATGATCTGCGGCAGACAACTTGGACAATAATGGTCATTTGATAATTTCTTACATTAAATAAATTAACACCAGCAAAAAGAAAATGGTTTTTACTGTACAGTCTTAATTTTTTCTCGACCTGGGACAAAGGTTGGTCAGATAAATGAGATTGATGCACTATTTAGAATTGCATAAGCTTTAAAGAACAAAATGTTATTTTTTAAATAACTTATTTAAATAAGTCTTAATAAAAAATTATATCTAAAAATAAATATTTTCAAATTAATAAAATAATTCGGAAAGTTAAAATATGATTAATGAAGGTTTTCTGTGTGATTGCCAACAAAAACTAAATATTAAATAATTTTTTTATTTACTGGAGACTTAAATGAAGAATAATGAACTAAATTGTTATTGCTGCACTTATTTTTCAAGTGCCACTTAAATTCTACTCAAATTATTAATTCTATAAGATCCTTTATAAGTACCGTATATACTCGTTCTATAGCCCGTTCGTTCATAAGCTTTTGGAAGAAAAAAATGTTAAAAGTGTATAACCCGCTCGCAAGCCGACCCCTCAAAAATAATAGGACATCTTAAACAAAATGGTACACATTTTCTTTTAAACTACAAGCTAAATCGGTCAATATGATTGTTTACTTTGTACTGCCTATCTTTGTCTTTGTGCTCTTTGTTAGGCAAGAGTTACTTTTAAAAAAAAATTCTTTGGTATAAAAAAATTTATTAAAACTTTCAAAAAAAAGAAATAAAATGATTAAATAAGGTAAGTGCAGATGTTTAATAATATATTATAGCTTTTGGAAGAGCAGTCGAATCTTGTAGAAAGTAGAAAAGGACCTTGATAATCTACAATAACAACACCGATATTCAATATCCATGCAGAAATATGTTAATGACCAGCTCGTAAGCCGACCTCCCAACTTTTTCCCCAAGATTTTGTCCAAAAAAGGTCGGCTTGCAAACAAGTATATGCAGTAGTAATTTATTTGAAAACTTGTTTGGTTCGTTGTGTGCAGTAAGAAAAAATCCATCATTTTCATAGCTCATTAAAATTATGTGAAATTAAAACAAATAATTACCCACTATAATTTATATTTCCTTGATAGCTCAAAATCTAAATGAAATTATTCAAAATAGGCTCCAAATAACTTAAAGAGGAACATGAAATTAAAATAAATGACAATTTTATTTCTTTGCATTCATAAACCAGTGAAAATAAAATTTATTTTGAAACATGTGTCAAAATAATTTATCTGAAAAAAAAACCTCACAAGATTACGACATTATTGATGTAATGATGGCATTTTTAAAAAAAAGTTCTCATTGCTTTTAGAGCTAACCATGATATCAACCAATATCCATGTAGTAGTTAGTGTTTACAAAAAAAAATTTTAAATTTAAAAAAAAGGATATCTTTCTAAAAATAAAGAATTAGATTGTTACATGTGTATAAACTACATATACTTCAAAATTACATAGTTTTTGAGATCATTGTTTGATTCAGTCTCTTTGATTTTGATAGAAAAAAGAAACAGAAATTTCAATAACTTATCAACAGATTTTATCTGTCAGATGTACTCAGATAGTTAATAACAAAAGTACTTTTTATATAACAACAAATCTTGAGATTTAAAGTGAAAGCACACAACTTTTGATTCATTGGGAATAAAAATAGAGGTAAATGATTACTGGTAAAAATCTAATAGTATAGTTGCTGTAAATAAGCATAAGTCCAATCACATTTTGTACAAAATTATGTTAAGTTACATGCAAATTTAAATTAAAAAATTAAGATCCTTAACCAAGTTTTAATCTCATTATATATTCACAGCTTCCAAAAAAAATGAAGCTCATTTTATAGTTTATATGACTGAGATATTGTTGAAGGTATATTCAAGGGCATATCATATTTGTGCATGCGGAAAATAACACTAGCGTAAAGTGTTTCAACTTTTATGCATATATATATTAATGCATATATTAATAATAAACAGTTGTTTTTCCGTTAAAATATAATATAATATTTACAGTATGTTAAATTGAAGATTTCAGCTTGATAAGTCACTTGTGATTTATTTCTGTGGCTTAAGTTTATTAATTCTGAGAATATTAGTAAATATCCTACTAAAGCATTTGTTAAATAAAAGCAACAATGGTGGCCAAAAAAATTTGCCTTGAAACATTGAAAAGGATATTTAATGCAAAAAAAGGACAATCAAGGTACTTTCCATAAGAGAATTACAATAATTCATAACTCTAAAAAATTTCTTTAAACAAAAATGTTTTTTAAAAAACGTATTGAATCTTTTTAAATATATCAATTACTGTAGTAAGGCTTTTAGAAATCATTCCTGCAAAGACGATTAAGTCAATTCATTCTCTAACTCTCTTTAAAAAGACATTGCAATTAATATTCTTATACATTTTTAATGACTTTCTAACATGTATAAATTATTTGTGTACTATATTTTGTCTCTACGAACAGTTTATCTTTTTCAATAGAGCATTTTTAAAACGTCATTGTTAAAAGTGTCTTAAATTATAAAAATATTTGTTTTGTAATTGATATCTTTAAACATTTTGTCACAGATTATTTCAGTGCCAGAAAGAAATTCAACAGAAGAAAAAATACTTTAATATGCCACACGTAATTTGAAAATATGATCTCATTTTCAATACTTTTTTTTAAATCAAGGGATTATTGCATTATTTTACTTGTGTCTCAATAAGGTTTTTCCTTGCCAACAGTTTCAATGAAAAATGTTATAAAAGAATGAAGACTTGTTTGAAAGAAAGACTTACCAGAAAACTGGGAAAATAATCTCAATATAATGAGTATATAGCAGAAGGTTGACAGTTAATGCTTATAAACATAGATTTTTACAAATCAAAGTTTAATATCATTAGCAACTTATTTATACAGTCTCTTAAACAAATGTAAGTTGAAGTACTTCAAGAACAATTTGTGCTTTTATTGTTTAAGTAGAAAGCAGATCAAATGCACTGGGGTGAATAGAAATCAAATTAGCTTCAATTAATGACAAAAACATCAAACAATTTTAAGTAAATTCAATAAGGGTAAAACTTTTTTAAAAACAATAATTTATCTCAAAATTAAAGTTAGCCGAGGTAATTTAATTTTCCTTTCTATGAATTTTATTTTATAAGTATATTGAGATGATATGAAACATTTTATCTATTGGTGAGTGAGCAAATAACATTTAATGAGAGTCATTTAACATTAGTGATTAGTCCTCCAATGGAGATCTCTGGCGTATGCTGAAAAGACAACACAAAACATGGCATCGAATTGTTCTCCAAGTTGTCCAATTAGGTTTTATCAGACCCAAAAGATTTGATGATCAAAGGGTTCGGTTTAACTCGAAAGAAACAATCTGCAGGACTTGATTCATGTGGACACCGGTGGTGACGGGTTGTAAAAAAGTTGTCCTGTACGCAGCCTTCTAAGAACTTCTTGTCTCAGCAGCCTCTTCTCTTTCTTTACCTTGGCCAGGACACCTCGGTTCTCCATAGCACGACGTGAGAGATACGGCAAGACTTCTTCCACTGGCCCAAAGGGAACATATTTATAAACTGAGTATCCAGCTTGTCCTGCAAAGTAAGGGGCTCGTTACCATCAGGAAAAAAATATTATTTTATTAAAATCTTTGAGGTGTTTATTTATTTCTTTTACCAACCTGATAGTTAAAATATTTGTTTTAAATACAAATACATTAGAATAAAAAAAATTTATGTACTAAAAATACAGACACATCTTTTTTTTTCATTTTTATTGTAAATAGCTGTAAAATTAAAACTTAGAAACAGCAGGCAGAGATTTTAGATTGAAATGGAAACGAAGTAAGCAGTAGTGATGAAGTGGCCAGTTGTGATTTTAAAAATTAAACAAATACATCTTTAGATATTTTTTTTTAAAGGAGGGACATTTTTAATAAAAAAATCACAAGTCTTGCTCATCAAATCTGTCTTGCTGGAATGAACATTTTATACAAGCTGAAGGCAAAACTAACTATTCCTGTGATACTCTACATTTCGGTGAAATCAAAACTAACATTTTCTGCGTCACTCACTGTACATATCATAACAGTGCAAATAACCTAAGAATTCATGTGTCACTCACTGCACATGTTAATAATTTCAAGCAAACTTACCAAGTGGGAAGCTGACCTGGTCACACATCCCAAACAGCTGTCCAAAGCAGATGAGACGATCTGCAGGGCCAATGCCATATTCTTTCATTCTTTAAACAAAAAAATTTGTTAAAATATATAATTATTTCAATAAAATCAGAAATATTAAATAATGAAGAGGATAAAGTCTAAAAACTTTGAATTTTATGTTTTGAAAAAGCTAAGACAACACAGTTATTTTCATCTCAAGATGCACCGACACAAATTATCTTCCCTGAAGGAAAGACAATCCACATCATAGTATTGAATTACAGAGGTTTAGGGAGTCTTCAGTTAAGGTTTATTATTTTTCCCCAATGCTGCCAGTGAACGTGTTCAAATTCAACTCACTTCTGAATAGTGTATCTGACAGTGTCTTCGTTGTGACTGGCGATCATGACGGCAATCCTGCCCACTGGACGCAGGTGGATCTGTCTCATGACCTCCTCAATTATGCTGTGCATCATTTCTGTGGTGGCCTCATAAGTTGGATTGATGGGGTCATCATAACCCAAAGAAACAGCCCGTTCTCGCTCCTTTACATCACAATCAAATTATATAAGTAAAAAATAGGTACATGCTATTAAATTTCCTATTACTATTTCAAAACTTAGCTACGGGACTAAACTTTTTTTTTAATTTAAAAAAACATTTCCATGGAGTAGATGGCTCTATATCAAATATTGCAACACTATTTTGCTGTTTTAAAGGACAATCATAGTTTAACCATGTTAACAAAATAATTATTTTATTGATTTGTGGAACAGAGGCATTTAAAAAATCTAACTTGGTTCATTTACAATTGTAAATCTGGGGATTATGAAATAGAGCAATAGAAAACTTTCTTCATAATACCATAAAGCAAGTATTAAAAGACAATTTAAATATACACTAACCTGCTCCATGTAAGCACCTCTGACCAACTTGGCGCCAAAATAAAAGTCCTCTCGCCTGGCCAGGTCCAAGTCCACAAGAATGTCATTGAATGCTTCCTGTAGACAAATATGTTATTGGTCTTCTTGAATGTTTCTATTTATTCAAGCCTCGGTTGGTTTTAGTCTTAGCTTGTCTAACCAACAGATGGTAATATACTTCTTTCATGTCATCAAACTTTATTTTAGACTTTTAGACCATGTTTGTAGGGATTAAACATAATATTGAAATAACTTGATCCTCACCTTCAAATGATTTCCAACATAAAAAACTCTCCTCTCAAGTGTGCTAACACTCCTCTTACCTTGGTATAAGATTGGTAAGGGTTGAATACAACACTCCTCTTACCTTGGTATAAGACTGGTAAGTGTTGAATACAACACTCCTCTTACCTTGGTATAAGATTGGTAAGGGTTGAATACAACACTCCTCTTACCTTGGTATAAGACTGGTAAGTGTTGAATACAACACTCCTCTTACCTTGGTATAAGACTGGTAAGTGTTGAATACAACACTCCTCTTACCTTGGTATAAGATTGGTAAGTGTTGAATACAACACTCCTCTCTTTGTTAAACTTCCTCATCATCTCCATGGTCAGCCTGCGGATGGCTGGTTGGAAATAACTCTGTTCTGCATCAATCATGATCCTCACCTCCTTCTCTGTGGCGTACTAGAATAAACAGATACAACAATACAAGGTGGAGAAATTTTCTACTAGGGTACTTTACAAACTGCTGGAGAGCTTAGATAAAAATACTTGTAAAATTTAAGTCGGGTGATTCTTTAACAAGACAGAAAAGAACCACACAGCTTTCAGTTTTTAACACAGTTTGTGGGGGACAATGCTTCATCTTAGAAATTGTGTGTGTGTGTGTGGGGGGGGGGCAATGCCTCACCTTAATAGGGCTGTAAATATTGTTGAAAAAAGCTGCCCGGGTACCCATCCAAATTTTGAACGTGTACCCAGGTGCCCGCCCAAAATGCAGCATAATTTTCATTGTCATGACGGCTATGCAATGCAGAGCCTAGCCACCATCCATGCATCTCATTTCACACAGTAGCCAATGCACTACAAACTTATTCCTGCTGTAAATGCATTCATCATACTCAAACTAAAACTACAGTAAACTGGACATTCGAACAAAATGTCAACAACAATGACGTAACATTCAGTCAGGTCATATGGGCACAGAAGTTTACATCGCCAATAATTTTTGAAACCAATTGCTCCCTTCAACTTTTAAAATTTAAATCAAGCCCAAATTATTTTCAACAATTTGTTTTTGTCCAGATTTTAAAAATAAACTTTCATTTATTTTTGTTACTATAGTGAAAATCTTTGAACAACTTAAATATAATTATTTTAAAAACACAACAATAGATGAGGTGCTTTTTAACTCAATAGTTCCTGAAGGTCTACTTCTGTATCTATTTCATATTCCAGAGAAAAGGGAAGCAACTTCGTTATGATTTGGATTCCATTAGAAAAATGCTTTTCTTTTCTAAAGATATTCACTTATCTTAAAAAATAAAATGATTAATGCATCACGAAATGAATTAAGATTAATAAAATGATAACATGCACTGCAAAATAATGACGATTAAAGACCGATATCGCAATTTTTGGCAACTCGGGTGAATACATACTCGATAGAGACACATCAAACTAATTCACACATGGATCGAAAGTGATACAAGATAAAAACATCTGGTAATTTTTATTGAAAACTTGTAAAATCATACAATAGCTGGAAGTCTCGAGGAAAGCGAGATTTTGATGCTATGTGAAGCTAAAAATGCGAGAGTGCGTCGCTATGCGAACAGACGCATTTGGACGCATCTGTGCGGACCACTATAAGGACACATTTAGTCGCATCAGGAGCTAATGAGTTAAGTATGGTTGGGGTAGCAGTGGAGGGAGGAGAGGGGGTTAGATAAACAACATTGGATAGTCTCAACCGGTAACTCAATCTTGTCGGTGTATTTCAAAGACAAGTTAGCATCCTGTCATTGATTCCTTCAAAGAACCAAATTCTTTTTGTGTTTAATGATTTTTGTTTCATGTTCAGAGAAAAAAGGGCGTATCAAAATACATCGTAGTTTGTCAGGGCTGTATTTTATTTCCCATTGACAGATACTTCTTCTCAAGCATTTTCGTGTTCAATGTATTTCCCAGCAAATGTTTCAAAAGAAAAGTTTTAATTTCATAAATTTAAAAAAGTTTAATTTGATAAATTTTCACAAGCCGCAATGTGAACACAGAAGAGCCGCAATTGGCCACCGTTGGTAATGACATTGCAGCCTCCTATTCACGGGCACCCGGGCGCAATTTTACTACCCAGGTAATTGCACGGCAACGGGTACCCGGGTTCTCATTGACAGGTCTACACCTTATCAATGGTGTGTGTGTGTGGGGTGGGGGGGGGCAACGCCTCACCTTAGCAATAGTGTTCACTCTCCTCAACATCCCTTTCATCTGATATTCCTCCTCATCTGTTATTCTGTCGACTAAAGGATGAAATTGTCCTGTCTGAGGAGATATAAAGTGGTGGGAACTAACAACTATTATTAGTAATATTAGGAAGACAACAGGAGAGCGCATCAATAAAATGACTCAACCAAGCAATGTCAGTCCTTTTATTACTGTCAGTCCTTACATTACTGTCGGCCCTTTTATTACTGTTGGCCCTTTTATTACTGTCTGCCCTTTTATTACTGTCGGTCCTTTTATTACTGTCGGTCCTTTTATTACTGTCGGTCCTTTTATTACTGTCAGTCCTTTTATTACTGTCAGTCCTTTTATTACTGTCGGTCCTTTTATTACTGTCGGTCCTTTTATTACTGTCGGTCCTTTTATTACTGTCAGTCCTTTTATTACTGTCAGTCCTTTTTATTACTGTCAGTCCTTTTATTACTGTCAGTCCTTACATTACTGTCAGTCCTTTTATTACTGTCAGTCCTTTTATTACTGTCAGTCCTTTTATTACTGTCAGTCCTTACATTACTGTCAGTCCTTACATTACTGTCAGTCCTTTTATTACTGTCAGTCCTTTTATTACTGTCAGTCTTTTTATTACTGGAATAAAAAAAATAGAATAGATTTGTACTAAGTATCGCCATCCATCTGGGCAGGTATTCATTATATTAAGAGCTATCCCAGAAGATCATGTCGTTTGTCAATCATATTCTAATGAATGAAATAAGAAAATTTCCACCCACCAATTTTTGTATGCTACTAAATGGCTGTTGGGTGGCCCTGGGGTCTCAACTAGGATTAATCCACAGCAAGATCCAAAACAAGCAAAAATATCACAAGTCTGATAGGTGGCATGGGTTTGGGCCCCATGGAAATGGAACAGACCCTCGGTGAGTGAAGTTATCCTATATTTTACAAATTAAAATCCCAGACAAAGGGGAACAACTCCACCGTTATCATAGATATGTGTAAAATTTTATTAAAAAATCTACTTACAAGTGTATTTATATGATATAAAATATTTGGCATTCATAGTTGATTGCTTTATTTACTGTTTTATTTCTGTAGTTAAAGAATAAAGCTTAAATTTATTGCTTTTATTACACACTTTGCTCATGTATTTTGATTGCTTTATGCATAGTCTAACAATATTTCCCAATGATTTGGTACCATTTATTTTTACTGTATGAAGTAAAGTAATTCGTATATTGCAATCGATCATAATGATAGAATAGAAGATCTTTTTTACAAATATATTATTCAGAATTTACTGTTCATAAATGTTTGGAAAATGACTATAATCACCATTTTTTTTCTTACACTTCCATGTAAATGATGAGATTTCCACTTTCTCTATAACAAGTCCATTTCATATTAGTATTGTGGCCAGATAAAATAACAGGTAAGTGTTGAACAATAAATGACAGATTAAGATGATATGCATGTGTCTGAACCCTTGAAGTCAACTCATCAAAGAGAAGAAAAACTCTGAAACACCTCCCAGAGATGGAGTCCTTTAGGCAGTAGGATATGTAAACAATGCCACTGGTGCTAGACTGAATCATCCACACACGATCCCTTGGAGTACCCAGTAGTTAGGAGAAGTGATTAGCATTCTATAGACACGGCACTGGCCTTATGACTTTGTCCTGTCAAGTCAATGTCACTGTCACATTGTGACGGACAGTTGACAGTTAAGGCATATGAAAATCAGAGTAACTTACCTTTAAATTTGGCACAACGAGCACCTTAGACAACGACCTATTTATCTCCAGCAGATTGTCCCAGTCCAGCAGGTCGACCTCGTGCCTGTTAAGGTGGTATTAATACATGAGTCACTTTCATTTCTACATTTATTTCCCTTCATCTCATTTGCTTACAATGAAAACTAGTCAGTTACACATTATTATTTTTTTAAAGGTAAACCATGTGCAATCTCCCATTTTGTCAAGTCCAAATTGAATTATAAAAGTTATAGAACAAAAAATATTGCCAAGTCCAAATGTTTTTGAAGTTTCTCTACTTTATACAAATCCATTTGATAAAATGAAAACAGTTCTTTATACTAATTAACCACAGCAATTTTTTTTTCTTTTTCCAGTTTTTCACTTTATTTCTTAGAGTCCTTTGCAGCAATGGATTTTACATGTTAATATACTGCACTGAATGCCATCTATTGCTGTCTCTTGGCAGTGGGTAGCACAGACACAGCAATCTAACAGACATGGCAATATAACACAGACACACAGTCTAACACGATCCCTGCTATTTTACACAGACACAGCAATGTGGTGATAATGATTGAAACTCTAAAATTGAAGGCCCCCTTCAAATATGAGAGATGTCTTTGACAGATAGAGATGTCTTTGACAGACACTCACACTTCCACGGAGATGTCTTTGACAGACACTCACACTTCCACAGAGATGTCTTTGACAGACACTCACACTTCCACAGAGATGTCTTTGACAGACACTCACACTTCCACAGAGATGTCTTTGACAGACACTCACACTTCAACAGAGATGTCTTTGACAGACACTCACACTTCCACAGAGATGTCTTTGACAGACACTCACCCTTCCACAGAGATGTCTTTGACAGACACTCACCCTTCCACAGAGATGTCTTTGACAGACACTCACCCTTCCACAGAAATGTCTTTGACAGACACCCAGTTCCTCTTGCTCCCCTCCTTGAGCTGCACGCCAATCTCACTAAGTCGGGCATCAAAATCCTCTAGCCCAAATCTCAATGTCCCTTTGTCAATCTGACCTTGTGTAGTCTGCAGCAGTTTAAAAAATTGTTTGATTGTCACCAGGACCTCAGACATCTGAAGCTGTTGGGGGGAAAAAAGATCACAGTTATGTATTAAAATCAAGTTCAAGTCATTTTTACCATTCCAACAACTTAACTCTAACAAACTATTCTATATTTAGCACACATTTTTCAAATAGAAGACACACCAATGGTTTGAGGAGTTCCATAATAATCAACAGTTTTGCTTACCAAAAGTGCTGGTTTGCCTAGGGCAGTAAGTTTGATGGCAGCAAATCCTGACTTCTCAGTGGCATCTAGGTGATGAAATCATTCATTGGGTTACACAAGTTAGACAAATGTAGACAAGATAAATTTTGGACCATTCTATTTACCTCATAAAATATTTTAAATTTACTAAGGCTGGTACTGATTAAAAAATTTTTGTTTGATTAAATTTTTTAAACGATTAATTGATTAATTAATCATTAATTTCCGCAGCCCTAAAATTTACTTATTGGCTCCATGATAACTTGAATTTAAACAAAAATTCTTTTGAGAGAATGTTCAACAAGCTTGAAGAGTTTTGATTTTAGTCTGGTATTTCCTTTGTTCCCTATTGGACTGTGTCTACTACCAATAAACTTATGTGACATGTCTTGGTCCCTGCTACCAATAAACTTATGTGACACGTCTTGTTCCCTGCTACCAATAAACTTACGTGATACGGCATCTATACAATTGAGGAAAATCTGCATGTTCTTGTCGCACTGATCTTCTCCTTCATAGAAGTACGTCCTGGCACTCATCACCTTCTCACGTCTGTCTCCAAACTCTTCGTGTGCACGGTACTTGGTGCCTGCTTCTCTCACTGTCAAACATCAAGAACAACATTAAGTACACAACAGGCTTATCAGAGTCTAACAGGAAGGCCTACTTGTTCCAATTAACAAAACTGTCGTACACAATGACAAACAATGCTTGCCAAATTTTAACAATACTTTGTAGTTTTCATACAAAATTTTGAAGAAAAAAAATTGCACAAGAAAACTTTTTAAAAATTAGTGTGTAATATTGTTTGAAAATAATCTTCACTTATATGGAACCATTTAAAATAACCAAAAGAGGATCTGTAGGAAATGAAAATTAAAAAACTGGTTACAGTTTTATTGACATTATTTGTTCAAACTAAGACTGTGTAATATCTTAGTACATGTACATGCATAGGCTTTCAGAAGTAAGTACAATAACTCATCCATTCTTAAATTTTTTAATGAGAAATGCTAGTGTTAGTGAAATATTGTTTTCATTTCTATCAAATGAGTATGTGAAATTGATAAAAATATAAAGCTTGGCCAACTTTAATATTTTTATAAGTTAAAGCAGATTGGCATGTATGATATACACATATATCTAAATAAAAATATATTGTTCTCAGATGGATCACAGAATAAACACAAATAACAAACTTGACAACAATCCACCAACATTAATGTTTCCTCCGTTGAGTCCCTTATCATCCATACATATCCCATTAGCAGCTAATTAATATTATTGAATTGTGGTCAAGTTTATTATTTGTGTCTATTCTGTGATCCAACTCAACAATTGGTTATACTTTTTTAAAGAAGTAATATGGTGAAAATTATATTAAGGAGCAGCTAATTTTCACAATATTAATTCTTTAAAAAAGTATAACCATTTATTGCCATTCAATATTTAATGATTGTTTATTTAATGTTATTTTAATGAAAATCTGCTATGAAGTTTGTATAATTATCTATTACTATTGCCATGTCATTCAAGCTGCAATATGAATGCTATATTTCAAACAATGGGTTATTTAGCTACTTTAAATTTGCTGACGAAATATTATTAATAAAATTCTACTGTCATCATTTTTTCCCTCCTACAATAATTTTTTTTTAAAAATGCAATCTGGTTTGTGCTACAGGTATTCTTATTATAAGATGGCATGAGGTGCTAACAGGGCTGATATATTTTAGGCAATCTACAATCAAATCTGTTTTATAAAAGGGATTTTAATTTTAAGTCTAAATCTATGGTATATAATAATGAACTTAAAATATATTTACAATGTCCAGTAGTATATTGAATGTTAAAAAATTGTGAATCATAAATTTGTAATACTATAACTAGAATTTGTCAGTAGAACTCCAGATTCAACTTTGTGCTGCTGCATGAAGAAAACACTACATAAATAGCAAAATGAGCTTTGTTTATGAAAAATGGTAATACAAAATATTTTTGTGTGGTGAAGCTTTACATGTGAAGAAAAATTAAAAATTAAAAAAAAACTACCTTTAAAAAATTGAATTAAAACAAACAAAGGATACAAACCTTTAATAAAGTCTGTAAAACAAATGTTTGCAAACTTAAAACCAAGTTTTGAGACATTTGTGCAAGATTTTAATTTTCTAGCTAAATAAAACTCTCAAAAACCTTTTCTTCCTTTAAATGATACAGACCTGGCATTGTACGTCATTTAACAAAATTCTTTTACAACAAATTTGGAAATACCATTATAGTTAAATTTAGACCAAGTTAAACATCTGATGATTCCATTGTAATTAGTCAATCTGCAAATGTATTAGATTTGCTTATTTGATAAACTATTTAAGAGAAAAAAAACAGCTTTACCAGCAGTTATTTCCATGTAATTTTATCCACAGAATTTGGTTGTGTATAAACGTTTTCTATACATTATTTATTTCACCATTGTATTTCCATAAAAACACTGGACAGTGTAGTGACTTAATCTCTCTCTCATACTGACCTGGATTATCCACTTCATGGGATGTGGGTAGACATCCTCTGTTGGAGGACAGGTTTAGAATAGGAAGAAAAAGAAAGATATTTAATTTAACTCAACAATCAGTGCATATCAGAAATAAATGATGGGTTTAATTTGCAAAAAGATAGTTTATAAATTATTATTAAGGCGAAATATATTATCCGTGTCCTGTATCTAAGAGATTATGTGTGGTGTGTCATGTATCTAAGAGATTATGTGTGGTGTGTCATGTATCTAAGAGATTATGTGTGGTGTGTCATGTATCTAAGAGATCATGTGTGGTGTGTCTTGTATCTAAGAGATTATGTGTGGTGTGTCTTGTATCTAAGAGATTATGTGTGGTGTGTCATGTATCTAAGAGATCATGTGTGGTGTGTCATGTATCTAAGAGATCATGTGTGGTGTGTCATGTATCTAAGAGATCATGTGTGGTGTGTCATGTATCTAAGAGATTATGTGTGGTGTGTCTTGTATCTAAGAGATTATGTGTGGTGTGTCTTGTATCTAAGAGATCATGTGTGGTGTGTCTTGTATCTAAGAGATCATGTGTGGTGTGTCTTGTATCTAAGAGATTATGTGTGGTGTCCTGTATCTAAGAGATCATGTGTGGCATGTCCTATATCTAAGAGATTATGTGTGGCATGTCTATATCTAAGAGATTATGTGTGGCTGTCCTGTATCTAAGAGATTATGTGTGGCATGTCCTATATCTAAGAGATTATGTGTGGTGTGCCCTATATCTAAGAGATTATATTTGTGGCTGTTCTGTATCTAAAAGATTATGTGTGGCATGTCCTATATCTAAAGAGATTATGTGTGGCATGTCCTATATCTAAGAGATTATGTGTGGCATGTCCTATATCTAAGAGATTATGTGTGGCATGTCCTATATCTAAGAGAGTTAATGCATGTTCTGTATTTAAGTTATTTTATGTGTTCATGGTCTAAGAGATTAACTTTGTGTCCTGATAAGAGATTATTTGAGTACTATATTGATGAAATTATACATATCGGTTCTGTATCTAAGAGATTATATGAGTCCTGTATCTAAGACATTAATTATGTATTATTATTATAATTATGTAATTATATATATAAGATATTCTGTATGTTTACTGCAACTAATCTTATGTTCTAGTGGTCATGTCTACTGGCCATGTCACGACTCACTCCAGCCAGTAACTGATCTTATGTTCTACTGGCCATGTAACGACTCACTCCATCTCGGCCTCCACAGCCTCCTCACTGGTCAGATCCTCCTCAGCACTGTAATCCAAGATGGACTTCACTCCAAACTTCCGATTCCTGGTGACCAATGGTTTGATTTCCTCCTGGTCTTCCCCTGCCACAAAATGACCGTAGAACGTCATCCTCATCATGGCCACAAACAATCTCTTTCCAAGTAGCTTTCGAGACCATTTTAGGATCTAGATGAAAATTTGAAGTTTATTAATGAAAAGAATAATTGAGCTTCTGATGATAGTTTGGATAATTAATAAAGGGGCCGTCCATAATGACGTCACGCACCTAAAAAAAAAGGGGGGGGGAGGTGGTCGACCATTTGTGACGAGGGTGAAGGGGGTGTTTAAGATATGTGACTTCAGATCAAAACGCACAACTTTAAATAAAAGTTCCACTTAAATACATGTATTTGATTGTTTACAATTTTTTAATTGACGTTTTACATGTGCTTCACGTGTGTTATGATATTAAAGTGCAGTCTTACACTAAATACATACTTAAATGAAAATAAAGTGATTTAAAACATGATCATTTTCAAATAGAAAAATGGCTTTAATGGGGAGGGGGCGCAAAGCTTTGTGAAGTCATATTGGGGGGGGGGTCTAACTTTTTGTGACGACGTGTGACCAGGGGGAGGTGAAAATCGGCCAAAATCGTGAGACGTCATTTGTGGAGGGCCCAAAATAAGATAAATCTTTCTGAGTTGTGGATTCTGATTTTGTACATGGACATGGATGCTGTAAAAATGATGACTATATGAGTGCAATCCAAATATTTTAAAAAATAATAATAAAAGCTGATGATGTTCTCAAATCTCTTCTAGAAGGTTCTTAATTATTATTATGAAATCTATTTTAAAATTAAAACATTATTTTTTTGTTGAAATAAAACTACTATTTTACGATTTGTACGAAATAAAAATTTGTATATTTCACTATCTTCTGTGACTAACGGTGCCGTTGTTGGAAGTCTGCTTTTAAAAACCTTTTTCTAAGTTAAAAACCCCTTTAAACTCAACAAAACAAACGAAAAACTAATTGTAAAGCATTAAATACTTTTTTATATCTGATTTAAGTGTTTAAATTAGTAAAAGAAGTAAGTTATTTTATTTATTTTGTTCTATAAATTTAAAATGCGCTGAAATAAGGGATTACCGCTATTCTATACCTGTCACAAACTGTACCACTATTTTAGGAACACCGCCCCCCACCCTCCCACCAGGGAATGAGGAGCACATTAAGGAGAAGCTCAAAGAGCAGCAAGAAATATTTCAAAAACATTTGACCAACTCAAAACAACTCTTCCCATAATTCTTCTTAACACTTAAAATTTTAAAAGATAAATGTGGGGCTTTTAAAAAATTAAACGTTCCAAAAACGTTGTCGTGGTCCACAACTTCTCCCCCTAGCGATCAGAGTTGGTTCCGCCGAACAATATGACGTCACACATTAAGCTACAGTGAACACACCAGCCAATCACGTGCTTTATTTTGATGTTGAGATCTCTGGCGAGTTATTGGTGTGAAAACGAAAGTCAGATATTTTTTTTTAAAGTTTGCATAAATTTAAGAACTTTTTGCCGCGTTCACTAAATGACTGCACTAGAGTGAATCGGCTGTACGCGATATTGTTTATTTAACACACAAGTGTAGGTGTGCACGTTTTGCCAAGGTGGAATCTGCTTTTAGTTTAAATTCATCATCGGAAATTTTCTATAACTTGTAGTGTTGAAATAAATCTTACAATAAACTGTACAAAGATGTAAATAAATGGCCAACTCAACGGGCGTCTACCGGACACCAATCGGCTCAACGGGCGACTACCGGGCACCAATCGGCTCAACGGGCGACTACCCGGGCACCAATCGGCTCAACGGGCGACTACCCGGGCACCAATCGGCTCAACGGGCGACTACCCGGGCACCAATCGGCTCAACGGGCGACTACCCGGGCACCAATCGGCTCAACGGGCGACTACCCGAGCACCAATCGGCTCAACGGGCGACTACCCGAGCACCAATCGGCTCAACGGGCGACTACCCGGGCACCAATCGGCTCAACGGGCGACTACCCGGGCACCAATCGGCTCAACGGGCGACTACCCGGGCACCAATCGGCTCAACGGGCGACTACCCGGGCACCAATCGGCTCAATGGGCGACTACCCGGGAACCAATCGGCTCAACGGGCGACTACCCGGGAACCAATCGGCTCAACGGGCGACTACCCGGGCACCAATAGGCTCAACGGGCGACTACCCGGGCACCAATCGGCTCAACGGGTGACTACAAGGGTAGTAATCGGCTCAACGGGCGACCACCCAGGTACCAGTCGGCTCAAATGCATATACATTTTCTAAAACCATCTCATTCAATTGCGCTAATTGGTCTGTGGTCACGAGCAACTAATGGCGTCATGCTGCGATAGATCTCAAATGATCGTGCTGTGGTCAGTAATTTTGCTTTATTTGGTCCAAAGAAGTTAACGATACTGGGTTGGGGGGGGGCGGTGTCCACACTTGGCGGATTAACGTCCAATGTATGTACTGCTGTACAATGACGTTTGTCCGCTTGCAGCCCTTCTCGGACATACTTTCATCAGACTGCATTTCGCTTTGTCACTGTTGAGAAAGCCAATACCGATCGTATAAAAGGACCAGTCGACAGTTTGTTTGGTTTTTTTGTTTTGTTTTTGTTTTGTTTTTATTTTAAATGACCAGTTAATTGTTTGCGAGATATCTTTTCCCTCTCTAGCCTCGAACCAAGCCATCGATTCTCGCTGGCGTCATCCGTTAATTGCATCGTTGACGTTCGATGTTGTCAGCGTTAGAATCAGACATCATACCGGATGTCGGCTATGGGGCCTTTAAGTAGCGTGGCTGCACAGATATCAGACCGACGCCACGTAGAAGTTAAGAATTACCGCGCAGCAAATTTTGTAAAATTTTGAACAAAAATGTTGTGCTATTTTGGATCTTTTTTTTCTTCTTTTTTTCGTTTCCAATTTTAATTAAAGCCGTCATTCTAATTAACTGTCAACCACGGGAGTATTTATTGGCATTAATGACCAGAGCACAGACACCTTAATCCCCAAGCCCAGCTCTAAGTACTTCACCAACACGCGACCTAAGCATCGCTCAAATCACTGTATACAGAACAACAGCACACCATACTCACAACACCCAGACGTACCGGTACCAGTTATATTTGGCCGCTCTCTTATCTTATACACGAAAGACACCTATTTTATACAGAATGTTTGTGTCCTACGCTTATCCATGGGATATTTCCAGTCTTGCGGTTGTATTAGAGTTTTAAATCTTGATAGCGTGTTCGTTTTCCTTGTTTGTTCGTGAAACCCATGTCACATCCGAATTCCATACGGTAAGAAGGATTCATATATTTTTTTTCCATATGGAACAAGAAAGAGTGTTATAATCTCTATGTCAATCAGAGTGTTGTACTAGATTGATGGCTGTTGCGTTGTATTTACAAGTTTAAACCAATGCAGTTCATCTTGTCAGTTGTGAATATTTACTAGTAGTGAATCTTACAGCTCTTCTTTTGAATTTGTTCTAATTTCTCAACGTTTTTTTTTGGTAGATGGGTCCCAAATCGCAGAAGCATATTCTAATACAGGTCTGACCAATGTAAGATAGCATTTTAGTTTTTTGTTCTTATCGCAGGCTGCATTTGTAAATGAAAAAATAACACTAAACCTAAACTCAATGAATATTTAAGTTCTTGATTGTTCAACATTTGTTCAGTCTCCTCTAGGTATTAACTTGAGACTGTACTTAATATCAACATACTATCTATAATGTTTGATCAGAAAAAAAATGGCAGGTGGTAATGCTTACACCCCTCCCCACAATTTGATATGACGTCACGCTGCGTTCGTTATTCCCGCCACGTTTTGTTTACGTTCCCCTCCCTCTTGAACTACGACCGGCTTAAAAAGTAGTGACGGTCAGTGATTGACCTTGACCTGTATTAGAGTTATGCAACTGACCAAAACTCTTCTTCCCTTTATCCTTTCTCCCCTAAAACAAAGTACTACCAACGAAAACGACTAAAAATCAAAGTACTACTAACGAAAACGACTAAAAATCAAAAGTACTACTAACGAACACGACTAAAAATCAAAGTACTACTAACGAAAACGACTAAAAATCAAAAGTACTACTAACGAACACGACTAAAAATCAAAGTACTACTAACGAACACGACTAAAAAAACAAAGTGCCACCAACGAATACGACTAAAACTATCTGACCACAAAATTCAATGTGCATTATTTGTGCATCAGTTAAACAAGGGAGTGTGAACCACGTGTTTCGAACTTGCCATGACTCGCCCCACTAATAGAAAAGTATAAAGGGCACACCGATTAATTAACCTTTTCTTTCATGATTGTGGTTAGGAGGCAGCTATTTGAAATCAATGCAGCACTGACACTTGTTTAAGGAAGAAGTAAACAGCTGACGGCGAGAGTTTATGAGATGGCAAGGTGAATGCATTACTATTACCGGCAAGCAATTCAATTTTTGAAGCTATTTTTGGTCTAAAGAAAATTGTTTGCTGTCATCTATAAACAAAATTACATTCATAAAAATTTATTTTTGGGAAACAAAGTTAAATTATTTTAATCTATGAGTTGAATTTATGTGACCACTTGAACAGGGAAAAACCAGATTTTTCACAATACAGTCTATATCTTAATATAGCTTCTTATTACATAATCAAGACGTAAACAGAGAGAATGGACCGAATTATCTTATTCTTATCGGCTGCCTCTGTAGGAGTTCAAGGTTGTTTACTCTAACGCTGAACTCCGCGAACCGTGACGCTGGCATTTGGTAATACGTTGTAAAGAAAAACGTGGACGTGGGATTAAATATGCCACATTGTGGGATCTTCAAAGACATGACACTATCCACGCTTCAAATCTAACTAGATGAACCTCTACAACATATTGCATTTACATGCATAATTTGAAAGTTGTCCTCAAATTATTACCCCCCCCCAACGTATGTGTGTATGTATAAAAAAGGGTGATGATAGTATCTCACTCTCACAGTTGGCGTTTTAGTTTACTTAAGAGTTGCAAAACAGGATATCATTATTTGCCGCCACAGGACTTTGTAGTTGGGAGACAAAAAAATCTTGGCCTGCACCATTCATAACTGAACTCAGTTGAAAATGGTTATGATATAAAAATGCTTTATCTGAGAGCTATTGAATAAATGAATAGCTATAGTTCAGTATAACTTAACTCATAATGGGTGTGAACCCTCCCCTCCCCACCCCACACAAAAATGTCACTTTGAATTTGAGAAAGTTTCAGGTTAGGACTTTTCATGAATGAAAATGATATTGATATCCTCGTCATCCTGCTTCTTGGGTTCAATGTTTAAACAAAACTCCCTCTCTCACAAAAGTTATTTGAGTACACTCACTCACATGACTATTAGTCATGAGCAACGTTCCTCTTTCAGCTGCACGGATCAACACTGTGCAGCAGTTTTTAAAAAATGCAGCAAATGTTGATAAGGATTATATAATGCATGTATCTGTGTTTTTGGGGACAGTGGGGTGTACAATTTTCCACAAAAGGGGATGCTGTACAACTTTGCTCACACTGACGAGTTTGCTATCTTGCACAAGGACCAATGAGGGATTATTGGTCATGAGTAACTTTAGTGCACCAGTGGCACCAGACTCTGGGACCAGACATTTGTGTATGAAATAGTTTATTATTAGGAGAATGAGCACTGCAACTGTCATTGGTAACCATTTACAGTAAATAATTTACATCAACGAAATATGCCTAATTATAAGTATACTATTAATTATAATAAAATTATATATTATATCAATGAATGTTACCTTTTTCTGATTGTTCACCAATACTTGTATGGAGCATAGTTGGAATACCACGAGGGCACGAAATAATTCTGATGTCCGTTTACTTTTGTAAGCTTCCTTTGCATTCTCGAAAGTCAAATCAATTTCTGGATGTTGGTGATTTCCTGTTAGTGTTTTCCACTTAGTTACTCGTGTGCTTGCAAAACTGGATTCCTGCTGCTCTTCAAGGTTTGTTTGTGTGGATTTGTAACATTTTAAATTGGTCAACGAAAGATTTAGATTGTTTGCATTATTCCTGCAGGAAATCGGACAAAATAATCGGCTCACAAAAAATCTACCAACGAATTTACCAGCGAAAATACTTCTATGTGCCATTGCATCACCATCTGTTAACCCTATTCACAATATACTGTGAAGGGGTGAATGCACTGTACTAAACTGTACTTTAAGTGGAGAGTAAAAATCACTGACACACAGAGGAGGTCACATTGCCTTCCCTTTGAATGTGTTGCGTTTCATAAACAACACAGCATAATTGGGTCAAAAAGGGAAGCAATGCTTATTTACGGATCCTTAAAATTTTAAGGAAAATAAACTTTTCCCGGACTTACAAACAAACATATTTTCAAAAATTCATTTAAAAAATCAAATGAGAATTCGAAACGTGCATAAAATAGAGAATAATAAGAGATTTCTTTTTTTAAAAATGAAACATTGTAAATATGTTGATACATCAAAATGATTTGAAACGAATGAAGAAGAAATAAGTTATATTAATATAAATATAATTATTGTATTTTTTACTCACAAACTCTGTATTGGCATTTTATTTATTGCTCTAATGGCTCTATACCAGCGATGGCGAACCTTTTTGGGGCCGCGTGCCCAGAATTTAATTAAAACATACTTATCTGTAGCAAAATGCCAACACAAAGTGCCAGCAAAGTGGTTTGATCAAGGAAGTAGTATTTTAGTTGCGTGCCGGCCGATGAGGCTCTGCGTGCCGTCTGTGGCACAGGTTCGCTATCACTGCTCTATACTATACTAAATCTACTAAGTACTATTAAATATTAATTAATTCTTTTTACATTTGCACAGTCTTTCGTTTGAAAAATGTAATATCATTTCCTACTTTTTGTGCAATTTATTGTGTCGTTTATTGGTATTAAGTATTGTTTTTATATTCTACTTTTTATTCTAAATCTAAAAATTGAAATATTGTAATTGAAATTTCCATCCGAAGTTGAAGTTGTATTTTTTTGAAAGCTCTGTCCCTTCCGCATTTGAACCAAACTCGTATCTAAGCCACACCATCCTTCCCCATTTTTTACGCAGTCTTCATATTACCCTACATACTTAAACAATTTTTGTTGCTATTGCTGTTCCAGGCTTGAAAATAATGCAGTAAATACATATAATCTAACACAGATAAAGAATCAGCTTGTATTTTGCCCTCATTATATTAAATTTGTATTTTATGATAAAAAATATTAAAACAATTTTAAAATGCTGCTCTTTAGTCTTTAGAGAATCGAAACAGGAATTTATTTTTACACATGTACAATGTTTGTGCTAATTATTTAATCATTCATAATTAAAATAAACCGTTACAAATTTTATTTGAATCCTATTAACAATACACATAATTTTGTACACAAGACATGTATCATGTATAAAAACACAAATTATAGCAACACAAAAATATCACTTTCACTAAGAACCACTCTGATTCTACAGGAAAAAAATGTTGGTTCTAATGTTGGGGTCAAATAACTGCCAAAATAGCAAACCATTTATGGATGACCCCTTGGGATAAATCAAATTATTATTTTACTTGGATGCTTACATTTTATATTCTACAAATATTACACTAGAATATATAATAAAAAAATATTTTATAAACGAACAAAGAAAATGTTACGTCCATGAAGTGTCAGAAAAATAAAAACCAGTGAATATTTTAAACCCTTTTTATAAATACAAAAAATTGGCATTTCAGGCCAGGATTTAATTACTTTGTACATTGACTAGTGTCTTTAAAAACAAGAAAGTTACAAATTATAATAAAAAATTTAAAATAAAAAATCAGGGGACAATATACATTTATTTTCAAAAAAAAATTATAAAAATTCTTGAAGGTAAATATCCAAACATAGACTTATTACAAACCTTACATTTATTATTTCTAAAGACGCTTTGTTTTTATCCTCATGAATAATATTTTAAAATAAAGATATAATAAATGTTTTTAAAATTCAAAGCAAATTATTGTTTAAATGTCTTAATGTTTGACTCCTTTAACCAAGCTTTGAGATTCAGAAAGCCCCCCTGAGGCACTCTTCCCTATCTGAAGACACTGAAACACTCTTCATGCCATGTGATTACTTTTCAATTCTTTAATTGTGAGTTAAAACTACCATTAAATAGATAATTTAGTTTTATTCTCCAGCATTTCACATAGGTATTTCCCACTTATCATAAATCTTACCGCTCTTTCAATCCATGTCCATATTTATGAAAGTTGTAAAAGACCTGCTGATATGCAGGCCCTCAAACTTGTAAATTGAATATCTGATAGCATATCAATGGAAAGGGCTGGCATCAATGGAAAGGGCTGGCTTCAATCTTACAAAGCCCAAGATTCTCCTTTACAGAAGTTTTTAACCACTGATTTTTAAATTTTGGCAGAATTCTAGAAATTGTTATCACAGTTATATTTTTCATACTAAAATGATTACAGTTTACAGCTTTTTTTTCCCTCATAATATAGAAACCAAATTTTTTAAAAAGTAATTATTAAAATAATATAGCTATAAATATTAAATAAGCCAATATTCTGTGTGTGAAAATAATGCATAAGACATGTGAAGAAGATGTTACAAAAACAGTTTGCATATATTAAAATTAACCAGATAATCAAATTTCAGATTTGAAAAATTCAAGTGATTAATTATTTGCTTAATAAATAATTATTTTAACAAATTAAATTATTATTTAAAAAAAAACACATAACTTTGACTAACATGAGAAAATTTTAAATAAGAATGAAACACTTTAAAACAAATTAATCGAACCCTCTCGGTATTAACTCGTATAAAAGAGTTATGTTTATCTAGATAAGATGACAAGATCTATTTTTATATTAAATTTTAACATGCTTGTTGTTTATTAAGTGATAAAAAATAGTAATTCAAAAATATTCCTGATATGAAACAAATATGTGGGCTGCAGAATGAGTAAAACCAAACATTGGAATGTGTTGGAAATTAGCTGTCAAAGCAGATTAAACCTGTCATGAAAGAAACGGGGAATCCAATTCTGATATTTAATTATTTTTTTTTAAACAGCCATAAAAATCTTAACATAATCATTTGATGTTAGTAGAACTTAACGAGGGTAGAAAAATCTTAATCTTATATAATTTTATAAGATTCATTAGAATTAGTAGAAAAGTAAAATTGTAAATAAAGCTATCTCTTATATTTGTTTTCCTGAGGGGAAACAACAAAATACTTCAACATGAAAACTTTGTAAATACATGTTTACTTTAAGTTTAAGAAAAAGTCTTAGTTTTGTTCATGTATAAGATGAGGAATTTGCAATTATAGTTATTCTAATAATGAAAATTATTACAAAAACTGTCTTGACAACTGATTTATGAAAAATATAGACTTTCAAAAAAGTTAAAACGTCAAATTTAAAATTAAGATATTATTTATTTTAAAAAAAATATCCTTCTTTCTGCATTAAAATTTGTTTTTTTTTCTGCTTCTGTTTTTGATGTTCAAGTTAATTCTTAAAAAAAAATAAAAGTAACATGTTAAAAACGTCCACAAACAACATAGTGAAAATTAGTAGATTTTTTCTGGGGCTATTTATTAGTTTGATACTGAATTCACAAGCATAAGTTTACATCTCCATAATAAAGAAATTAGTTTGATGGAATTAAACTGGTTTCAAGATTCAATCTTTAAATATGTGGGTTAAAATAGCAACAGCTAAATTTAGATTAATGAATAGCAACATGTGTGTTTGAAAAAAACTACATAATTCTTTACAAATTAACAAAGTGTCTATTTCACTTTAGACCATGCAGTAGAAGTCAACTTCAATATACAGTCAGATCTATTTATATGTACAATAATTATATTTATAATATATATACACACACAAGAGATTTTACTTTTGAAACCATTGATGATACTGCACCAGCATTTAAAATTGAATCAGGTTCATGTTAAGTACCAATAATAGCAATGAAGATTGGTTCACGTTATAAACTATATCTGGGTACTTAAGTTTTTGCCTAATGTAAATCCTCATATTCATTGAAGTGTAAATCTGAAATTGCTTGAAAGTATTAGTGCAAAAGTGAACAAAATAACAAGCATAAGTAACGCTGGACGGTGTTACCTAGTCTGGTCAACTCATGGTGTTACAAAGTCACCCCACCGACCCAGTAAATCTAAAGCAGGTTATACAAATAGGGTTGTAATATTATTTATAATTTAAACTTGAAGGAAAAAAACTTCTTGTATTTTACATTTGAAAATAATCTATCACCTTGTTATCAATTTCAAATCTACAAAACAAAACAGATTTATATCTGTTAAGGCTTTAGGATTTATCCACAAACAATTTTCGAAACTTGCTTTTATATGCTCAAAATGAAGTTAAAACTGGTGAAAATGATCTACAAAAAACCCAAAAGTTTAAAAAGTTCATGCTAAATGGTTACATGACATACAGACTTTGCCTGTGTCTTTTTGACAAGTGGCATCAGTGCAAAGTGGCAATGCATAATAATAGTCAAGTTAGAGAAATAGTTAAAAAACTGTAACATGTATATCACTAGATTCTTTGACAGGAAACAATAAGACATGTACAAATAGGTGGTAATGTCAAGAAATCTCAAATCCAGAATGAGAATGAATGGCATATCTCAGCTTCTCACGCAGGATCGACTTTTTGGAGTAGTTTGGAAGTTTGAGTAGATTGAAGCACGTCGATGAGGTCGGTAGCCGCCCGCCGGCATCTTTCTTTTTGATGTTGAAGAAACCCTTGAGCACAGAGCCCACTGTGTCGCCAGTGTCCTGGAATAGTAGGACATTTCAAGAACTTGTATGACCTTTCTCTTATTACATTCATGTATCAATATTTAAAACATATTTATATAGTATAATGAACACAATGCAATGAAAAGTTTTCCCTCTTAAAGAAAAAAGGGATTTTCTTACCACATTAAACAAAATATGCATCAAGCCCATATTTGAAATGTTAAGTCTTGTCAACTGATGCATATTTTTTAAATGTTATAGATGGTAATATGAGCGTTCAAAAAAAAGAAGAAGAAGAATTCCTGTAATACAAACTCCTAACTTTTGTTTGAAAAGGCCCTAAGTTATCATGCCTGAATGGTTTCTGGTCATTCCTAACATGTCATTTTCTTCAGTAACTGTAATATTAGTAGTAACATTTGTTACAATTCTGCATGTAAGCTATTTTAAGTTTTATATTTATTTTACTCATATGTTTGATGCAGGTTTAATGCCAAAAAAATTTGTCAATTGGTGAATCCATTTTTTTAGATTTTCTTTTTTTTTACTTAACATAATTGCAGTTTCTTCCTAATTATCACTAATAATTTTAAAAAATAAATAAATTATAAAAAATTTATATATACTTAAATAAGAACAACCCCCCACCCCAAAATCAAATTGAGAACTAATAAATTCAAGACAAACCTGATCATCACTAACTTCCACACATCGTATTGAGAATGGTGGCTCCATGTGGGCAAATCCCAGTAGTGGAGGTTTTGAACAGCTTGTCACAAACTGTAATAATGAAATACATGTTTTTTATTTACATTAATTATTTTAAAATGTTGAATTTCACATGTAGTGAATTTATTGGTTGTTATGTTGTCTTTGGTTCATGTATTAGTAAAAATGTCTGCTAAATGTAGTTTTCATTACTCTTACTCTTAGGGTTGCCTTTCCGTCACAATATTTCAGGGCCGTCACCATTATGGACCTTCTTGTCCCGACATCTGACAAGACCTAATTTTGCAAAATACTGTTACAAGCTTGGCTCAAGTACTGAAGTAATGCCATCTGTTAATGCTACTTGTAAATGCAGCCTCAATTAGTTTTATTTATGTCGACAAAAAATTATGCGAGCATTTAAAAAAAATATCCCTGTATGCAATGCCACTGTGGAAAGATTATTTGCACTGATGTCTGCGCAGTGGACTGCTGAAAG
The DNA here is from genome assembly GCA_944989445.1 of Ampullaceana balthica. NCBI lineage: Eukaryota > Metazoa > Mollusca > Gastropoda > Lymnaeidae > Ampullaceana > Ampullaceana balthica. The sequence goes on from CALYLW010000342.1 coordinate 79,885, forward strand.
AAATCGACTGCTGCCAGGGACTGTGGAATCTTACAGTGCCAGTTTAACTACAAACTGTCTTACATGGAGTTTTATAAATACTCAAAAGGGAAAAAAGATTTGCTGAAAGAAGTTAAATCTTCTGAAAAATATGGTGCACCAATTTTTGTAACTACTTCTGCCTCCACAAGTTCCATGTCATTGTGTTCTAAATATCAATTAATTATATTAAATACATTTTTTACTTCATTTCTAAAGCCCCATCTCAGAGTGTCCCAACTAGGTCCATGCTAGATATGGCAACCCTACTTACTCTAAATATTAAACTTTAAACCTTGAGTTGAAATTAAAAGGAGCATTTTATTTGAATTCAAATATACATTTGTTGTGCTAGCTTGAATCTAATTAATAAAAATTATTTATTGAATAAAATGTAGTTGAAAGAATAAATCAATTAAAATATTAAATGTATATTTCTAAAAGTATTATTGATCTCAACTTAAGCTTTAGGTTATTCATACTTAGACAAACTTTTCAACTTACAAAATTAAAAATTCACCCAAATGCACATTGGTAACTAAATAATTCCTTTATAGTAAAGTTAGTATTTAAAAAAAAATAGTTGAAACTAGTGACCACAAATATTTCCATAAAAGAAATTAATATCTTCATTTTATTGACACATCTTTATTTCTGCAGTTATTAAATTTTTTTCCCCAAATCTAAATGAATACCCTAGCATCTGCTTCCGTATACACTAGGGGAAATTACCTTAAGGAAAAGCCCCTTCTCCTCTGTGGTGAGATCATTCTCCACAATATCCCACAGCCAGTTGATGACCTTGTGGCTGTTGTGATATCCTCCATAGTACTGAGTGTTTCGCCTGCACACATTATTAAAAAGTTTACAAAACACTTGCTGTAATTTGTTTACAATTACAAGGATTATTTTGTAACATAGAAATAGAAGGTTGAAAAATCTTAACTGTAATGGTGATTATCCTCCAATTAAAGAACTTTAGTGCCGACTGGGGGTTAAAATTGTGTTTTCATTTAGCAGGTTCAATACTGACTTAAAATATGTATTATTAATTTCAATTATAAAATGTTGAAAGCTTTAAAGACAAAAGTTGAACTTAGTGCCTTCCCGCTATATGTAAAAACAACCTCACACCATGTTCACCTTTATTTATTTTTACTTGTTAAGGTTATGATTTTGAAAAGTTCATATTTTAAAACTTGAGGAGGGAAATAATTTCCAGTGAAATACTTTTACCTTAAATCCTCCATATCAAGAGAATCACTATCTCCTGAAATGAGTTTTTGTAGTTCTGGAGCGGAGAACATGCTGAGCCAATCTGGGTTGACAACAGATTTGAAACCTTTGACGAAGGCAAGAGTTTGCTCCCTTATTTGTCTGTACATGCGATGATGTGCCATGAGGTGAACATACCTTATCCTGAAAAGAAATCATTGGATGAAACAGGGCCAATAAATATTCAACATTGTTATTCTTGCCTTTGCAAAGAAAATAAAATCCTGAGCCCAAATATGATGGAGCCCCTGCCCCTTTGAGAGTATTGTTTTTGAAAGGAATCTTTGTATCAATCTTTTTGCAGATGTACTCAACTATTTTTATTTAAGATAAAGATCTCTAAGTTTTTAATAGCTACATGTTGTGCTGAGATTATCATACGCGTAATGTATTTAATTTAAAGAGGAGCAGCTATCTTTGAAATTAATTCATTTTTTGATTGGATTAGACCTGCCATGTGATAAGATCAATAAGAAAATACAAACTTGTTTTCATTGGTAACTTGAATAGCTTTACCCCCAGGGACCAGCTCATGCGTGACTATTCGACCTAAGATATCTTCATCACATGAGAACGTCAGCTCTAGATCACAAATATCACCATCGTAGTGCTGAGAAACAGGAGTCAAAACAATTTTGTTTCTTTAAAATTAAAAGTTAAAAAAAACAAATTCTTTTAAATTACACAAACAAGATAAAGAAACACCCATCTCAGGAACTTTTTAAACTAATTTTATTTGTCCTATCAAAATTTACTGCCACTTAAAGACAGTTGACACAATATAGGTTGAACCAAGGGGCTTTCAAAGCAGGATTGATTACTAAATAAATTACTTGCAAATTTATTCATGAGGTTTTGAATAATGAGAGAAGTTATGATTGGGCTTGACATTGTATTCCCATACTGTTATACTTAAAGATGTACTCAAATTGACAGATTTTGTACTACCTTTATGTAGGACAGAGATTTAGCCAGGTCGCTATCAAGGGAGGGCAACTCGTCCAAAGGACTGTAAGTAGCACTCTGCAAGTGTCCTAAGATTTGAGTCAGGAAGAATGGAGCAAATGGAACGTCTACAATAATGCCCTGTAAATTAGTCAAACACATATTAGTGGTGCTGTCAGCTGGTCATGTTACCAATAAGTTAAGCCTAAAAAAGTTGTGAGGATGAAATTTTTACAAATATATAAGCTATTATGAATGCCAGCTTCTATTTCAGTAAACACCTCTGACTTGTTTGTAACAATATTTATATTTATCAAGACATAGCAACAGTGACAAACGTAACATTCATCAGCAGTATTTTCTGAATCAGAATCTTAGCTGTACACTTTTTGATAAATTTTTTTATTTCCATTATTTTTATCTACTGTATAATGAGAAACTGAGGCAGCTATCAAGGATTCAATGAATCATAATGCTACTTTGATATAAGCAACTTTGGCTAACATTTACCTTTCCAAAAATAAGTGATAGAAGGAGCCTATTTAGAAAAAATATGATCACCTATATTCTACTTTGTAAATTTCCTAAAGGTATTTGTATGGCAACAAATGCTTCTTCCAATACTGTGTGTTATGTGTATGTAGATAGGTGTGATGATGACATGGGTCACATTAGCAGCAAAAGGAAAAGAATAACAAATTTAAATCTGTTATAAATTCAATGTTTTTTATAGCACTAGTTTTAAAAAAAAACTTGTTAAGATAAAAAATTAGTTTTTGATCTCTCAGCTATTTGAAGTAAATTTTTGTGTGAAATAATCATCAGATAACGAACCTCGTAAACGGCTTTTGCTAACATCTTTCCAACAAACTCAAACAGTTGGAGGTGGCTGTCCTGTACGTACGATGTGGAGGAAGGGTAGAGTTTCTGTTCACTTGTCACCTGAGGGCAAACAAATGGGACAATCACACAGGTGATACAAGGTGTTAAAAGTCTTTTCAAATTTTAAATTAACCAAGTGTTAATGAAACTTACTTTCAAAAAGTTCATGTAAGGATCAAAGACTTTGCTATTTTGTTTAAATTAATCAGGTGTTTTCATCATCATCATCAGTCCCGTGACCATTGCGGTCGTTGGGGGGGAGCGCATGGACACATCAACAGATAACATTAACAATCTCCACATTTGCCTATCTTGAGCGGCGGTCAATAATTCATTCAATCTCAAGAACTTACTTTAAACAAGTTCAGGTGAGGATCAAAGACTTTGCTGATTGTCTCCTCTAGGAATTCTTTAAATACACCGTCCTGATCAATGCCAGCTTCATCCAGACCCTGCAAGTGGCATGTGATGAGAATGTAAATGAACCAAGTGAAATGTAACATAGAAATGTAATGTAGAATGGACACGTTTAAAATATTTTACAGACTTGTTTCAGCATGTTCCATTCCAATGATTCCCTTATCTTTTCTGGAATGACTTGATTTACAATTTAATAAAAAAGGAATCAGTTCATATTTTTATATGAAAATAAATTACCATTTCATTGATAAATTTGACACGAATTACTCCCTTCAGAGCTCGTCCAGGTAGTTGTGCCAGCTGCCGATATCCATCCTAGAATTAAATAGTTTTTGCATGTGAAGGCAAATTTACCTGTAAGTCTTATGAGATATTAAAATAAAGTTAGCAGCTACATGAAAACAACAGTTAATATGTCTTTTTGACTTTCAATAGTCAGTGGAGCATTAATAATTCCCCGCAAAGCCTTTCGGTCTCTTTCTAAATTCTCTCACTATTTTAGTAACCCGACTTTACTTTTCTCTAATATATAATCAAATTAGGAAATAATAAAAACAGGCTGTAACCAATGTTCCCTCGAAGGATCGTTGGTCAGTGTTCAAAGTAAACAAAACTTGTGTGCAAAGTTGCACAGTATCTATTTTTTGTGCAGTATTTTACAAATTTTGCTGTGCGTTAACTCTAAACTGCTGCACGGCATTGGTCAAATATCTGCGCAGCTTAAAGGGAACATTGGCTGTAACCTACTTAAGGTTTGAATATTTAAAAAAAAAGAATTTTCTATTGGTTTTTGGAGAAAATTTATTTTGTAAAAACCTGCCTCCACAATTCGGCTCCGATGAACAGTGATCAGAGTGGACTGTGCCGATGTACACGATGACTCCGTCAGGCCCAGCAACTCCTTCTCCCTCATGACATTCTTCCTAAAGATAATCACCCGCTGGTGAGCACAGATGAGTCAATAATTAATGGATATAATTAACTCTAACCTTGAAACATGTCCAACAGTATATTAGCTAGTGAAGATTGAGGGGGGGAGAGAACATAGTAAAGAAAAGTTAGAGAAACAGACTCAACAGAACTAGAGAAAATCATCGCCATATTTATTGACAAATATGATATAATCTTTTGCAAGCAATCTAAAAATAATAATGCAACAAACAATTGTTTGGGATCTAGAACCGTTGTCATAGCTGCAGTTGTTCAACTGTTTATTACTTCTGTGATGTCAAGGGAGATTAATAAGCCCTTTTAAAAATATAAATGAATTGATTGACTACATAGAAATATTATTTTCCTATTTCCATTTCTATCTTTGTGTTCATTAAGCATGCTTTTATCATGGTTTTGTTATATAATTAATCAGCCATGAAATTTGTTCAATTCTATTACTATTATTACTATTATCTGCCATTTTGTCTGATTGGACTGCCTGGTCAAGAATTAATCAAGAATTTAAAAACGTTTTTCATGTTTGCTCCTCTGTCTATTTGTTTACAATTGAAGGATAGTGAAAGAAAAAAGTCATAAAAATCACTATTGAAACAAGGACACCACCATTAATTTATACATTATCTGAAATAAAATTGTTTCTATTATTTCAAACTCATGATTTCACGTTAGTTATAACAATTAATAAAGGATCAGATTATGTTAAATTCAGATGCTGAATACTAATATTTCAGCCACTATGTAAGGTCAAGATCAAACAAAGATAATACACAAAGTCTTTTCTTACTATAGGCTACCTTTACTTTCAGAAAATATATATTTGTCTCTGAATTCATTTAGTGTGGAAATTTGTTATTTTTCACAAGCAAGTGCACAATGGCCCTAAACTATATAAAAATGCCCTGGACAGTCACTTATAGTTGTAAGGTTCAGGTGAGTTCATAGTTAATATGCTCACATCAAACAATATTAAAACTTGCCTCATTAAATGGAATGATGTGGGGGACTTTCTGCATAAGGAATAAAGCTGTTTTCTTGTCTTTCTCTAGCTCTGCCATAAAATGACTTGGTTTGACATCCCTGAAAGAATTAAGAAGATTAAGTAAGCCATTCAGGAAAATAATATAATTTACTATAAATAAGTTTGCGATAGTTTAGAGACAAGCACATCTGAGGATGTAATACTGGAATGTTCAAGAACATTGACCAAACTTGTCCAGCTATTTAAGTATTCAACTTAAGGATTTGGCCAAAACAAATGATAAGAAAATTCAATTTAAACTGACTAGTATTTTGTTAGCAACATGTTGGTATATGTGAACAACATTTAATTATTCATCAAACACATGGCTTTTGTGAACAATTTGTCAGTATTTGTTATAAGATTTATGTAGGAACAATTTAGGAACAAAAAGAAGAGCAATTTCTGAACAACAAAATAATAATATTTTTTTATTTTCTACCCATGTAGGAAATTTCATTACAATTATTTACCTAATGAGCCAGTGGTTAGGACTAGTAAAGTTGCGTCGGCTGTCTCTGTTATGAAGGATCATGAGAAGAGTCAATGTTGAGGTAAACACATCACAGTTAGGAGCATGGTCCAATGCTGAAGTAGTATTTTAATGAATCATATTCATCACAATAAATGAAGTGTAACATGTAGCAAAATGTTGACAGTTGATTTGATTCTAAGGGTATAAGAAACGGCAACCAACAGAACAAAATACAGTCTTTAAAAAAAAGACTAAAAAACAAACCAATTGTCAAAACTTCAAATAAACAGATTGATATTTTTGACTTTATAGGCATTTTTATAGAACAGTGACAAGAGTAAACTATCTCTGACTTACTAATGAGCCCGCCCCATATGACTTTGAAGATGAACATGTTGAGGAACTCGCTCATTTTGACATAGTCCGACATTTTGAAAACCTTTTGTTGTTCTAACATTTCAGTGTCATCCAGTATCCTGAAGTTAAACATTAAAATCTCTTTAGATGAGTGTTTAGTCAAGAGAGCACGTTAAAAGAATAGAGTTAGGACTTGCATGACATTAAATACAGGGAACTTGTGTCATCAGTTTTTAAAGAGATCCTGCAGCCATGAGAAAATCTCTAAGAAAATTATACTTAAGCATTAGCTCCTGTTCTTTTTCATTATTATGATTATTATAATGAACTTACAGTTTACCTTTATGGAAATGTAACCCTTATTCATTGCAAATCAATGCAAGTTAAAGGGTGAAGGAAAAAAATAATTAAATATATGATATGGAAGTCCGGGTATCATACTAACAAAAAGAATAAATAAAATACATATTTTATTATTAAGTAAAGCCCATTCAACTCTGCCTTTTAAAAATTCTCTACAAATGGCATTCCATTTCCTTTCTTTGTTAACCCTTTACAGTCCGATGCGCCCGAAACGCGCCGTTTTGTTTCTTAAGGGTACAGTCTGATAACTCCAAACCCGCCCGCATCGAGGTTGTTTACTTTGTTGCGTAGCGCCGTGCATATCCGTCGCGCATTGCTGACTTTAACTTTACCGGAAGAGAGCCTCGATTTCTCTGTTTATTTTGATACTAGTTTGACGGTGGTGTACCGAAGGGCTCATTTTTTACAATTTTTTTAAAAGTGTCGGTTTTTTCACGGTGATTTTAGTGCAATGGACAAAATATTGAAGGAACTTAGGCGTAATGGGGCTTCCTTATTCAATGAATATAGTAGTGATTAATATGATTATTGATTTTAATTTAAATAACACTAGTGATAGTTATAAAAACACTGATAAAAAATGATAGAAATAGTGACATGACATGGATGGAAATGGTTCTATAGACTATAGACCATAATCAGATAGATAGTGGTCGATTAATTTTTCCGCAATCATTTTTTTCCCCATTTATCAAACAATCATGCCCTAGACATAATTAAAACTTTCCTGATGATGCTATTGCATCTGATTACGTTTCTTAGTCTTACCAGACAATTACTACAAAAAAAGGAACTTTGTTTGCACTACAACTAGTGCAATGTGCTACAAAAAAGAATTTACTTGCAGCCAGTTTTCTTCAATTGAAATAAAGACGTTTTTTTAATAAAAATATAATGTTGGCATTAACAACATGCCTGTGGTTGACTCATACTTGTGCAAGGGTGCCTGCTTATAATGCCTGCTTTAGCAGAGTTGTAATAGACTTGAAAATGGATAAGAGATCTATCTAATTACATGGAAAAATCTGTTAAAATTTGTTTGGGTGGTTTTCTGGAATTTTTTATGTGAACATTATTTGTATTATACACCTTAAAGACCAATGGATATAAAGTGTGTCCATTTTTTTTATACTTAGTTATTTTTACCTTCATTTTCCTACAAATAGTTTATTTTTTATGAATTAATTAGGAAAAGAACATTTATTTAAGAAAGTGTTATCTCCCCTTGCTTGGTCGCAGGGAGTAGAAAAGGCCGAAGCGCATTGGACTGTAAAGGGTTAACATGGTTTCTTTGATTGTGGCTTGAAATATTATTTGTACGAATACAATTCGACAAAGTAAAGAATTTAAGAGCTAATTCAAAAATAAAATCCAAATTTAAGCCCTTTAAAAAAAACTCAATCTTTTCAAAATAAAAATAATTTTTCCTCATAAATGGTCAACTTCTATTATGATCATATGTGATGTCATAAATGTTAGATGCATTCTAAGTGCTTACATGATCATATGTCATGTCATAAATGTTAGATGCATTCTAAGTGCTTACATGATCATATGTCATGTCATAATGTTAGATGCATTCTAGTGCTTACGTGATCATGTGTGATGCAGTCTCACAGAACAGTGCCAAGAGGCTGAACACTGGATGTATGGTGGAGTTTGGGGCTTGGGACAGCAGCTCCAGAAATATCTTTAATCCACAATGTGGTCCAAGGTCACAGAGAAACCTCCACAAGATGGGCAACAGGACATCATTGTATGCCAGACCTGGGGTGGAGTGTCCATATGAATTACAATCAAATTTTATTTTAAATTGAAATATTTTAATTTTTGAATAATACAACTAGCCACTAACCTAATATAAAAAACACTACAATAGCCTAACAGGCACTGACCAAGTAGAATAGCCATTGACCTAGTCTAATAAACATTGACCTAGTCTAACAGGCACTGTCCCAGTCTAACAGGCACTGACCTCCTAGTATATCCATTTTTAGCTGTGTTAATGTGTTGATAGTTTGCTGATACAAGGAACAAGGGAGACAAGTACTGAATGCTATCCCACTGTCCAGCTTGATTTTTTGAACTGCCGATAGTTTGTTAGATGAGGCTTTGCTCAGTGCTTTCTTCAATATGTCTGTTGAAAAATCATATTTTATCATCAAAATTCCAGAAAAATGGAACAGTTCACACGTGATTACAATATCACTTAAATACTTTATAAAAATTTTTTTTAATTTGCTGGAACCTCATTAGATTGTTGCATTTAATATTATGGTAAACTATTTCAATTATTGACAATAACAAAAAAAAATAACAGACTTCAAAACCTTAAAGTTTTGTTGTTGTTTTTCTTTTTTTATAGCAAAACCACATTCCACTTGCCAAGTGAATATTTGGGACAAAAATATTTCAGTTGAAGTAAAATGTGTTAGTGTTAAAGTTATATTGTAAAAAAATGTGTGCAATGACATTATAGGTGGGCAAATGTATAATTTTAATAGTTTTTAGTACTTTCAATTTTGTTCTAAACGATGTCATTAAAACAACACATAAACATATACTTTTATGTTTTGGTGGCACTTGATCAGGGTCAAGGACAGGGCTTGTTTCTGTGTATTCAAGAAGTACTGCAAACATGAGGCGAATCATCTTGTCACTCCAGAGCAACTGAAGCTGGCGGACAACATTTGGCATAGCTTCATGGAGACTGTAAAAAGGGGAAAATTAAAAATACATTAATATCAGCAACAAAATAATAATGATCTAAGGTAAAGTATGCTATTAATACATGAAAGTTAACCAGGGGCGGATTAAGACTGCTCGGGGCCCCTGGCTGCAATTCAGACTGGGGCCCTGTCCAGGTAGCGTAATTTTAAAATGATCACTAGCAGTCTTATATAATGCAAGGTGTAATAAGACAAAAAAATTAAATAGAAGTCAATTAAATTAATATAAAGTTACACGAATCCACACTTCATTAAAAAAATTATTATTATTTATTTCAATCTTTAGAACCTTCGTTTGCGAACTTTTCTCATGGCGAGATTTTTAATCAAGTCAGTAAAATTAAGTGAGCTTACTATTTCCCTTTCAATGCAGATTAGAGAGAGTGCTCAGTCTTTGTTGTCCTATGCAACTTCTAATTTCATAATTTATTTTTTTTCAACTTTGAAAATGATCGACCTCAGCTGCACTTTTATGTCATCAACGGGAGATACATGCGAAGTGTAATGTGTAAATTTGGAAAGGACTGTGTAAAATTTAGCTCATTCAAAAACAGCAACATATTTTATTTAGCTCTGTGCATGTATTTTGAGTTTCACATTGTGCTACATCCTTTTCCTGACCCTGGGGCTGGACAATAAACTTTTTGATGAGTTCTGAAAATTAGACTAATTCTGAAGGAAAGCAGTCTTCGAAATCACTTGAATATTCTTCCATTAACTTGGCTGCTGCCCCTCGGGTGGCATCATTGCTGAGCTCAGTAAGGTTTTAAGAAAACCACATTTCTCATGGATGCCTTTATATGCATCTAACTGATGTTGTAAGGCTGGAGAAAGTTTGTCAATGAATACCAGAAATACCTCAACCTTGAATTTTTGTCTCAGAGAAAATACTGTTTCAGCTGATGTCCCTTCATCAAGATGACACTTTCTTTTTCTTTAATCACATTGAAGATTGTTTATACTCTTTCTCACAGAACAAATCCTTTCCTTTTTCTTCATATGAATCAAATTCAGAACGCTGTCTTTTAACAAACTCAAGAAGATATTTCAACAAATGTATCTTGCAGGGATGCATACATTTTTATGAAATCTTTCTAAAATTGTGTCCCAAATTTCAAGTAAAATAGCGAGTTTCAGTTGTTCAAGTTCCTTCCGAAATGCTTCAAATCGACTGTCAGGCGGCTGATTGTCGTCAGTTGCAAATTCTTCCAGTCCTGCAATATTCTCATGGTATTATTTATTAACAGATCTTACAGCATCATGTCGGGCTGACCATCTTGTGTCAGACAAGGCTTTGTCAACATGTAACCTTTTTCTATTGTTTTTGAAGACCCTGCCAACGATGAATAGATGCTTCAAGCCAGGTATAAAGATTTTGCAGAATGAAAAAATAAGCAAATAAAAAAATCTGGTTGCAGCAGGACAACCTTCTGCTGCACTTTTCCCAACAAAATTAAGGGATGAGCTGTAGACGGCACATAATGAGCAACACTGCACTCCTCACGAAGGATAGTCTGGACTCAGTTTTACTTCCAACTTATACTTGCAGCATTGTCGTATGACTGTCCACGGCAATCTTGAATTTGAATGTCAATTTCTTCCATAATATTAAAAATAATTTGGGCAATTCCTGAACCAGTATGGGACTTAATTGGTATGAACTTGATGAATCGCTCAACAGGAATAAATGGTATTTAGCTAATAACGGAACGCAACATGTAATTCAGGTTAATTAGGGACACCAGTGTACTAACTTGGAAGTTGGTTAAAAATTCGACTATTGAATTATCCTCTACTATGTCAAAGTTTTTTGTCATAAGTTTTCCAAACTAATTAGAAGTCGATTGTTTTTCTAAAGCTAGGTTTCCCTAGATATTATTACAAATGATGAAGATTTAGGGTATTTCACACTCTTCGCCATTTTCTCTTGATAGGTAGATGAGATTTTAAAAATTTATTTATATTTTTAAGGCTTCATGCAAAGATTTGCCCACCTTTATTATAGAAAATGATAATTTTGGGGGCCCCTAAATCATTGGGGGCCCCTGGCTTTAGCCCGTTCAGCCCCCCCCCCTTTAATCCGCCGTAGAAGTTAACATCTTTTTAACACACGATTTTATAAATCATTATCAGACTTAAATCTGATTTTTAAAAAAGGAAAAATAATTTTTGATAAGTAACTAGCAAATGAGATTTGATTTGAAATACAAAAATAAAATTAAAGTTCATATAAAGAAAATTAAAATAAAAACTACAAAAGAGTACAATTGAGTGCACGTCACCTAACATCTGTGTTCTGTGAGAACCAGCCAAGGACAGGGTGCCAATGTGTCAGGTTGGACTTCTTGTTTTGAACATATTTGTGACAGTTTTCAAGCAGACGTATCATCACTGACTGTAAGAGGAATGAAGACATGTTCTAAAACATGAGTGTATCATATCGTGATGTGGAGATTTTAAATCTATATTGGTTGCTTAGAAAATACACACGCAAACACAAAAGATTTACCATAAAATCCACTGTGTTTTCAACCAGACCCTGGAAAAGATAAATAAATTCGTCAGATTTCTCAAATAATTTGATTGCAGTTATGGCCCTCATTCGTATACAGAAAAGCTAAAACATGTACAAGCATTTCACAAACAAGGAAAACATGATGAGAGCTTTTCGTTCGAACACTCATATAAGAACTTTTGTTGCGTTTGCCATTCCACATGATATTATTTAAATTTACAGCTGATGTTGTGGTAGTTTTCTCTTGTCACTGTTTAATGAAAATGTCTATTAAGTCAAAATATCAATCTGTTGTTTTTAAAAAAAATTAATTGCTGGATATAGTGTGGTTGGCTGAGTTACTCTGAATGTTGATTCTCTCACTAAATTTATAGCAGACGTAAAAATGCAAACTATCTTACCTCCATTTCTACAAAGCCAAGCTGGATTAAATTTGCTGTCAATATGAAAAGAATAAAGTTCATCATCAAGCTAATTAAAATAGAGATTTTTGAAGAAAAAAAACGTTGAACTTCACTTTTAATGTAATTTTAAATTTTATATATCAGGGGTGAATGGATTTATTTACAATGCACTTCTCCTGGATGAACGGCTAAAGCAAAGAATGTTTCACTGACCCATGAGACACAGGGCATAGTTGCCCTCAAGAGAATTGAAGATTATTCTTGTGCTTTGCTCGCAGGTCAGCAGGTCAAGGCACCTCTTGAATATTCGACTGGTCACCATTGTAGCAATACACTTGGATTAAAGAAACCAATAGAGAAAAAGTTTAAAAATTACCCTGTGTCATACTGTTTATGAGGTTTAAGTTAGATGAATATTTCCAACTATCAGATTGGTTGTAGGTGCTTTGTTTAGAGTAAAATATATAGACTTTGATTTCCACTAGAATACTTATCTTTGGTCAGCACAGAAATACTTACATCTTTGGCAATGGTATTGATGTGAATGACTACCGCAGGCACAGAAAGCACGTGTAGGAGGAATGCACTCAGCAAGTTGGTGGAGAAATTGGCAGCCATCAGGGGTCTGTCCATGAAATAAAGAGAGATTGTAATAGTTTCCTTGTCCATATGATAATGAACTACTCATTTCTGCCTATAAATTTAAATAATTAATTCTGATTACGCCTGTGGTCTTCAGAGAAAAGAGCTTATTAAGATTGACAGACTCACCATTCAACGCTTTTTAAAAAACAATTTAACTGGCTGGTTCTAAATTTAAAATAAAATGCTTATCATAAAATCTTAAAATAGAAAGAAAGATGATAAAATTTGTTTTCATGTGTATTCTACTCACCTCAGAGACACTGTTATGATTGCTGTGAGGGAGGCTTTATTGAAGACAATTTTAGCTCGACATAGCCCCTTCCTTAGCAATGCCTAGAAAAAGTTTTACACAAGTGTAATCTTTATATTTCAGATGCCTTGACTAATACAATCTTCTAAATTCTTAAACAGATTTAATGTCTTTACAAATCAGCATATACAGTCGAACCCACTTACCTCGAGCTCGGTTAACTCGCCCACCCCATTATGTCGACGTTTTTTATTGGAACCGCCAAATTCTCTCTTTGTCTTAGCATTTACTCGTCGTTTAATTCGATTATTTAAAGTCGCCGAAACCTCATAGCACGAGCACAAAAAAGGGTCAAATTTGCCACTTAACGTTGGTTATCTCGATCCCCATGACCAATCGCCAGCTTTTGAAAATGTTAGCTATGATTTTTTTATAACCAAGGGAAGGGACCAATTTTCTGCCTCACCATGATCTGCTGGTGACGTCACAGTCCGCTTGCTCAGCGCTGTTACTTCTGGTACTATGCTTCGGTAACTAAGCCAATACATTTTTTTTTAAAAAATCGTTCACTAGCGAACTCCACAAACAGTGATGACGTGTATTTTTATATTTATAGAACAGAATATTATTATTATTAAGAAAACGCTTTGATTTTGATGTCACGTTCGCTCGCGTGTTGGCTCTGGTATTCTGCCGTAACACAACAAAAAATTAACTCCGGGTAATAAGCTAATATACCGACTAAGTCCTGATAAAACGGAGTAAACAGTCATAATAAGATGGAATGTATTTAAATACCATATTATTATGTTTCACTCGTCAACTTGCCAGAATTATTGAATTTCGCCGTGCGCACGATGATTCCCCCCCCTGGGGTGGTGTTTAGGTGGGGTTTGAGCTACACTGGCCATTTACTAGGGGTCTACGGATATGCCTTTTTGCCGATACCGATATTACCGATATTTTTTTTTCCGATATGAGTGCCGATAGGGTATTTGTTAGGACAAAAACCAGCGGTCTTATTTGATGACATCGATCATTCTTAAATTCATCACTCCTAATTATTTATATTTTATATTAGGGGTCTACCAATAAGTATTTTTGCCGATATTACCGATATTTTCTTCCGATATGAGTGCCGATATGAGTATTTGTTAGGACAAAAATAACAGCGGTCATATTTGATGACGCCATTCTTAAATTTATCATTCGTAATTATTTATATTTTATAATTAAGGGGTCTACCGATATCCAGTTTTGCCGATAATACCGATTTTTTTTTCTCCCTGAAACGAAGTTTCCGATGTGTTTACAAGTTCCAGATCATGACCTACAAAGGACTCATAACAAAACGAACCGTCCTTTATAAAAATGTACAAGCAAAATTACGAAGTTCTTTTGAAACTTCAACCTTGACTCATAATTATTAATTCTAACCAATAGTTTAATGGCTTTTGCACACGGCCACCTTTTATGAATGAAACAATGAGATCTAATAGTAATAGAGTGAAAATGAGGTTGAAGGTTGAATGGTTGCCAATGACAACAAGTCTTCACACGGTACATTTTGTTATTCCATACCAAATGAAATGTTTTAGACATCTGCGATTCTGCGTGCATCTTTGCTATTAGAGCAATTACGTGAACATAATGTTTACATGTTATACATTTATTAGAGATATTACGGTATACTTGGCATCGGCACTATTTACACAGTATTTCTGAGTATACGAAAATCGGCCGATACCTAAACAATATCAAAGCACATGGCAAACTGTATCGTGGTTGCACATTTTAATACTAGGACTCTTTTGACTATGTCAATACCGGTATATATTAATTTGTTGAGATATTCTAAATCTAAATTATAGGTTTTTTTTTGTTTCCGTTTTTTTTTGGGTCAAAATGTCACTTTTTATGAAATATCGGTGACGTCAATATCGGGACCTTTACATGCTACCGATACCGATATTGCCGATTTCCAGATATCGGTGCCGATATATCGGCCAGCCGATATATCGGTAGACCCCTACCATTTACCAAGGCATGCTTTGACTCAATTTAAAAAGAAAAATTTCCTTCCCCCAACCCACTGTAGATGTATAACAGTGGGGGAGGGGAGGGAAGGTGTCTCTTCTCGCGGTCTTGTATTGGTATGTCAAAGCAAGAGGCTTCCTTTTATATAAACATCAAAGACCTTTCAAGCCTTCTAGCCTTCCCCCCCCACCACCCTCATTATCCCTAACTAGAAAGCTCCGTAACTTGCCCCCCCCCTGTCCCTTTGAGTTCACTTAGAGCGGCGACTGTAGTAATAGCCGTGACCTTTGACCGTCGTTTACATGAAGCGCTCGTACAGTGCCTCGACAACTAAGCAAATTAAATTTGTTAAAAAAAAAGCATTCCTTAGCCGTAGGCGAAGTAGACTAATAGTGATGACGTGTATATTATTTAGATACCGGAATAGGGAGAAAGCGATTTGAAGTCACCTTCGCTCAACACAACAAAAACGAACTCCGGGGTAAAAAGCTATTACGGCTTATTGAAGTTGCAGCTGAATAAATTATTTAAATTCCGAAGACTTAAAACTTATATAAATAAGCTTAAACATTTTTAAAGATGAGTGTAAGCGGTTGTTCCATAGTCGTAACTATGGTAAACACTAGTCCTAGCGTAATAGCAGTCAATTATTAACAAATATATTTATTTGAATATTGATTGTTTTCCTTGGTCCTTATACAAATAAATGCCTTGGTATTTATTAGTAATAAACTTACACTAAGATTATGACTTTAATTATAATTACATCATTCGTTCATTAGTATTAGTAGTAAATAGCATGAAATAATAAAGTTCAAGGACGAACAAGCAAATGAACTAGAACTAGAGGGGGAGAGCCGAGTCACTAATTCATTTACATAAATCATACTCGCAAGGACATTCCATTTCGCATAATATAATATATCACATAATTTAACATTATATTGATATTTCGTATATTCCGATACGATTCTGATTAATCGTCCCATCACTAATTAACGCACAACACGTATATAAAGAAATTTCAAGCGCATGTTAATATTTTGCAGCCATTTTGGTTTTCGTTTTAACTCGAGCATCGACTTAACCGGTTTCGACTGTATCTGCACAAAATGTAATCTTAGAAAATATGTTAAGTCTGACTTGAGAAAAAATTAAAAACCTATCTCAGCATCTTTATATTTTTTTGAAGAATCAACATACAGACATAATTTTAAAATCTGAAAAGTTGTGTTTACAATAATTCAAAAGGTCAATGTAGGAGCCATACCTCTAGAGCTGTGTAAAGTCCTCTGCTATTCAAGTCTCCCATTATATTTTCACAAAGCTTGGCAAACCCTGGGTGAAGATCTGAAACAACATAAGTGATTTTATCATTTTCACACATGTGTTAAATAACAATGGATGTTTTAATGAAATAGAAAACTAAGAAATCCTGTCATTAAGATATCACATACATTACTTTTCTAACACTAAATGTGATTTAGTTTTTTCAAGGCGGGCAGGCTGTAAAATGTGCCAGGATATAGCATGATAATTTATCGTGGCTAGGCTAACTGTCATTTAGTTTGTCAAAGTGCTCAGTAAAATGGGCACATTTATTTTGTTTACACTAAAGGTCTTTAGTTTGACAAAGTGCTCAGTAAAATGCAACAGGATATAGCATGCACATTTATTTTGTCTATAGTAAGTGTCATTTAGTTTGTCAAAGTGGTCAGGATACAGCATTCAGTTCTTATTAAAAGCCACTTACTTTCTTTATCTTTGAATGCCACCCAATTGGTGTGTGAAGTAAATGTCACCAGCATACTCAGTAGCACCTTCACAGTTCGAATGTCGTTGTGATTCTCAGGCTAAATTGGGTTGCAAAAGATTTAGATTATTTTTAGTTCATGCTGATTGAAAAGGAAGTATTTGTTTACATTCTTAATATTTAGCCTTCCTCTACTTCTCTCTCTCTATACAGACGCTCCTTCTATGCAGAAGATAGTTGCGTCCACAGACCATGACAGATGATCTGTTGGCAAGTGATGCAGCATTCACAGGCCACGGCTTTGTGGGTTCCACGCATTACCCAGCCGCCTAACTACATGTAGTGTTAGGTACCCATTCGGAGCGGGGTGACTCAGGGACGCCCTAGGCCCGGGAACAAACCCTTGCCTTCACACGGATTCGAACCCGTGACCATCGGTGCGACAGTCCAGTGCGCTGCCACTCGACCACCGCGTCCCCTAATAGACAGATTTCAATTCATTAGTATTGAGACATGTAGTAGACCTTCCTATCAAGTCAACATTTCTTAATTATTTTTATTTATATTAATTTTTACTGGTTCATTATGTCTGCGGATGCATATTTTCATCCCAAGAGTTTTGCTTTTTCTCAGCTGAAACTAATAGCAACTTGTTCTTTATTTATCTGCAAGCTTTCCACCTACCCTTAGTGTGTAAAAATACTGACAGCATTTCCAAAGTAGAGATTTCAGTTGTGCAATCCATGCTAGTGTAAGCTGCTTGTTAAAAGATACTGAGACGTAACAGTACTGAAAATATAAACAAAGTAACATTTATATTACAAGGGAATGATCATTTCTTAGAAATCATCAAATATTCATTTACATTGCTTTTCTTGTTAAGTTAAAAATGTACACTTGGAAAAAACTGTATAGCTGCTATTTGATTTTAACATTAACCAGAGGAAATCAAACCAACTAACCTTCAATACATCAGACTCCATTGTGGCAAGGATATACCGACATAGGTATTCAAATCTCTGTCAACATCAAAAGATTTTTCTCACACATCAATAACTTACAATTATTTTGTCACTTGAAACCAAATAAAATGAATACCACTATGTTCAATGTGGTGAAACCAATAGGAAAACAAATACCTCTGCTTCATAGTTCAAAAGCTATCACTGTCTTAGATACACCCAACCAAAATGAAAAGTATATTTTTAGATTATGATCACATACTTATTTTAAATGTTGTGATTGACAATCAGACAATTATGTGAAGAAAAAATAAATAATTAACAAGTTCTCACCCTTCTGTCTTGATCTGAATGTGGATCATGTTGAAATAAAAATTTCTTGGTCACTTGAAAAGTCTCTAGAGCTTGAAGGAATGATTTTTAAAAAAAAATATTTTATCAGAAACCTTGGACACACACTGCAAAAAACATCCAATACTTTTATACTAGTCTAAAACTACTTAAATCATAACCATTATTAAACACTAAAAGTGCAAAGCCATTAAAATGAAACTAGTTTAACTTAAGGAAACATAAAAAATTATCCCAGGTGCAAATATAAGGAATAATGTTATTGATTATGTTCTTGAAGTTACACTGGAACTAAGGGTTCATGTGGGTGATAGAGTTTTTAGAGAATATAATTATTTAAAGACCTTCAAACTGTTATAGCAGCAACTTTGTGTCTAAAGTCATCAAATAAAATTGAATACAAAATACACAAACAAATTGTGCAATGAAAACAATAAATTTGAGCTTTATTTTTAGACTGATACGACAGTAAACGTTTCGGCTAATGCCTTCATCAGTACAACATAAAATACATTCTTACAATACTTACATAAGTAATAATAATTACTATTATTAATTATTATTACTTATGTAAGTATTGTAAGAATGTATTTTATGTTGTACTGATGAAGGCATTAGCCGAAACGTTTACTGTCGTATCAGTCTAAAAATAAAGCTCAAATTTATTGTTTTCATTGCACAATTTGTTTGTGTATTTTGTATTTTATTTAAAAGCTTTATTGCAGTCCCATTCTATATGATGTATTAAAAATAAAATTGAACAACTGTTTAACAATGCTGCTAAATGCCTACCTGGTTTTAGTGTTGGTTTGTATTCTGCATCACTTTCAGGTGGAGGTGCATTCAAAAATGTGTCAATTTCTTCGCTGTAACAGAAAATAAAGTACATGACATTTGAGAGAATATCAATCAACTTAGTTCAATTTATGACATTTGAGAGAATATCAATCAACTTAGTTCAATTTATGACATTTGAGAGAATATCAATCAACTTAGTTCAATTTAAAAAATGACATTTAATTGTTAGAAAGAAAATTCAATTATGTGTAAGAATCACTTGAATTCTAAAACTGTGTTCAAATCAGATAATGACCAAAGGTACAATTCAATATCAGAACAAAAACCTGTCAATTGATCAAGGACAATGATACAGTTCAAGTGGTGTACATACTAGATTGCCTTCTTGAGCCGCCTTCTTGAAAAAAAACCTCTCACACTTGACTGTAAAAAATGATAAAATTGAGGACCTCAAAATAAATTTTTTTTTAAGTTTCAAAAATTTAAAAATTATCTTCTACCAGAGTTTTTATGCACTTAAAACATTATTCTAATGCTGATATGTATTATTAGGTATAGTATGTAGTAGCCATTAAGTTTACACAATGATTTACAAAGGTAGACTAACTTAAATTTCTTATAGCGAATGTTCAGATTAGATAAATCACTCCCCATCTCACCAAATAATAATAGGGGTCTACCGATATATCAATCGGCACAGATATCAGGATATCGGCATCGGTAGCAGGTATAGGTCTCGATATTGATGTCAACGATATTTCATAATAAGTGACATTTTGACCAAAAAAAATTCATTAAAAAAATGTATAGTTTGGATTTATAAATATCTCAACAAATTAAAATATCGATACCGATACCGGTATTGAAAGAACCAAAAGAGTCCTAGTATTAATATGTACAGCCACGATACAGCGTGCCATGTGCTATATTGTTTGAGTTAAAGTAGTTTGTAAAAACAATAAATTAATCTAAATCTATATTTAAGATTGTTTTTTTAATTATTAATAAAAATGTTTTGATGTGTTATTTTATCCCGATTATTACGGTATAAACTTATTTTATGTTAAAAAAAAATCTTCCATCCATATTCCTGCATTGTTAATGAGGAAAAGAAAGAAACAGGAAGCGAAGTGACCTAGAAGAATGAACACGAAATACGGAAGACCGAAATCGACACACACTTATAATTCAAGTGAAGTTGTACAATTTTTTTCTTAATTAACGTTTGTCTTAATTAAACCAGTAGCCTCACATTTATAAATTTTAATAATTAAAAGTCATAAATTTAAGAATGACGTCATCAAATATGAAATATGGCCACTGGTTTTTGTCCTAACAAATAATCATATCGGCAAACAAAATATCGGTAATATCAGTATCAGCAATATCGGCAAAAATGCATATCGGTAGACCCCTAAATAATAATTTACATTTTTAAACCCTATAATATATATTGATTTCCAAAATTATTAATTTATAATTTTTTAGTTTATATTATAATTAATTTTTCAAAATTATACTTCTATGACTTTATTTTTGTTTTAAAATACAGCTTTTAAACAAAGGCATTGTACATTTCCTACTTATTTTTTTTATTTATCAATTACTATGAAAATTATATTTACCTGAATTCGAACAGTTGCTACTTCCCTTTCTCTATCCTGAGCCCTTTCATCCCTAGCTGCTTTGACATGTTCTAAAAACTTCGTTTTATCGGAACCAACTTTACTGAACATGATGAACTGAAAATGTATCAACACTCATGTATATCATTTGCACATTTAAATGTCAGCAATTTAGTGCATGTAGAATTAGATTCATTTAAAAATAATGTTTCAATGAGTTAATTAAAAACTTTTTCATTAATTTATAAATTAAATTATTTCTGTGGGAAATGTATTGTGTTCAAATAATAGGGAAGTTAATATCTTTTTTTTTAAATAAAAAAAAATACTAGTAAAATTTAGTTACACTTCTGTAAACTTTAAAGCAAGAAGACTAATAAAAATAAAAAATAGAAACAACTGCATTTGCGAATGAGAATCCAAGTTTTAAATTATTGACAGTGGTGCTTTTTCATTTTTATATAATTATTTATTCCCCCCACCCTCCCACCTCAAATATCAATAATTATATGCTCTGCACTCTGCTTCAATCTTTTTGCTTTGAAAAAATATCTTGGCGTACATAATAATATAAAAATAATTTATAATCATAATTAATACATTCATTTTCATTTCAAGCTTTTCCTTAAACTTAAATAATTTGTATTTTAATTTAGTATTTATTCTTTAAAAAATTAAGTCTGGGCATATTATTACATGCACAATAAAATACGACATTACCTTTACCCTCCTATCTATAAATATAAAAGTAATTAAGCGACAAATCTCTTCACCGCTAGAATCATTTTAGTTTTACTAGTTAATTCATAGTCTTGTTGACAATGAAGATTGTCACTGTGTACTGTACGACTGTACTGTGTAGCCCTGTTTGCCATAAAAAGGATTATTCAGTGTATCAAAAATAAATATATTTCCTACTCTTAAAATTACATTCAATAAAATTTCAAATAGGTGTAAGAAAAATAAAGAACAATTAAGTTAAATTTTAGGAATAATAAATATATTTCTATACATTTCTTTTATTTGCATTACATGGTTATTAATAGAAATAACCAGAAATAACTTAAAATTGTTTAACGACATTCATTTGTTGTTCTTAGTCACAAAATGGCTGCAAATCTAAACAGGCCTGTGGATTTTCTTGGTAAAAGATAGGAGTATAATGAATAATGTAGTAAAGTGTTATGATTGCACTCTATAACTTTTATATCTATTTTTAAAAATTATTTACATTTTTGCCTTATTAACTGATGTAACCCATCAGCCATCTATTTAAGAAATTGTTTTATATTTTTTTTTAGCTGCATTTAGATTTTAGCTTTAGCTGATTGATTGACTGACTGTTTTTGGGAGATTTTAATTTAAAATTGTTAAAATAGTTTTTATCCCAACAAGTTTTCATGTATGCTTCAGGCTAACTAAAATCGGTAATCCTGCAGTTTCTAATTGTATATTATTTCACGGCGAAATTTAATTTTCTCTTGACAACTTACGCTTTTAATTTATTAAATGCATTATCATTATTATAATTATATGTTGTATTTCAGCTATTACAGCGCTAATTTGTGAGTCTTTTTAATTTCTAAGGCGAGGCATTTTTTTGGCTCCATATAAAACATAATGGGGTCACGATACGTCCATTTTGTTTAGCTTGCCAGATGTTTTTTACCTGGCTCGACCCATGCTAAAATAAATTTACTGACTGAAAATATTTTTTTAAAGTATTATTCATCTATTTTAATGTTCTTAGAAGATAAATAAATATTTTAAAGACAATTTCATTTTATATTTCATTACTAGATGTTTGATTATTATTTTGTTTGTTTTTAAGTGAGAAAATTTCATTTGGCATCTTACTGTGACAACTTGGCAAGTAGAGTACTACATAAACAAAATGGATGTATCCCACTCCGATTATGTAGCTTTAAGGGCTGAAAAAAGCCTTAGAGATTAATAAAACTTACAAATTAGTGCTATAATAGCTAAAATATAACATATATTAATGCATTTAATATATTAAAAACGTAAGCTCTCAAGAGAAAATTAAATTTCGCTGTGCAATAATATACGTGTAGAAACTGCAGGATTACCCTAAAATCTTATTTTATCTTATCTGTTACTGAGGCTCCTTCTATACAGTAGATTATTGCGTCCTATGCTTATCCATGGTTTATGTCTAGTCTTACGTTTGTATTAGAGTTTTAAATGTTGATAGAGTGTTGAGTGTTGGTTTTCCTGGTTTGTTCAGGAAACTCATTTCACGTCTGAATTCCATACGGGGAGAACGAAAATTTATATGTGTTTGTTCATGCATACAGAAAAAGAAAAGTATCTTTATCCCTATTGCTATCTGAGGATTGTATTAATATTATCTTTGAATTGTATTTATCTTTTGTCAGCTACACCTAATGTTTCTAGAGATGTAGTGTTAATCCCACCATCAGAGTTTGAAAAGCCTAAAACATCTCAAGTGAAAGAGCTTGAAAAGGTCAAGCAGCAGATTGAAGATTTACGTCAGGAAAATGAAAGACTCAGGTGTCATGCTTGGGATAATTTTTAGAAATGTTAACACTTAAAGATTTTAATGCTGAGTTTAATATAAAGTTTCTAAACTTCCTTATTTTTATAATTGGCATTTATTAAAAGAATATAGATGAGTTTCAGCATTTAAAAAATGTAAATTCAAGTAATTTTTAAAATTATTTTATTGTCTGTTGTAGTTGTAGTATGTTTGATTGCTGTTTCTTTTTTTCTAACAAAAAATATTTTCTAATAAACTTTTTCAAAGATTACTGCAAAGCCAGAGTCAAAGTCAGATTCAAGTAAGTTCATCAATATTTTATTTGTTATTTAAAAAGTGTTGATTTTTTATGTAGCAAAGAATATTATCTTATTCTCACATTGTTTAAATTTCTTTAATAATTACATTGGAATAATCTTCCAGCATCATCATTGGAACATTTCAGACCTATTTTTTAAATTATTTTCAGGTACCTTCTTTTTCATTGTCTCATAATGAGTATGCAGATGAATTGATAAAACGTCAAGGTGGAGAAATAGCAGAGCTAAAATCTGAACTCATGAAATGTCGACAAGCTCATGAACAGGAGGTGGCTGAATGGAATAGAAAAGTTGAATTCATAGAAGAAGAACACAGGCATGAATTGAAAAGACTGGAGAAGGAATGGGAAAGAAAAGAAGATGAATTTGAACAACGAGTGAGTATCAGGAAATATATCACATGCTTAACCAAAATTAAAATCCATATGTATTCATTCATAATGTATGCCAATATTATGTAATGAAATTTGATTTTAAAAATGTGTGGGGTGTAGGGTGGATAAATTAATTTATAATTTCTAATTTTGCTTTGAATGTATTTATTAATTAGTGAACATTTAAAAAAAAAGAAGATCTGAGGTCTCTTTGAGGATGTTTTAATATTTGTTGATTTGACAATTTCAAGTATACAAGAATCAGCAGTGAGCTCCAAAGGACAATAGAAGATACAGATTCTGAGACATCATTCTTGAAGGATAAATTGGAAAAGACCAGAGCTGCTCTAAGCAACAGAGTTAAGGAGTTGGAAGATACTCTCAGTGTTGTCAAAGTGGAGAGTGAGAGAACATTAAATCAGCAGGATGTGGAACTTAGGTAAATTTCATATTGAATAAATTATTTTATTTATATTAATGATAGTAATTAAGAAAAGTTTATTTTAAAAATTTTGTTTGAGATGGATAATGATTCATTTATTTGATGCATATGTGGGACTCATTGTTTATTATAATAGTAACATAATGTTTAAAAAAAAAGAGAATACATACAAACAAATAAGCTTTCCCTGGACATCCACATATTTGTTCCACTCATATAATGCACTTAATTCCTATTTATTGTTTCTAAACTGAAATCCAGTCAAGGGAGGACTTATTAAAACAGACCAAAATTTAAAAAATTTTACAGATAAAATTTATATAATCAGTGTCAATAGTTTCTTTCTTTTCAATTCATGGTAAGTTATCCAATCCATGGGTACATACATATTAATTAATGATGTATAGCCAAATGATGGCTATGACCAATGGTATGAAAGCTTAACAATCTCAATTGCTCAGTTCTCCCTTAAATAATATTTTTCCCCACTTCATAACCTGTTTTACCTCACATAACTCACTGATGTTCAATTTTCTGCATGAAGGAACAAATCTAGAATCATTGAGGATCAGCTCCACCAGATATCCAAATTAAAGACCTACATTGGAGAAGCAGAGCAAACCAACAAGCCAGCTCATGTGTGGAGGATGGAAAAAGAAACTGCAGAGAATAAGTTGAAAATTGCGAGAGCTGAAAATGATAAACTGCAGTCAGAATTGGAACTAATGGACGTGAGATTGAAAGCACTAAGTGAAATATTTGCGGTTCAAGAGGCAGAGCTTAACAAGGTGAACAGCTGACACAGTAAAATACACTGGTAGACAGTGGAGTAGCTAGAGATTTGTAGGGGTTTGGGGGCCCGGGGGCTTGGCCTATTTATTTGGGCCCTGCATACATGGCGTAAAATTTACTGAAAAAAATTTCAGACACTCCTTAAGTGGGGGCCCGGGGGGACTTTCAAATTTGGACCCCCCCTCCCCTAGCTACGCCACTTCTGGTAGACATAGCTGAACAAAAACTGAAGAAAATTATTTTCAAGGTTAATGATTTTATTGTTAGGTTTACTAGTCCTTAACTTTAAATTAAAATTAATTTTGAAATACCCTTTTAAGAATAAAATGCATATCCATCATCTTCATCATCCAATATTAATTTAACCATTGATTCTTTTTGTATGAAACATGGTTTCAAGAAATTGTCCTACTTACTCTCACCATTCCCTCTTGACTAAACTACACCAAATACAAACAAAAACAGTTTGTATTGACTCATTGAATGTCTTATAAGCCCATGTCTGAATTGCAGGCATTTATTCACAACAAAACAAGATGAGCACAGCCTGCCATGCCTGGCTAGATGAACTGTTTAAATAAAAATGGTACAATACAGAGTTCACACTGCTCCTCATATTAATTTAATTGTGACAACCTTAGTGCCCCAACTCAGGTCACAATTACCTCCCTTCAAAGACTTAAGTTCCATATTATTTTAATCCCACATTTAAATTGCCACACCTTTCTGGTTCTCTAATTTGGTCCCATTGTTTGCGTCCTATGACTATTCCATTCACTTCTTGGTTTCCCATTCATATTTCTGTTAGTAATTATACATGTGACACCACCCTAGTACCAGGAACAGAAAGAAGGAGAGATAGCCTCTGATGTCTATACAAAATTAATTATGCATCTTACTTTGGTTCTCAGATTCAATCTTAAATAAAAAATTCCCACCAAATGATTTATATAATAATAAAATTTCCTTTATAAGCAAGTTTATTTTATAGTTTTTTATGCTTTTCATTTTCAGTCAAAGACAGAAGGACTTGATATATCAAAACAAAAAAATCTTTTAATAACCAGGTAATTAATTATTACAGTCTATTTTCAGAACAAAATATGGGTGAGACTGGGTGAGACAGTCTATTTTCAGTACTGCAATGTGCTATTTATCTTTTAAAGAAAAAACAAACAAACACATAAGCCATATTTCAGATGTTTTCAAACTATTAATATTACAACTTCTTTTTTTTTCCTCTATTTTTTTAAGATGGAGAGAAAAAGTTTTTACTCTTCTCGTTCAGCAAAAATCTTCTGATATTGTACATAAGAATGATTTGAATAACTTAAACCAAAAGGTCAGTTTTAAAATATTTTCATGCAATTCTTTGAAAATGTGTACTAGTTATTCCTTTACCAGACAAATAGAATTAATGTTGCAAGCTTGTCATTATTATTATTATTTTTGTATAGATGGTATTTCAGGTTTTTAAAAAACTTTTTGTAGAAATGAAAATTTATTGTAATTTTACTTTCATGTAGAAGTTAAATTGTTCATTAAATAATGCACCAGCTTTTGAACATTACAAAATGTTTCTTGAATTAATATGAACCTTAACTTTTAATTTACAAAGAAATAAATTGAAAGTTTTATTTAAAGTAGCATTTTTAAAATTCCTTTTAAAAAAGAAATAAGTATTAGAAACAATTATTACGTCAGTAAGACAATTCTTCTTGTTCTGAAATGAAATGTTGTATAATAAATTTCATTATTTTAGATCAGACATTGTCAAATAAAGAGTAAATATGAACAATAATTTATATTGATAACTTTGGCACAAATCTCAAATAACATAACATTTCTAATTGAAAACTTAGATTACAGATGTAACAGATAAACTAGCAGCAAGCGAAGCAAATGGTGAAGTATTCAAACTTTCTCTAATAGAGAAATCTGCCCAACTACAGATGGAAAGAAATAGCCGAGAGGTAAATTGTATATTTTAAATTTCCAGCCTTAAATAAAATTGTGCATGTATTATTTAATTTATTCTAACTAGAATAACACTATTAGTTATAAAATTTTCTTTTTTGTTTCCTCAGCAACTGCAGCAGGACTTGGATCATTTAAATAAAGTTGCCATTTGTTTAGATGACCAGTCCAGGGACAGCATAGACTGTGTCAAAGGGCTTACAGAATTTATTGAAAGGTTCTTAATGATAATTCTTTATTTTGTTTTATTTTATTTTATCAAATGTTTTTCATCTTTAAATTCAAAGAAACTTTTTTAGAAAGATAAGACGTACCTACGTAAAAGACTTTAAGTAAACATTGTTAAAGAGGGTCCAGTGTAGGCAGGGGGATGGAAAGGGTGGGGCAAGAGGCGCTGTTGAAGGAATAGATTTTCTGAAAGAGTGTAGATCAAGCCTGAGAATAAAGATTTGTTTGAGGGGTTTGAGAACAGGCATGAGCCGAGGCATTGGTTCAAGTGACATTTTTCTCTGGATTAGGAAGTCATAAATTATACACATTAAGTAAATAGCTCTAAATTTGGAGTAGTGCAAGGGTTGAAAGGGTGTAGATGTACGGCAGCATGCTGAGAGGAATTGGGTGTATTGTTCATTTTACATGGAAATTATGATTTAACATGCATGAAAGTAAATCTAGACAACACTAGATAAATTATTTTTTTACAGTCAATGCTTGGCATCTGGTTTTGATTTTTCATTGTTTATTTTTTCTTCAAATAACCACTACATTTAAAAATTAAGTTTGAAAAAACTATCAGCAGCTTATCTGTTTTGCTAATATGCTTTAAATTCAAATTTGTCAATTTTTTAAATTTTTTTAAAAATATTTTTTTTGTGTGTGAAGGATTCATAAAAAAAATGAAGTTCAAATGAAAGTTATGGAGGAAAAGTCCAATGTTTTAAAGCAATTGTGTCAGAGAGTTAGTTTTGCAGCAAGCAGAATGGAACTTTTGAAAGGTACTGATAACAAAATCCTAGGAACAATTGGAAAATAAAATTTAATTTATCCAACTTTGAGTTTAAGTTTAATTTTAAAATAAAATAAAATTATAGCAACCTTTTTTTTTATTATAAAAAAAACTATTTTAATTGTCTTTATATTTAAATTTTTAGCCCAGATGATCAGAAAATCTGCCATTGATTTTAGTTATAACAATGAAAGCTCGCCTGCAATATTACCAACTAAGGAAAAACTAGGATCTAAGTAAGTTGTTTCTTTTTTACAATCATGAAACAAATTCTTAACTGATGAAGTCTTTTTGTAATTTATTTTGACACAGTTTATTTTCTTTAAAATGAACCCGGCAACATCTGATAGAACTAATATTTTATAAATGTAACTGATTTATTAGTCAGTTAGTTCCCATCATTATATTAATACCCTCTCATTAGTTTCATTTTTAGGCATTTATTGTGATGATTAAATTTGGGTACATGTATTTGTAATCATAAGACATAATCATCTTAATCTATACTCTACAGCTTTGATGATGACCATTTGCAGCATGAATTAGAGAAAGTTATGAAAGAAAGAGATTCCCTAGCTTACCAAATGAGTCAGGACTCAACCAAATGGACAGAGAGGTTGTCGGAGTTGAAATCGAAATGTAATAAACCTCTTGCTGAAATACTTTCCCAAAGTCTTAAATGTAGAATTTTATGATGTCTTTTATACATATACATTAAATAATATTATTTAATTGAAAGAGAAGCTACCAAAAACCACACAAAAAATGCTTTAAAGTATCTAGTTATCTAGTTTATGTATTATATTTGTGCTATTTCAAAATTTTAAAAATAAATAATTTATATTACAATAATCTGTTAGTTTTTCTAGATTGCTATCAATTTAAAATGTATAACAAATCAAACGTTTAAGATTACATTAAATAATAAATAAAGGTACATTGTGTTTAATATAATATGTATTTTACTAGTGTATTACCCGTCAAAAATGACGGGAGTTTTCAAAATGGATATATTTCAGTTTTTGTAATTGTCCCTTTTGCCTGAAAGCCGCATAGTAAATAATCAGAAAATGTAGAGACCAAGAGAGAAAAATTAAATCTCTTTTCCATATTGAACAATTTTATGCAGACGTTTGAAAATAGTGTTTTTTTGGGGGTTTTTTGCAATATATTTTTCAAGGATTTTTTTTTAGCGGTGGGCTTTCTAAAATCTAGCGTTACAAACGGACATAGCAGAGTATATATTTTGATTATATATATGAATATATGTGTTATGAGAAAACCTCCAAGCTTAGGCTTCGCGTTATATAAGTTTGCATGAATAATAATGATATAATCAGGATAATAGTAAATGCATAGTGAATTACACACAGCATAAAGTGATACTGCGGCAAAGAAGTTTGAAGTTCGACGTATTAACAAATATTGCTGAGGAGTCAGCCGGACGTTAACTTGCGGCATTGAATAGTGCGCACCAATTATGAGTGCACCAATAATACAGCACAGTGCGTTAAAAATAAAATATGTGACTGTAATGTGATCCACATCACCCATATCTGTGATTTGAAGCTGTTTAAACTTCATCGATGATTATGACTTGTCAGATTATTCGCCCATTTGTCCATACATTATTACCACATTATCAAAACATGTAAAAAATAAACTGTAATTTTACACATGTTAATAACTATTTATTTTGCATGAAACGTAGTAAGCAAAGTTTGTCACAGGATAACAGAAAAGATTAACTTATCAACTGTTAATCATATTTACAATTTAATATAAACGTGTTAGTAATTCACATAAAAGTTTTTATTGTTGTCAAGTCAGCACCTTTTCAAGATCTATTATGACTTGTCAGTTTATGCGCCCATTGGTCCATACATTATTACCTTTACATTATCAAAAACATGTAAATAAAAAATTGTAACTATTTACAAATATGAATAACAACGAACTATTTATTTTGCATGAAACCTTTGAAGTAAAGTTAAGCACTGGATAAAAGAAAATATTAAAGTATCAACTTTAATATACACGTTTTAGGAATTCTAATAAACGTTTTCATTATCGTCAAGTCAGCACCCCTTCCAGTTCTATATTAAAAGCAAAGATTTTTTATTCAAAATTAGTCTAAGACGCATTAAAATATTACATGTAAATAACAATAAAAAAAACTATTGTGGGGAGGAGTCCGATTTTTAAATATGTTATTTTTTTAAACATACAAATATGCAATCTCAAAGTGTATAAAAGAAAAACAAACGCTAAACTGAAGCATAAGTTGAAAAATTTCATTTGCAGTAATAAATAATGGCTTTGTAGTTCAAAACGCATCGAAACTTGACAACCGAGCGACAACCATTTGTAAATTTCATAAACCGAAAAATGAATGTTATATATTAATATAGAAAATTAAATTTATAATTACGTACGTAATATTGACATGGACACATAAACAAAAACGGACATTTAATACAAAATAATAATAATAATATTTATCACATCAAATAAAACATTGCTCTTTGTACTTCGTTCCCTTCACACATTAATAAAAGCTCAAATAATGACGTCCCGTCACAATATTTTATGGTGAGCAACAAATTTTTTAATCTCGAAAGCAACATTTTAATTTTTTTTTGTCGGGAGTTACCTCGCATAGCATCAGGACTGACAGACACTACTTGCGTGACAATTGAAAATTGTATAGTTTAATTATTATGTTATAAAAATGAATTTGTTAAATGTTGTAATCTGGTATTTGGATCCATAAAATGATATTATCTTCCCTTAATATTTAATGTTGAACATAACATTAGCAAAGTTGAATGGATTTGATAATTTAATTTGAGGTATACATTAATACATTTTGTTAATTATGAATTTTGTTGTTTTTTTTGTTGGTCAATATTTATATAAATATTTTTTAAGAACAATTTTTTATTTAAATTCTTTAAAGTTTATTGGTAATACTAAGAATTATATGATACAGATATTTTGTGAATGCATAATCTCTTTCTTTCAGATATCACAGAAATAGAAGCTCTCAAAAAAACTGTTGAAGATCTAGAATATGATGTGCAAGAAAAATCAAAGGTAAATCATCATAAAATTAAACTTTAATAATAATTAAAACCAGTTTTTTTAATAGTACAAATACTATACTATGTTTATTATTTTATCACTGTTTACTTAACTTAGAAAATTTACAATGAGATTACCAAAACCTTTACAGAAAATTTAATTTTTTTCACCAGAAATGTGCACAGCTGAAAAAAGAATTAGATTTTCAGAAGGAAGAAATGAAGGAGCAAAGTGAAACATTAGAGGAACTCAAGACTGAATTAAACAAATATGAAAAGGGTGTTGATAAAGGTAACAAATTTGTTCTTTAAAAAAAAATAAGTTTGCAGATGTTTAATGAGCTATTTTATATTATCATCAGGTAGTATATTCTCTAAATAATAAATCTACCAATTTAATTAAGTATTTTTAATATTAAAAATTAAAAAATATAGTATGACAACTATTTTGTTGATTATCTATTTCAATCAAATCTCTTAACTCTGAGTGGATGAAATCTTGTCTTTGAATTTTCACTTTTCCTGTTGTTCAATTGGGTTGAAATTTTGCTCATTTTCATATCTTTAAGAACAATACATGTTAAAATTTTTTTTAATGATTTCATTAAAAAAAAAGCTCAATGTGACTAGATTTTAATGGCGTACTATATAGATGAATTGACAATCAAAGCTCACTCTACCTGAAGAGGAAAACATTGGGAACAAAAAAATCATTTGCCTTTCCACAACTTCCCTCACGATGTGGGCAGTCATGATTTTTTATTGTATCTGCCAGGAATCTTTTGAGCTACATCAAATTAAAATTAATTTTTGTGTTCTAAACATGTTTAGCCACCAGTCATTTGATAACATGGTTACCTTCTAATTTGAAGGCAGTCAGCTTAAATCTATGCAAAACGTAAAACATATATCATTAAAAAAATTTGAAAATAAAATTAATAATAAGTTTATATTAACTTTGCGGGAATTGTATTAATATCAACAATTTAATATCAATTCAATTACCTGCTACTTGTAATTTCTCTCAAGATATTAGTTCTAAAATAAGCATAACTGTCTAAATAAGTATAGATGCACAAGTGTTGTCAATTTGTTACAAATGTAAGTTTCTGTTGTCTTGGCTACAGAAGCAAGATTTATTTTACTGGCTTGAAAAGACTATCCATTTTTTAATTTATCATCGTCATAAATTTATAAATTTTAAAGATGTATATCAAAACTTTAAGAAATACCTATCTTTTCATGATGAATTCTTCATTTTAATTAAATTAATAAGTTGGATGTGTTTTCTTCTGTTTTAAGATTCTTTAATTATTATTATTATTATGATAATTCTTAAATTGTTCTTAAATTGTTTTTTGTTTAGTATTAGCTGAGCATAGATTGCAAGATGAAGCAGAGTGGAATACAAAGATTGCTGCTTTCAGAGAAAAAGCTGAATGAATCAAAAAGGGAACATGCTAAAGCAGGTAAAACTTGCTAAAATAACAGGGGATTTTTAAATTTATTAAACATTTCAATAAAAAATTTTTAGAATTGCAATATCATATTTTTTAAATTGAAATTCCCTTATACAACATTATTCTCATTTTTTGTTCTTTGTTTTTTTTTATCCTGCAGTTATTTCCATGCGTCAAATGGAGCGCAATCATGCAAGAGAGTTAGAAAGAGCTCAAGATCTACTTCGGACAACTGAGGAACATTTTAACAAGCAGCTGAAGCAAATTCAAAACGAACTTTTAAAGACAGAAAAAGAAAGAAATTTGATGGAGGTAGGTATTATTTTATTGGGGGAGAGGGTGTTTATTCCTTTTCCATTGCTGAAACACTCTTAAGGTAAAAACTTAATAAGTTACAATTAAAATTAATAAGTACTATTTATGATTATGTTATCTCAATAAATATATATGTTCCTTGTCATAAATTATAACTGTATTTTTATGTTTGACAATATAAACACATTTTAAGTCATGAATTGAATAGCAGTTATATTTGAGAATAAAAGAAATGCATTAAAAAAATACTGTTTCACTTTTAATATTTTTAAAGGCCACATTAAGACAAGAAGGTTTAATCAGCAACTTGAAGAGTGAAAGAGGTGACCCCATCAAGCTTTTATTTGGAGCAGATGACAAAGTTTTACCCCTTAAGTGATATCAATTTTAATAACAGTACAAATACAGAGGCTCATAAACTGGAGTCAAAAAATCAAAGCTCTGATAAAGGTAGCAATAATATCGTTGCTGAGAAATAGAAAACGATATCCACAAAAAAATCTGGCATCATGAAGAGTCTGATGGAACCAATCAAGGTAAAGGTCAGCCAATTTTTTTTTGTCAAACATGTTAGTTATAATATGAGAATGTTTGAGCCTTAAGTTAGCATATTGTATTCAGTTAAAATTTTGTGTAAAGGACTCAAGCACTTAGGAACTTTGAACTTAACTATGAGATTACATCTTCATGTTAACTATTTTTAAATGCTTTTTTTTTAAATTTAATTTAATAAAAGGAAATATGTAATTTTTATTGAATGTTTGTTGAATTGTAATTTTTTCTAATTTTAAATTTAAAAAATTTAGAATGATTGAGAACTTTCTTAATAATTTAATCTTTTGTAAATAAATTTATTCTCGTGGGAGATGCTGATCTTCTATCGAGCGCCTCCCCAGCCGGCGGATAGGGGAAAGCCCACCAGATATGGAGGGTACCGGGGAAATAAAATACCGGGGCGGACCAAAATCAGCCCTACTGCCTTGTAGGAAGTGGAGGGATCCACAAAGGCTAGGGACCTAACCCGAACAAAGGAGGCTACCCATTGAGCTGTGAGGGGGCAACCCCACAAGTGGTTGTGCGCAAGGCCAACAACCCTGCCGTGTAAAAAACATAGTTACAAAAACACAGAAAAGAGTAGCAAAAGACATTTCAGTCCTGGGAGAGGATGGATTCCTTGAGGAGGAAAATATGACGCCTAATAGTGAAAGCCAAAACGTGGAAGCTATTAGGCCGACAACCATCATCTCTACCAGGACTACCACCGTCATTGGAGCTTTGAATGTCCGCACCATGTACGAGGCTGGTAAAGCTGCACAAATAGCCACTGAGATGAGGAGCTATAAGCTCACCATTCTCGGAATTAGTGAAGCAAGATGGACTGGATGGGGATAGAAGAGATTAATCTCAGGAGAGATGGTGATATTTTCGGGACACAAAGAAGACGATGCCCCACATACCCTGGGTGTTGCTATGATGCTATCAAGGGCAGCACAAGGAGCACTCATTGTATGGGAGGCCCATGGACCTAGAATTCTTTTAGCAACCTTTTGGACAAAAAAAACGTAGCATCAACCTAGATGTTATCCAATGCTACGCACCAACTAATGAAAGTGATGAAAGAGACAAAGAAGAATTCTACAATAGAGTAATGACCATAGTCCAGGGTCGCCCACAGATGAACTTCATCATCCTCATGGGAGACTTTAATGCCAAGATCGGCAATAGCAACACAGGGTATGAAGAGGTTATGGGACAGCAAGGGATAGGCCAGATGAACGACAATGGTGAGAGGTTTGCGGACCTATGTGCCACAGCAGACCTGGTCATAGGGGGGAGTATTTTCCAGCACAAGAGAATTCACAAAGCTACATGGGATCTCACCGGACTTGAGAACGATGAACCAAATAGACCATGTATGCATTTGTAAAAAATTCAGGCGATCTCTCCAAGACGTCTGTGTAAAGAGGGGAGCTGATGTTGCCTCAGATCAAAATCTTCTTGTGGCCAGGATGAAATTAAAGCTAAAGAGACATTATACCAAGCAAAAAGCATACAGGACTCGGTATAATACCTCCCTCCTGAAGGACCAAGCCAAAAAGGAAGAATTCAAGATCTCACTATCAAATAAGTTCCAAGCCCTACAAGAAATACTCGAAGACGAGATCACCGAAGGAAAGTGGCAAAGCATGAAAGAAACAGTCCAGTCAACATGCCAAGAAGTGCTAGGAAACAGGAAACGTGCACACAAAGAATGGATGAACATCAGGTACACTGAGTAAAATAGAAGAAAGGAAAAGAAAGCAATCAGAAGTGAATAACAGCCGCACCCGAGCACAGAAAAACAAATACCAGAAGGAGTATGCAGATGCAAATAAGGAAGTTAAGAAAGGCATGAAGAGGGACAAGAAGGAATTTGTTGATAAACTTGCTAAAGAAGCAGAGGATGCAGCTCACCAGGGGAACATAAGGGAACTGTTTGATACCATTAAGACGCTTTCAGGGAAATTTAGCAAGGTAGAGAGACCAGTGAAGGATAAAATGGGAAACACCTTAGCAAGTGAGGAGCAACAGAGAGGGAGATGGAAGGAGCACTTTGAAGAGCTCCTAAACAGGCCGGAACCAAGGAATCCACCAGATATTCAACCAGCCGATGATGACCTGCTAATTGAGTGCAATATTCCCACCAAAGAAGAGATTAGCAGGGCCATTTAACAACTCAGAAATGGAAAGGCTGCAGGACCTGATGGCATCCCAGCAGAGGCACTGAAGGCGGACTTGGAAACCAGTGTGGAAATGCTACACCCTCTGTTTATGAAGTTATGGGAAGAGGAGCAAGTACCTTCTGATTGAAAAGAGGGATACCTTATCAAGATCCCAAAGAAGGGGGATTTAAGCTCCTGCTCGAACTACAGAGGAATCACCCTGCTGTCCATCCCAGGAAGGTTTTCAGCTGTGTACTACTACTTAACAGGATGAAAAACGCTGTAGACCCTCTGTTGCGGGACCAACAAGCTGGCTTTTGCACCAACAGATCCTGCACTGACCAGATAGCGACACTGCACATCATTCTAGAGCAGTCACTAGAGTGGAACTCGCTGCTCTATGTCAACTTTGTTGACTATGAAAAAGCCTTCGACAGTGTTGACAGGCAAACCCTGTGGAGATTGCTAAGGCATTACGGGGTGCCACAGAAGATTACGGATATAATCAGAAACATGTACGAAGGGATAAACTGCCGAGTTGTCCATGGTCAGCAGGTGATAGATGCTTTCCAGGTGAAGACTGGTGTGAGACAAGGTTGCTTGCTGTCACCATTCCTGTTCCTGTTAGCCATTGACTGGGTGATGAAAACATTACACAGCAGAAAAGGAATGGCATCCAATGGACCTTGCGGGATCAACTTGATGATCTTGACTTTGCTGATGATCTTGCCCTTCTTGCACATACCCAACAACAGATGCAGGAGAAAACAAACATTGTCGCAGCCACTTCTGCTAGCATGGGTCTCAACATACACAAAGGGAAGAGTAAAATCCTCATGGTTAATGCCACCAGTACATCACCCATTATGCTTAAAGGAGAAGCCCTCGAGGAGGTGGACCGTTTTGTTTATCATGGAAGCGTGGTAGATAAACAAGGTTGTACAGATGCTGACGTCAAAATAAGGATAGGAAAAGCAAGAGCAACCTTCCAGCAACTCAAGAATGTTTGGGTCTCCAACAACTTAGGCAGCAAGTTAAAAGTAAGGATTTTTAACGCTATGGTGAAACCTGTGCTGCTATATGGAGCCAAGACATGGAGAACAATGGCCGTAAACCTGACCAGAATCCAGTCCTTCATCAACAATTGTCTAAGAAGGATTCTCAGAATTCACTGGCCGGACAAAATCAGCAACCGGGAACTGTGGCAGCGACAAAACAGAAGCCTATTGAGGAAGAGATTCTCCAGAAGCGGTGGAGGTGGATTGGTCATACACTAAGAAAACCTGCTTCTAATACAACGAGGCAAGCCCTGAAATGGAACCCACAGGGTAAGCGGAAAAGAGGCCGCCCAAGAAACACTGAGAATTGGCCATGAATGGAAGATCCTGGAGAAGCTGGCCCAGGATAGATATGCCTGGAGGTCTCTCATAGGTGGCCTATGCCCTTAAAGGGATCGCAGACGCTGACGATGATCGGTGGATGCCCCCCATGGACCAGAAGGCTCAACAACAACAACAAATAAATTAATTGTTTTATGGAACTTGTTCTTTTATCAAATTTACTTAAAAGTCCTTTTTAAAAAAGTGAAATTTACTGATTCATTAAATACAAATTTAGTGAGATATTTTTTTAATTTTCAGAAGCAATGAAAGATGTTCTAGAAGATCTAAAATCTTTAACTGTTGCTGTATTTGATGAAACTGAGGAGGATACAAGTGATTCGTAATGAGAGCATTAATGAATTATCTACCTTGAATTTAAAATAACAATATTATAACAGATGTAAACATGTAATAAAATATATTTTTGAAAATCATTTTGTAAGTTTCTTTATTATAAAACTCAGGAATGACTTAGTCAACTAAGTATATCTTTTTAAAATTATTATTTATGGCTGGTATAGAAGAGTAATAGGCGCTGTATAGCTGATATGCTGAAAGAAAACAGTACTAAGGACTGTAATTTATTATGCCTCAAACTTTCTGCCTGTGGAGTAGAGTAAAGTCTTCCTCCCTTGCTGATGTTAATGACTTTGCTTAATGTCATCAAATTACAGCTCAAACTTCTATTTCATTAAGAGAACCTTGTCGTGCTATAACTTCCATTAGTGTGAATTTTAATCACTGTCCCAAAATTTGTTCCATTACCAACTTTAACTTTGTGAACACTTCCCACTGCTACTACCTGGTAGTCTCTGATGTCTCTCTACTAATACCAGGGCAGACTCTCTCAAGGCCTCCACGACACACCTTTTATTCTCACTTGATAATTATTATTTGTAATTTTATCCAATCACAGTCAGTCACAATGGTCTTAACACTCTTAACTCATACAAACTCATAATTACAACAGGCTACATTCACAACTGTGAATTTTATAACCTCGATAAGTAGCTGAGTGTACATGTATTTCAATTTCTTCCCCATTTATAATTTGTTATAAAATGTTTATATCATTCAATAAGTATCATTTAGTCAACAGTAAAAATTATGATAATATTTAAAAGAACTTCTAAAATTCCAAATATCTTCCCTAAATGATACTCTTAAAAGTACCACAATTATTTAGTGTGTAATCAGAGGCATCACTAGGGGGTTGCGGGGTGTGTGGACCGCACCTGGTGACACCATCACATGGGGTGACACCAAAATGTAAAATTCTGTATCTTATCATTATTTGGCACTGGCAGACTGGAAGGAGTTCAATGGGGTAAGTAGTGAGGGGTTGACACCATGAGCTACCTCACTGGTTGACACCAACCCTATTGACGCTTCTGTGTGTAATAATTTCTTTTGTTTGTAGAGATTAAAGAATTTTTATACGAAATCTTTGATTGTATTCATATACTAAAATAGGAAGAGGGTGAGGGAGTGTGCAGTGGCACTATGAGCATTCTAATAATTGTTTGTGTGTTTATTTGAATGCCTGTTATATAAAGTTGCTTACTTCATTAGATTTCAAGTTCAAGCCATGCTGCTGCTATTTTTCAGGGTAAGTTTTTTCAAGCTGCCATCATTAGACAGGTATTTCTTGTAACTAAATAATAATCAAATGTTAATATAATAATTATAAGTAATCTATAAACCAAAAACCATTAAATCAAATTCTCAAAAATTCTTTTCAAATTTATTAAAGCATCAAAGCATTTTAAAGATTTTGTGACCTACTTTAATTTTATATACATTTTAAGTTGGGGCTTATTTTAGAACAATACTTTTTAATGACAAAATAGAAATTGTGATTTAAAAAATTAAACTGATTTAATGCAAATAAATATATCTTTTGGCGACATTTGTTATATTCGTTCACGTCATGGATTTTGAAGGGAAAAAAAGTTAAATGTATTTGGGTATTTTCACCATGTTTTAATCAAGAATGGTATCTAGACTAACCAGAGTATGTTGTAAACAAACATGGTGCGTTTTAGTAATAGGTAAGACTTTGTCAGACTTAATTACTAATAGTAATAATTTGTTTCGTATGATCAACTAATTGTACTAAGAAAAGCAGTGAGTTATTTTCAACATTATAATATTACTATTTCGATATCCTTTCTTACCTATTTTCGGTATAATAAAATAAGCGAAAGGCGAACCAATTTTCTGAATTCATCACGAATAAATAGGTGACACCACTTCTTCATAGTATAGATAGAATCATATCATACATGATTATTATGATAGAAGAAGCATGCTGTCGTTTATAGATGGCACCTTAGCAAAACTGACGTTCAAGCAAAGCACTTTATAACTATCGCAATTAGTCATTAGTTCAACTTCAGGGAAATCTATTGTCTTCCATTTCCATCAATAATCAATAATCCTGTGTAACTGTGTTCAGACATGTTTTTCTTCAAGTCAGCATATATAGTTAATTTGAAAAAAATGTGTGACGTCAAAGCCAAAGCCATATATATTATATTATAAGATATATTTATTTAAATACTAAATACAGTGATACCTCAGTATTTGTCTGCTTTGGTATAAGTTATAAGTCCAACTTGGTATACGTCCTGTTTGGACAGGAAACTTTTTGATTGGTATACGACCTTTGTTTGGAATACAACCTATTTGTATGGGGTCGTCCATAAATGACGTAATGCAATTTTGGCCGACCCCCTCCCCTTTTGTCAGACACCGTCACAAAAAGTTAGCCCCCCCCCCACTCCTCAAATACGACGTTACAAATTTTCAACCCTCCTCATAAAAGCAGTATTTTCTATTTGAAAATGAGTATGTTTCAAATCACTTTATTGTCATTTAAGTATATATTATTAGTTTAGTTTAAGGCTTCACTCTAATATAGTAATAGGTGTGAAGCCATTTAAAACTTCATTAAATAAATTGTAAGCTATCAAATATTTAAGTGGAACTTTTATTTAAAGTTGCACATTTGATGTGATGTCACAGTTCTAAACTAACCCCTCCCCCCTCGTCACAAATGTGTGACCCCC
Source organism: Ampullaceana balthica (assembly GCA_944989445.1). Lineage (NCBI taxonomy): Eukaryota > Metazoa > Mollusca > Gastropoda > Lymnaeidae > Ampullaceana > Ampullaceana balthica. Next base: position 120,106 of record CALYLW010000342.1, read on the forward strand.
TCCCCATAGGTGCATAACATCATTTATGGACAGCTCCTATGTGTCAAAATGACACATCGCACATGCCTAGCATGTAGTGATCACAGCACACCGGGCAATACTCACATGTGTTAGTAACAGTTGCACCATACTGTAAACAATTCACACAATGATTATAAATTTTCACATGATTTTGTGTTTTTCATGTAATTTTTAAAAAAGTAAATTCACTTATCATGAGTTCTAAGAAAGATAATCAGAGAAGCCAATGAAGCCAAGCAACGAAAAAAATGGTTAGGATCACCATGGAGTTGGAAAAAGTGATTATTATATAAGGTGATATTGGCGTGCGTGTCGTGGGACTTAATTGAAGCATGCAAAGAATTGCGATTTCTATGTTTGTGAAAAACAAACTCTATTAAATGGGGAAATGTGGTTAAATCTATTTTTTTAAAAACAATGATCAGGGATATTAAAGCATGTTGAAAAATTGCTTTTGATTTGGATAACAGGAAAACAGAAAAAAAATTGTTTAAGTTCTTTTTACTTATGTATTTTGATTTTAATATTAAGCAGTGCTTAAATTATGTTATACAACCACGTCAATATATGTATAAATATTAAATATGTAAATAATATGATTATTTTTTTCATGGGAACGGATGAATCATTTTCCCTCTATTTCTTGTAGAAAAAATACATTTGGTATACGTCCTTTTTGGTAAGTGTCTTGAACGGATTAAGGACGTATACCGAGGTTCCACTGTATTTAGTGGGGGGTTTTTAAGCAAAAGAGAGATATATATATACATGTACTATATTTTTTTAGATTTTAAAATTAAAATAGGTTATAAAACGTCTATGTATACAAAGTTTACTAATAATAATACTACATGACTTTGAGTTGAAATTAATTCACTACTCTTACCTTCAGAGTTTTAAAATTTATTTAATGGTTGAAAAAAAAATTGTTATTTTTTTCTTAATTAATATGTTGAGTGCATGAGTAGAAAGGCTAAAATAGAAACTGCTGCCTTTTTCTGACAAAAAATAATTTCATGAAAGCTAAATCTTTGTTACAGGATTTAAATTATTAAAATTAAAAGAAATATCAAGATAAGCTTCTCTACATTCTTTTTCAAACTAAATTAGCCTACTGTAAGCATTAAAATCAGTTCAACTTTGTTTAAGTAACTTATTATACAATAATAGAGCAAATAATAAATAGTCATTGTTGCTAACATTAATAGGTTTTAAAAAAATATTATTTTATGGGAAAAATAACTTTGATGGGTTAAGATTTACATGAAATTTTATAAAGCATTTACTATTCAAATGGCATTTTATTTTCCAGGTATATTTTATGCGAGATCTTTGTTCCAGGAAAGCAATCATTTCCTACAACCATAGATGGGAACAAAATTTACCAAGCACTTAGAGATTCTTTAATTAAAAACCATGGAGATTTAGGACTTGGAACATTCCAGGCTTCTCTTAAAGGTAAAACAAAACTTATAATCTATCAGCTAAATGATCATAATCAAAACAATTCTTTTTTTCTCCTTTTAATTAAATCATCAACATTAAATTTAGTTATCCTTATTATTAGGGGCCTTCTTCAACCCGAAGATTTTGTGACATAATGTGTAGATCCCCCCAGTTCAAAAAATAAAAGATTTTCATTATCTATTATCATTGCATTGTTTAATTAATAAAATAATTGAATTGTATTTTGTTTATAGTGATTTATTTGAATCCATTGACAAACATTGTCATAATAAGAGGTCAGAAAAAAGATTTCAATATTTTATCAACTGCTGTGTTGTTCATCGAGAAAATTGCTGGCATCAGTGTTGTTATTAGAACGCTTCACATCAGTGGTAAGTAACACTGTGGTCTACTTGTTGATCTAAGCAGTATAGTAATAACGTGGGGTAGCACATTCCAGCTTAATATTTTGAGTGAAAATATTAAAATCTATCTCTAAACTATGGATTAAAGTTGTATGTTCTGAGGCAGATGGTTAATGAAAATGTGGAAAAAAATAAAAGTATAGGCAAGAAACCCTAGAGCATTGAAGTCATGTGAGGAATATTAAACAATTTTTTTACAAATTTGTTTACATTTCAGGCACTATTCGGCAGTGTTTAAAGTTTTTAATTAAATATCATCGCCATAAAATAATTAACGTCTTCCCAGACTGCAAAACAGATGGTAAGTTATATTTTTTGTTTTGCTAAATTAATGTAATCCCATTTTCTGTATTTAGAATGCTGATGTCCATTTCATAATTACAATTTGCATTTAGAAACTATTCAGGCTACAATTAAATACTGTTTTGGGTAATAATTTTTTTAAGCAATAGAACTAGATCTCTGACAGAAGAACCCTTATATATTGTCTTTTATTAAGGTATTCAAAACTATTAAAATAAATGTAAATATATTTTTTTCACTTATCTTTTTGAAATTTTCAGAAGAAAAAGCTAAGGTCTTGGAATCACTTTGTTAGCCTGGATGACAACTGAATTAAAACTATGCCTAGAATAATAACTATTATTGTTGTTGTGTGCTAGAATCCGTCTGTTAATAGTTTTGATGTTAGATATTAACAAAGTAGTTATAATATATTGATTTCAATTTCAATAAATATTTGAATTTTCCTACAACAAAGGTTTTTCTTGAATTATTATCAATGTTTTAATTGGAGTATTTTAAGAAATTAAGCACTTTATTTTTTAAAGAAAAATTATATTATATAATTTTATTTAATTTTCAAGTCAGCTGATCATGAAGATTAAATCATTTACACTCATTTTGTTAATTTATCACATACATTCCCATGAATACAACAAATGTAATACTTTTGAATAATTTAAATCTGTAATTATAATTAAACAGAAAGGGCATTTATGTGTGTTATTTAAATTTTGGTAGGAAAGTGTATTCTTAAGATTTCTATTATGTATTATAGTATAGTGTTTCTTTTCCTCGTGATTAAATACTTGCAAGTATGTTGACTGATTTTCAAGAACATTTCAAGAATTTTAAAAAATTAAAATAATAATAAACCGATAGCAAGTATTGGTACTTTTATAAAATATAATTTAAATATTATGCATTATTAAGTCATTTATAGAAAACTTTTTTTTCAAAAAAATTAATTTAAAAAAATTGATAAAGGTTCACTAGAGTAAAAATAAATGTTTGTTTAAAATCTTTTAAAAATAAAAAAACACATTTGTTGACTTAATTTATCAACATGTATTTAAACAATTAAGGGAACAAGAAGTAGGGAAATAAAAATCACATGTAAAGATTTCTGGAATAGCTTTTCTTAAATAAAAACCTTAATTAAAACATAAGATTATCACATGAACTAATAAAATAAACAAAATCTCATTCAATTTAAATGTTCAGAAGCGTCATATTCCTAACATTACATGCCGTTCACCATTAATTTTGGGGTAAAATTAATTGCACAATGACTTGAAAGAGGCTGACAGTAACTTTTATCAGTTATGAGTGGTAATTTTCATATGTAAATTTCTTGTTAGCAAAATGTTATATTTTTTCAAAATCAGTTTAAAATCATATATCTTTTACATAATTTAAAGCTTATTATAATAATATCTTCTGTATTCTTTCAGTCTATAGCAAAAAATTGTTGCGACAATTATCTTACAGGAAGTATATAAACAAATTGAATTTTACATGATTTATCAAAAGAACCAACGCATAAATATTTGTATGTGTTTAACAAATTAACACAAAACAATTACTAAAACTATAGTGATAATCATAAGAAAATGAAAAATGCATTTCAAGTTTATAAATGTGTTTCTAATCCCCCTGTCATTTAAATAAACAAAAAAATATTCATACATTAATTTTAAAACTCCATTAATTATATATTTTTTTATTCAAGTTTAACTTTGGTTTTTACACAAAATGAAGCAAAAACTAAATTCCATGAAGTGAAAATAACACAACTTAATTTTAGTATTTGAGGTCAAAGAATAAGTTATACAATAAGACTCGATGAAGTTCATTCTTCCTGGAGATGTACAAGTACAGTCCCTTTAGGCACTGTGTCACCTGGTTTATTGAACACCTTCTCAACCACACCATCACGGGCCGCTCGTATCACATACTGGGGACATAAAGGCTATCACCTCAGTTTTTGTTGTAATTTTAATTAATATATATTATATGTGATAATACAAAAATCAACAACAAAAAACTCCCTTCTTTCACCCAATTTAGTTTAGAAATCAGAGATTTCAATTGATTGATCTCACTGACCTCCATTTTCATGGCAATCATCACCACCAAGGGGTCTCCTTTCTCTACTTTAGACCCTGGTTGTACCAACACTTTCTCTATCACACCTGGCATTGGAGCCACAGGGTCAAACACACTTCCAGCACCAACAGATGACTTGAGGTAGTTAGGAGCGGGGACATTCAAACTGTGTATGCCATCCTGAGAGACAAGACCTTTATTAACATTTTAAAAGTAGCGTGCAAGATGCACACCAGGTTAACATTCAATTTCAATGGTGGTTTTATTTAACAGTTTTTCTGCTGTTGTCAATAAACAGTAATAATAATAATATAAATAAATATATATAAGCTGAGCTGTGAACCTACCACTGTAAAGAGATGAACAGATGTCCCCATTAGAAGGACAGTAGATGATGAAACCACACCATCCACAGAGCACCTAATGGTCAGTTTATCATCATTGACTGTACTCAACACAACATCACTGACAGCCATTTGATGATTGTCATCAACTTTAACTAACCAATCACCTTTGGGGGATTCTGATAAGCTGATTGTGTGCTCTAAAATTAGAACATTAAAAAAAACAACACACTTTTAATTGTCTTATTGAATAATGAGAAAAAACAAAAGAAAATAGTGACATTTGAATATCATCCATCAGGAAATACATCACAACTTCTCATAGGTTTAAAAGCAAGAATCCATCTCCCTTCATCCATCTTAGTTCACACACCAAAGGCACAAGATCTTCAGGTGCCAAACTATACCACAGAATACATGTACTTTCTATGTCTTTATGTTTTTTGTTTTATTTTCATAAGAATGTTATGCATTAAATGAATATTTTTCACTAGTTTCTGATGTAAAGTGCAATGAGCCCAGCCCCAGGCTGGGATATAAGTTCTCATTTTATTATTATTATTAAATAAAAACACCAATCTAAGAGACTGTAAAGTGTTTAAGTTCACCACTCACAACCACATAACCGAACAAGTGAAAGGATGAAAAATTGCTCAACTTGGACACCAAGCAAAGTGATCTAAAAGTATTTTAAACTTAAGTCAAATCATACACCATCAACAGTGGAAACAGTGAAAGTGATCTAAAATAATTTTAAACATAAGTCATTTGTCATGAATAATGGAAACCAGACCTACAGGTGAAATAGGAAACACCTTTCTTTGAGCCTCCACTGAGAAGGCCAACTGACCTTGCATTTGAGATCTTCCTGATGACCCAGGAGATGACCTTCCTATGCATCAACCCTGTTACTGAAAGGCTGGCCACTTCTTGGTTTCATGTCTCAATGCCCCCCCCCCACCTCCAGAATGTACAAGCCACACATTCCAGACTATTTATATCACTACCCACTACCATATAATTATCAACAAATCTAATATTAGACATCAGTATTTTTATAAACTAATGAGCTGTACCATCAGACAATGACCTTCTTACCAGTTTCGCCATCAACAAGTTTTATCAAGAACACAGAGGAGCTGTTGAGTCTTACACCAAAGTTCAAAGCAAAGGGAGAAAAGCTGTCTGAAAATAAGCCATTAAAAAAAGGGGGACAATGGTGAGTTTAAACTTCATGATTGATTAGAAAATTGTAAGTGGTATCTCTTTTTACTTTACGAATGAATAAATAAAGAAATAGTAGCTATAACGAATATATAACCATCCTCCTAATTTTAATAAAAATTCAGTTATTGAATTACTTAAACTGTCTGAAAAATGAAATTTTTAAAAACGTTATTTAATGGAAATAAAATCTTAATACTTAAGGGTTAGAAAACTAATTTTTGAAACAGCAATAACCTTTAGTTTGTGCTGCATCTTTGATAACCTTTGCCCTATGACTGGCTGCCATGGCAAGTGCTGCATGGGCCAACGCAGATGTGCTCAGGGAACGTGGGGGAAACAACTCAGTTTGGTGTTGTGGAATAAAGTTTGTGCTGACATCCCCGGCCTGAAAGGATGGATGTGACGCCAGGGCCATGAGGAAACGGATGTTGGTGTTTAACCCAACAATCTGAGGAAGATCACACAAGTCATTTACTTTCAAATATTGATTGAAGTAGATTACACAAGTCATTCAAAATACTGCTGGCACCTTCAATCTTGCTTTGTTGCATTTTGTACCATTATTGTGTTGGCATAAATACCATTAATTTCAAGTACCGTATATACTCATTCGCAAGCCGACATTTTTTGGACAAAATCTAGGTGAAAAAGTGGGGGGGGTCGGCTTATGAGCGGGTCATAGGTGATTTCTGCATGGATATTGAATATCGGTGTTGTTATTGTAGATTATCAATGTCCTATTCTACATTCTACAAGATTCGACTGCTCTATCAGAAGTTATAATATATTATTAAAATCAGCACTTACCTTATTTAATCATTTTATTTATTTTTGTGAACGTTTTAATAAATTGTTTTACAAATTTTGTTTTCAACCACGGATTTTAATGTACGCGCTTTCGTCACTGTTTACCAAATAATTTTTTTTTAAAAATATAGGTACCTCTTGCTGAACAAAGAGCAGAAAGACAAAGATAGGCAGTACAAAGTAAACAATCATAATGACCGATTTAGCTTGTAGTTTAAAAAAAATATGTACCATTTTTTTAAAGCTGTCCTATTATTTTTGGGGGGTCGGCTTGCGATCGGGTTATACATTTTTAATACTTTTCCCTTCCAAAAGTGGGGGGGTCGGCTTATGAACGAACGGGCTATAGAACGAGTAGATACCGTAAATAAAATACTTCTTGGTGTAGAAAATTTATGGTTTGTATTATGATGGTACCTATCATAAAATTTTAAATTGAAATTTACATCCTTGCTCATTAACAAAATTGAATCATGTATATTAGTTGAAATTTAAAGTTCTTTAAAAACAGTGACTGTGACAAAGTTATTTTTCAAAAATGATAATTTACAAGTGCTATTAAAATATTACAAACATTTTCCAACCCAGTAAGCAGTTTTTTGCTGACATTCCTGGCCTCATAAGTAAGTTCACACGCTAAAAAAAAATCAAAGATCTTGTTTTGGTGTTGCTATTTCAAACTTAACTCTGGCTTACATGGTAATCTCTCAGGGCAGCAACAGTACGCTTGAGTGCAGACTGGCGGTCATCTGACCAGACAACCAGCTTGGCGATCATAGGATCATAATGTACCGACACTTCATCACCTGTACGTAAGCAATCAGTTAAAAATTAGTCAATATAAAAGAATGTTGGATATTGGGGTAGTGGGGGGAGGATCAAGTTTTAATAAATGACTTAAAGGAAAAGTCTCAATATAACTAAAACTAAAACCAAACCGAAATAGACTTCATCACTGTACCTTTTTTTTTAAACAGAGCTAAATTTGTTTAAATTTCCAAAAGTCTTTATTTAAAATAATGGAAAATTTTAGTTTCAACTACTTTCATTTGCTTTTTAAAAAAAAATTGTTAAATAATAAAAATGATTAAGATAAACCCCATTTGTTGATTGTGTCAGTACCTTGTCTCACACCAGTTTCAATGCGTAAGTCTTGACCAGGCACAGGGGTGCTAAGATGGAGCAATGGGCCAGCACCTGGCATAAATCCACTGTCAGGATCCTCTGCATAGATGCGAGCTTCAAAAGCATGACCCCGAATCTTAAGCTGTTCTTGCTTCACTGGAATTGTCTCCCCTGCAGCGACCTACAAGCAAACGATAATTGAATTCATAAATGACTAAACATCCTCCTATATAGGAATTGCATGAATGCCTATTCTCTCTACTATGGACAATGGTTCATAAAATGGGCCAATATTCCCGTTTCATAAACCCCTTGCATACAATAAGAGAGCTCATAAATATACTTACAAGTTTCAAGTTGATTTATAAAAGAGCATCTTGAATTTAAATTGAAATAATTGTAACCAACATAAAATTACATACATAATTGATACCAGTATCATAGAAATTGTAACGCTTAAAATAATTATTATGCATTTAATTATTTTTTTAATAGACTTGAAACAATGACAAAACAAAATTACTTTTATCATCTTTGATTTAACTTTTCCCATTTCATCCACTGACAGGACTGAGTTTTGGAGGAAGTGTTCATTGTAATGACGCTTTTCTTTAAAGGATTTGATTGTTTCCAATGAATATTCTCATGAGGATTTATCACAGGTTAAGGCAAGAAATGGCAGGTTGGGGCAGGTAATCTTACCCACGGCTGACCACAAAGACAGAAATGACAAGAAACAAACATGTGGAAGTTGTCTTATATAATAGGATGTGATGAAGCTGAGACTGACCCTGAGCTGCCACTCAACGAGGTCTGTGCCTGTTATCATCTCAGTGATGGGGTGTTCCACCTGAAGTCTCGTGTTCATTTCCATGAAGTAAAACTTTAAATTTTTGTCCATGATAAACTCCACAGTGCCTGCAATGATGGAATAAATGAAATCTTTTAGGTCCATGACAAAGGAAAGTGTTGGAAAAAAACCCACCTAATAATAATAAATTCAATAGTTGTAACAGAGAAGATTGTAAAAGTATTTGCAAGGATCACATCTTGACTACAATTTTGCCACCTCAATTTGTGTTGTTTCTTGGCAAATAGGTTAAGTCTATAACTTGTTTTAGCTATAACTTGTTTAGCTATAACTTGTTTAGGCTGACTGCATTAACACAATTTTGAGACACTGGTTCGACCATTTAAGAAGAGTGATTTCACCTGCACCAACATAGTTCACAGCTTTAGCCGCCCTTACTGCAGCTTCTCCAATACTCTTTCTTACTTCTTCTGTCAGACCAGGCTGTGAACAAAAGGAATATAAAAACATTCAACTCAATTGGGGCATTTAAAAGTATTTGGAATTAACAAAAAGGTGAAAATTTAAATTTCTCATTAAAAGTATGAAACAATTACCAATTTTTAGTAGATTTGAACTAATTTCAGTTCAAAAGAGAAATAATCTATCAAGTGCAAAACTCTATGAAATAAATGAAGCACAAGTTAATGACATAAAAATAGCATTTGAAAAAGACCAATGATATAGAGAAATTTCTTTAAAAAATAGAATATTTCTAAGTGTTATGAACTTGAAGAGGTAAGAGCCTTACTGCTGGAGCTTCTTCAATTATTTTTTGATGTCTTCTCTGAACACTGCAATCTCTTTCAAACAAATACACATAGTTGCCATGACGATCACCAAACACTTGCACTTCTACGTGACTGCAAGTCATGACAAAAATAAGAAGAAAATAGTCACTGTAAAAATTGACACTCTGGGACTGTGTCATCCATCAATTTACTCAGCATTAAAAAAATTATTTTTTAAAACAATATTAGCCATTGAAAAAAGATGAAAACAAGTCTTTTAAAACATCTATTTTTACAGATAGAAGTGAAATACTGAATTCCTAAAGTTTTATGTGAGTGTGTCTCTCTAAATCAAGATCTTTATTTTCTTTGTCTTAATTTGTTAAATATAAAATTGAAGAAACAATGGCAACTTGCCGAGGATTTTCCACAAACTTTTCTAAGAGCATCACTTGATCACCAAAAGATTTCATGGCTTCAGTTTTAGCAGACTCCAGCTGAGCCTCAAACTCGGATTCATTCACGGCTATTCTCATTCCCTGGTCAAATCAGATCAACAGGGTGAATACAGGATGACAACGTGAGTGGGTTCCATGTCAAAAAAAAATAATTCAAAACTTTTAAACAATTTATTTTATATAGCATTAGCTTTCCCTTACCCTATCTAACGACCGATACAGAGAAAATATTTATTTGGCCTTACCTTTCCTCCCCCTCCTCTGACTGCCTTAATCATGACTGGGTAGCCAATCTTTGAAGCTTCAAGTTTGAGTTTGTCTGTTGACTGCTCCTCTCCGTGGTAACCCTGGATTATAGGCACTCCAGCAGCAGACATGATGTGCTTAGAAGTGCTAATTAAATAAAAAATATTTTATTTACGGCACTTTAAGATAAATATAATCTAAGCTCTTTTAAACGGAGGGTGCTCTTAATGATATTTTTATTTCATAAAAGAAGTTGTCCGATTAAACATGGTTGGAAATTATGACACTCAAAAAACACCTCATATTTATTGAAATTAAAATATGTTTAATTTGAGCAAAATCATTAAATAATGATTTCACAAACATTAAGGATATTAGTAAATTTATTTAGCTTAATTCATGAATAAATAATAATATTGGCAACAAACAGTAATTCTTTATTTTTATTTCTTAAAGGAATGTTTGTTTTTAGATTTAAATAACATTTTCTTATCATCCATAAAAAGGTAATTTACTGCAGTCACAACAGACTCTGAAAATAATTAGCCCTATAACTGTTGACTATTAAATTCATTTCATTAACTCACTAACCTTTTGATCCCCATGTCACGAATGGCTGAAGCAGGTGGTCCAATGAAAATAATATTCTCTCTTTCACAAGTCTGAGCAAACTCTACATTCTCAGACAAGAAACCATAACCAGGGTGAATAGCCTAAGGAAATTCAAACAGATTGCATAGCCAGAGGAAATTCAAATAGATTGAATATTGAATAGCCTTGATAATTCAGATGCTTAATTGTATAATAATTTTGTTTTGTATAATTTATGCAAATGCCTGATTCATGAAACAAAAGTTCAACAAATTTATGGAAGCACTTCAACATTTTGTTGCTTAAAAAACATGAGCTTATAGAAAGTGAAATAAATTTCAGTATCACTATCTTTGTACCAATATCTTAGTTACTTACTTGTGCCCCTGATAACTTGGCTACATTAAGGATTTTCTCTTGTTGAAGGTAGCTTTCTGAAGCTGCTGGTGGCCCAATGTGATATGCTTCATCAGACTAACAGACACAAGAGATTATTAACATTTAAAGATTTTAGCATTCCCATAAAAAGACAAAAAGAATAATTAAACATTTAATTTCATTTTTGTTCTTAATTTTTTTCTTTCAGTGAAATATTTAGAAACATGAAAACTTAAAAAATATCTATTTACATTTTTTTGAATATTACCAGGACTAATGCCATCAGAATAGAAGTAAATATGTGTCCATAACAAAACTTAAATAGCTACAGATCTATTGTAACCAAAGAAATCTAAAACCTACCATTGCAACATGCATTGAATGTCGATCAGCTTCACTGTAAACAGCTACACTACGTATGCCAAGTCTTTTGGCTGTTCTCATTACCCTGCATGCAATCTCTCCTCGGTTGGCAATTAGAATTTTGTCTAAAGACTTCACAGCAGCTGACAAACAAAATTTATACATCAATAATTTCATTATATCGAGAGAACCAATTTTTAAAAAATACAGAAACACACATAGAACTAATAAGGTGTATCACAATAGTTTTAAATTGCATATTTTTTTAAGGATCATTAATAGGGGCTATACTCTTTTTAACCATTTACTATACTGTACTTTTAAGTCTCTTTTAGATATTATTTTTTGGTAGCTTATTCAACAAGTACAAGGAATGTATCCACAACACACATGCTAGTTAAGAATAACTATAAACATAAACTTTTGCCTGCCCCATTCTTAATGGTTAGACATTATTATGAAATTATATATTTTTTCATTAAAACACAATTTAGCACTAACTTAAATAATTTCCAAGTACATGTACATGTGTACTGAATTATTTTAAAACATACTTTAAGAGTTTCATAACTGAGTCAAGAGAATATAATAAATAATTTCTTACCAGACTGGGAGGCCCATCTTGGTGAGGAGTAAAAATTTAATCTATAATAGACAGAATGTGAAAGTTACCAAAACAAATTTGAAGATTTACTTAAAAGTATAACCTGTTATAAATTATAAACTTAATTCCTATGTATGATATTAATTTACAAAGATACTTTCACATGAGATTTTCTTTATATTTATAGACACAATGATTAAAGCCCAATGAGAGACCATAGTGCAGTATGGCTTGAAGTCACTAAAATGAACAAATATTTTGTTTTTTGTAAAAATGCCAGAATTGAAGATAGAGCTGAGAACTGATGTTTCTAATGATCAATTTCCTCAAATTCAAAATATTGAAAAGTCAAAAAAATAAATAAGTAGAACTATTGAAAACTGAAATTAGCATCTATAATTATGTTGGATTCTCTATTATTACTACCATCATGCAGAACAATGGTTAAATTTTAGGCCGATGCTGCTCGTCTCGAAGTTCGAGTCATCCAGCATGAATACTAGTCGTCTCGAAGTCGTTTTGATTTTAAAAAATAGACAACTAAACCTAACCCAGACCCTAAAATTACAATCTTAATTACGTTAATGGATAAAAATAATTGCACTTATTCCCTATTTACTTATTTCCTATTTTCAAGTGAAAAATACAACATTTCATTCCCGGAAGTACGCTTCGCTCTGCCATATTGCCATAACAACAATGAAAATACTTCGAGACGAGCAGCCACTTTCGTAAATTTTAACTCTTAAAAACCTGAAAACTATCTAATACTATATTGTAACTCGTCTATATCTAAACAAGAAAACTAACTATCTCTATCCTTTGCCTAACCTGAAAATAACAAACTACAAACCTTACACAAGCCTAACCGCCTAACCTGAAAACTGACACTAAACTACAATATTTATAAACATGAAAGCTAAACTAACTAACCCTATAGTATAGTATACTTAACCTGAAAACTAACTAAACCTAAGACAAAAACTATCTCTATAGTCTATACTAACCCTGACGGCTAACCTGAAAAAAATTATAACAAACCCTATCCCTAAATTAACCTCAAAATTAATTCTGGTGAGCTAAAAAGTAAAAGCCTAAAAGCCAATGTTTCACACTTTCACAGTGTCAGTGAGACAAATTTGGAGGAGAAAAAACGGCTGACCTTGCAAACAAGTAAAAAAATTCATATTCATAGTTCTCTTACATACTCATATTACATGACATGAATGATATACTGTACTGAGTATATACTGTGAGTGTGACTAGTAATTTAGTAATAACTAATTGGTAATCCTGCAGTTTCTACACGTATATTATTTCAATGGGAAATTTAAATTTTCTCGTGAGAACTTACATTTTTAATTTATTAAATGCATTAATATATGTTATATTTTAGCTATTATAGCACTAATTTGTAATTTTTATTAATTTCTAAGGCTTTTTTCAGCCCTTAAAGCTACATAATCGGAGTGGGATACATCCATTTTGTTCATGTAGTACTCTACTTGCCGAGTTGTCACAGTAAGATGCCAAATGAAAATTTCTCACTTACAAACAAACAAAATAAGAATCAAACATCTAGTAACGAAATAAAAAATCAAATTGTCTTTAAAATATTTATTTATCTACTGAGAACATTAAAATAGATGAAACATACCTTTTAAAAAACATTTTCAGTCAGTAAATTTATTTTAGCATGGGTCGAGCCAGGTAAAAAAAAACCCATATGGCTAGCTAGGTAAACAAAATGGATGTATCGTGACCAGATTATATATTAGGGGCCGTCCATAAAGTACGTCACGCTCCGAGGGGGGGGGAGGGGGTCTAAGAAAGTGTGACACTTTGTGACAGGGGGGGGAGGGGGGGGGGTCAGGCCATGTGTGATGTCACACATTTATTTTTTTAAATTATTTTTTTTCTAATTTAGTTATATTTTTTTCAGTAGAATTTAAATAGCTTTAAAAATAATTTTCAAATTTTTTTTTGAAAAATTATAATTACATTGTACTTTTATGTCAAAATAGCATGAAATGCGTATCTCCTGAATGTGTTCTTCATAAATCTGAATTAGATGCAGCAGGACTAATATTACAAATATAAGGATCAGGTATGGTTTGACAATCATGTTCGCACCAGCCAATACTTCACTCAAATTGTTAAATATCAGGACATGAAATGTTGCGACAAAGCACGAAGCTCATATTTCGACGTTTTACCTTCAAGATTCTTCCCCTCCTCCAATCCCAATCAACCAAATAGTTGATGGACTCAAAGCTTCAGAAAGATGCAGATTCTCATAAATGTCCTTCCTTGATTGTAGCACAAACTCTCAAATTTGATGACATTATGCCAAGATCAACAGGAGTTTTCAAAGTACAACCATATTATTACCAGCTTATTTGATCTACTTTGCAAAGTAGGTCACTTATATTTAGCCTCACAAACAATTTTGAAGAAACATACAGGACAACACAGAGCTCGGGCTCAGGAGAATGTGCCCACCCAAACTTTTCAAGAATCAACTCAGATAAAAAGCATCCGTCCTTTGAGAATCACTTCTAGAAGGCAAAGAGAACCTATGGCAGTTATTGTCAGAAGAGAAAATGCACATGCAGAGGCTGTTGAGTGGCTAGATGAGGACGAGTTGATCTGTCTGCAATTATCCTTCCAGGAAACGATGATGGTGAAAGAATGATGTCAGTCGTAACTATGGATGAAAACTTCATTTCACCGTTGTAAGATGATGTCCAGTGAATATTTTTGAATGAAACATAATTCATAGGACCATAATAAACAGATTCAATATAGCACAAGAGTTGGTCACATAATTTGTCAATCTAGTCTTTTTTTTTAAAAGTCAAATTGTTTTGTTTTCTTTGTATTATAAGTTTCGCTAATCTACTTATTATCCTGTGTCAATAGATTTCATTATCGGAAGATTATCTAAAACTTAACCTCACTCATTGTAAATGAAAAGTTAGCAGAGAAATGATGTGTATTATATTTCAATTTTTCTTTTCAAATTTGATCTAGATTGAGTTACTATTACATTGACTAACTGCGACAACTGTTGCCAATGAACTATTCTACTATTAAAGTCATTTTAATAATATGATAGTTCTTTTAAGTGGGGGTGTACGGGATTTCGGCTCCAGCTCCGGCAAATCCGGAATCCGGCTATTTAAAAAAAAATCCGGCTCTGGCTTCGACTCCGGCAGGTTTCACTTTATAAATCCGGCTGGCCGGTAGATTCCTAATTTATATATATATTCATAATGGCTCCGGCAAATCAGAAATCCGGCCATTTTAAGAAAAGTAGCAGTTTTTAAAGAAATCTGATTTCGGCGCCAGCCTGATTTCACTTCATAAATCCGGCCAAATTCAGCTCCGGCCGGATTTCAAAATTTTGAATCTGGTACATCCCTACTTTTAATTGGAAAGTTTATATTTTAATACAGTTTAATGGTGAAGTGTAATTTAAGTATTAAATTAAATATTTTAATTAGGTGTTAATTAAAAAAAATTTTCGAAAGTGTGACGTACTTTAGGGGGGGGGTCCAGAGATTTGTGACAGTTTGTGACAGGGGGGGGGTCAAAAATAGCGTGACGTACTTTATGGAAGGCCCCTTATATAGAGTATAGAGCCAAAAAAATGCCTTAGAAATTAAAAAGACGCACAAATTAGCGCTGTAACTGTAATAGCTGAAATACAACATATAATTATGCATTTAATAAATTAAAAACGTAAGTTCTCACGAGAAAATGAAATTTCCCTATGAAATAATATACATGTAGAAACTGCAGGATTACCCTAATTTTACTAATAGACAATTGAATTGACAATGACAGACCAATAGAATACTAATTACTAACTAATAAATACTAATCTAATACTAACTAGTACTAGTAGTAACTAGTACGGTTACTAGTAGTACTAGTACTAGTACCGAGATCAGATACTGATGACAGTAAATTAAAACATTTTTCCGGTGGATTTTCTATGGTGATGAAGGTACTAAGGAAATATTTAAAATACTAGGGAAATAATTAACATTAGTATTTACCTTTTCAAGTCCTTCAACAATACAGAAATTTGGTGCGATCTTAATGAAGTTAAAGTTGACATCTTGTTTTGATGAGTACTGTCCCTTTTAAAGAAGCCGGTTCTTACATTTAATTTGAATGTTGTGCAGGTTTTCTTATATAAACGTCTTTGTTTGTAAGGTAATGTATCCTGGTTAACCTCAGCCTTGTTAAAAATAACAGTTTTTTTTTCTTCTTTCTCTCTTTAAAAATATTTTTTTTCAACAATTCTTTATCAGAAATTTATGTTATTTAATTAATTTAAGTTTTTGTTTGTTTCTATAGTCATATAAAACAAGCAATGTGATGAATGTGTTGTGAAAAATTAATGAATGAATGTTCAATTTTTTTTTATTTCCTGAATTTTAATAATATGAAGATTAATTGTTTTTAAAAATTAAAATTAGTTTATGGTTCACAGAGTAAATAAGTTATTCTTTGAAATGCCCCAAAGAAAAAAAAACAGAGACAAAAAGTTATAATAATAATAATTTTAAGTCAAACACAATATGATAACACAAATATTTATTAAAACCGGAATGGAAAACCACTAGAGCATTTTTTCAAACATGTTATTCAAGGTTGTAAAACATTTTATTATTAATCAAATTTAGATACATATAATACATCTAGAAAGGGAAGAGTTTCATTTTTTTTAAATGACCAAGATGTAAAACTTGAGTTAATCCCTAAATTACAATTTTTCTCTGTACTTTTGAAGTGCAGGATTTTTATATGAAATATATTTATTAGGGGAATGTTTTAACTCAAAAACAAAAAGAAATTATTTTTCATAGGTAACAATTGAAAACAATCATATTTTACTTTCAATAAATGTTTTTAATATATGACAAAGGTAACAACCCATAAATAATAATTAGAGTTAAAATACACTTTCTAGCATTAAAAATGTATTAATAAAAAATATATAAAATTATAACTAACCAAGCTATTTGATCTTGATGCCCTGCTCTGAGGTTTGAGGTTAGATGTACAAGAATAATGAAAATCTAAAAGTCATGATTTCAAGCACAAATTGGACTTATCTATACAATTTAACTCAAGTGCTACATACAAGAAATCTCATTGGTTGAATTTAAAGTAAGAGATGGTGTATTTAGAAATTATTCCATAAATCTTAATCAAGTACAATTGGGCTGGTTGGACTTGTTAGCAAACGTAATAATTTAAAGCTGAGTGTACACAATGTTCATATTTTTCATTAACAATAAGTTAAACTTAAGTACAAAAAATTATCTTCATTTCAAGTAATAAAAAGTATACATTTTTATTGCTCTGTGCAATTTTCATTAAAAATTTACTGCAATTATTACCAAGAAATGACTTACACGTAGTAAGGTAAGTGATAAATTAAAAAAAAAGTGTGCATTATTGCTTAAAATATTATGACATTTTAATAACATTGAAAATAAATAAAAAGGAATAGCAACAATTGTGACAAAAATAAATAACCAAATCAAAATCAAACTGGTGTAAATAAAAATGTAACAATTTATTTGGTGTTGAAAGAACATATATAACAGTATTATAATTTATTTATAGGGAACGTTATGATGGGAAAACTTTGGACACCCCACGCCTTACATCTTACTAAAAACATACAAAATAAGAAGCAACATAAAAAGACTTCTCAGTACCATCTATGTAACAAAATACACAGTTGTTTTCACATAATAGCACAGAGGTGAGTATATTAGTAGTATTACTGTATCACAGTCTCCTTAATATTATCTACTAGATTTCATAAAGACAGCTTTAGCTCATTATGCATTTACAAATAGTAAAAGATTGCTTAAGTTTCCATCTTGTTATATATTTCAAGCACCATAGCTATTAAACTTAAATAAGTGCAAACTAATTACAAAATACAAGATTTTCAATTAAATAAGAGAAAAGATTATGTAAAAAAAATAATAATAAATAATCACATTTGTTAAGATAAAGTGCTTCAAATTTTGAAATCAATAGTTACAAATAGTGAAAAATACATTAAATTCTGAAAATAATATTTTGATTTACTATGGCCCTTTGAACATATTTTGGAGCTGCCAAAAATCTCTAGCTTAAAATCACTCACAGTTAATAAAAGATGAACTATTCATCCTATAGACACTGATGCTGCTGTTATACCCTAACACATCACAGAAAAAAATAATTACATCTCACTATTCTAATCCACTTTTTAACTTCTCATACATTTACCTTCACAGAATAATTAAAATATAAATAACAATCATTTTTTCTTCAGTATCACAGTTTATTTGATAAAACACCAGCAAGACTTCAGTTAATATGGAATCTGATTTTGGTAATACTGCAGCATGTCATATGTCTTGCCACGCCAGTTGAGGCAGCTGTCCCTGACCACTTTCAGCATAAAGTTAGCAGCCTCTCTTTCACTGGCTTGAGGTGCAAATCGGGTGCGAAGTAGCTTGATTGTCTGACCACGAAAACATGGCAGTCGAGTGTCCAGCATGAGTGACACTAAAGAAATGACTGCATCTTGGTATGGTCTAAAGTAGAAAAAAATGGACACGATAGTTGATTTGATCTCTTTTAAAAGGTGCCCCAAATAATATTTTAATAAAAAATGTTTTATTTTAGAGACAAATAGATGGACAAGATTTAATATATAGAAATATTCACACTTTAATTTCATTTAGATTAGAGCTACTCATTTTTGTTTCTTTTTACACGCTTTTATTTAAGTCACAATGTTTGTATGTTGTATCCATCCACCCATCCTTCCTTCAAAACTTGAAACGTAAAATTATAACCATTTCTGATGGTCCTAGAGATCTAAAAATTTTACCACAGATAGATCTTGGATGACAATGCATTGTATCAAAATTTCAGATCGATCGAATGTACCGTATTGAACTTATTGCATTTTTAGTTTATCTATAGTCTATATATAACCATCGGTACCCGTCTGCTTTGTTGACCTCCATGAGTTCACCACTTGAAGACAACACCGTGGTATAAAACGTTGGGCGGGTGCTTATGAGGTGTTTGGTATAAAAAAAATAGTGGTAAAAAAGATGTGTGGGCTTCAGACGTGAATTTTAAAGAGTTTTTATTATAAGTTTTAAAAAATAGCTGTAAAAACAAAGTTTTTGACTATAAATCCCTTATATATGAGACATAACTAAAAGTAGTGATTATGTTAAAAGCGTGTCCTTTTTAAAAAAATATTTTTAAAATATTTAATTATTATATGTTAAAATAAAATCCCTCTGATAGGTTGTCAGATTTCACTGGCTAGTTTGTCAATGTTGGCATCTTGAGACCAGCATAATCCTGGTACATCTACTATAATTCATAACCCTATTTTTCTCACCACTATTCTATTCATTGTCAGTTGTTATTGGCAATAGTTCTCTCTTAAGGGAACTTTTTTTTCTAAGTTGGACACAATATTACCTCAGGCCTAAGGAATTTATGATTGTAATGGGGGGCTATGTTCAAAGAAAGGTATGGAAACAATTCAAAGGAAGATATAATTAGATGTCTTCACACAACATCTTCATGGTGTCAGCATTGTGGAAATGTATTGTATTAATGGAAGTCTGGTTAGATAGGATAATTTTTGTTCTCCAGAACTTGCCACCATTGCTCCTGCAAAATCTATATTAAAAAAAAATAATCTTTCCAACAACTGCCCATCAAATAATTATCTTCACTTGGGTGACCACATGGCAGTTGGATGTATGCACAGCTGATAAATAAAAGTACTTATTGATTTTACTGGAGTGCTACTAGTTTGGACAATAGCTGTAATTCATTCAATAACCCCAATACAATGGCTAAAGGCTGAATATGACCCCCTGTCAAACACTGACTTATGAATACCGAGATATTGATTGGTGTAGCCACTGACCTAACAGCCAAATAACCCTGCACACAAAGCTCCATAAACCACTGAAAGGGAGGGGCATCCATAGCTCCTCCCATCACTCTGAACATCTCTTCAGTCAACTTGATATCTGGCTCCCAGCCAAGGTTTCCACCAGGGGAACTCTCAAACATAAAGCCAAAATCTGTAGGGGACAAAAAAAATCATTTTGGTTAGTTGAAAATCACTCATAACTTGCTGTTCATACATTGACTTGGTGTCTAGAATACTTGTTACCTTACATAATCATTTAAAAGTCACCAAAATGGATTTTAAAAACTATAATGGTAGCCAAATATTTTAATCACATGTTTTAGCGGAGTTGTTTTATTATGCTAAAGCATATATTTCAACATTTCTCTAAAAATTGAAAAGTTTGATTATTTGAATATATCGTATTACTTACCGATGTGTATGATGTGTCCCGTATTGTTGATCATGATGTTGCCATTGTGACGATCTTTTATTTGTAGTAGGAAACTGACAATACTATATGCAGCCATTGACACTACAAAATTGTGTCGGGCCTGTACGAAAAATGTAAGGAAACATGATATAAGAAAATGTGGCTACCTTATTATTTTTAGAGCCCTTAATAGTTTAGTTGATCAATAAAATCAACCGAGTGTACATATATTTAAGATGACTCTTCCAAGCATTAAATACCTAGTTACTTATTAACTTAATTTCTAGTTACTCTTGTTAAATCTCTTTTTTGTATTTTCAGGGTTTAATTTAAAATATTTAAACCTTGTAAAAAAAAATTCCTCATTAATAGAAATGTTTTAAAAAATTTCCAGAAAACATCTTATTAACATTTATTTAAAGTTTGATTTTGAATGATTAATCCGATGAAACCAATTTGTCAACACCTTTAAGGTCATTTGTCTTAACTCAGGAGTTGGCTCATTACCTCTTGGAATGCTGGTGACTGTTCATCTCCAAAAGTAGCCAGGAAATATTCAAACAGAGTAATATCAGTTTGACGGCCAATTTGGTCTCTGGACTTGCTGTTAGGTACACACTCGATCACACCACACTGGCAACAACAAAAAATTCATTTAGATCATTCCATTATTGAATGTAATTTCTCAAACACATTGCACTTCTTGCTTTGATCAAGTTGGGGTGGGAGATAGAGGATTTCAAACTTCAGCCACATAAAGTGCTAATGTGTATCCATAATTAAAAGTTAGCTGTATTATTATTATTGAAGTAGATCTTATTCCCAGTTATAGCTATCAGTAAAGTAGATCGTATTCCAAGTTATAGCTATCAGTAAAGTAGATCTTATTCCCAGTTATAGCTATCAGTAAAGTAGATCGTATTCCCAGTTATAGCTATCAGTAAAGTAGATCTTATTCCCAGTTATAGCTATCAGTAAAGTAGATCTTATCGACTCAGGATCTGCCTCGGTTCGATAGTCCAGTGCGCTACCATTTAGACCATCGCGCCCCTTAGCTATCAGTAAAGTAGATCTTATTCCCAGGTAGACCTATCAGTAAAGTAGATCTTATTACTTACGCCAGGAGCTGTGGCCACCACCCTGTAGGGTGCCAGGTAGAGCTTCAGTCCAGCTTGTTGAAATATATTTCTAAACATTTCTATAACTTGTAAGGCAAGCATGTCCTGGAATAACAGGTCAAAACAGAAACACTTTCATATATAGGGTAAAAACATACATTATTGAACAATATTAGTGTAAAAAAAAGAATGATTGATACAAGTCAATTCCCAACTGATTTGTTTAGTTTACTTTTCAACATTATTGTTCTTATATATTCAAATGAATTCAATGCAGTCTTTAGCATGCACCAATTTCAACATTACATTAGAGAAAGTTACGAAAACATTCACGAGAGCATCAGTGGCAAAATGTATGACAAACTACTTTCATAGAAACAGTTAAGAACCTCAGCCACTAGAAACTTCATGTAGTCAACCCTGGTGTAAGCAGATGACATAGCTCTACTAGGCAGAAACAGTTTCTTTCAGAGAATGTTAAATGTAAGGTTTACTTTCATTGTTTAGTCCAGGGGTCTCCAAACTACGGCCCGAGGGCCAGATGCAGCCCGAGGGCCAGATGCGGCCCGCGAGGCCTTCTCATCCAGCCCCTGGGGACCTTTTAATCTAAAAAAAAAGATACTATTTTTACACGTAGTTTACCACAAAACTGTGTGTAGTCGCCCACAAACTGCTGTTTGACAGTTAATGCAGCCCTCCGGCAGAAAAGTTTGGAGACCCCTGGTTTAGTCCAAGCTTGTGTTAAATGACAGGTTTACTTTCATTTATCTATCGGTCCCAAATATATTAGATAAAACATAACATTGTAATGAAAGTTTGGTGAAAGTCTCCATCAACATAAATCTCTTGTTCTCACCTGCCTAACATCATCCCCTACTTTAAAGATGCAGGCCTGCCAGTAAATGTTACTCAGTTTTTCATCAGTGTTTGTGCCACCATCACCTTTCTGCTCCAGCTCACTTGACTGCATCATGTCAGCTGCAGCCAACTTTTCCAAACCATTGATACCACAATGTTTGACCTTGAACCTTGCCAGGTATGGAGCTTTGGCAGCACTGGAGGAAAGGGCAGGAAAATCTGGTTAGTTTATCAATGAAATACAACGACATAAGAAAAATATTTTATACTTCAATATAATAACTGTCTGGTTCCATCCTCAAAACTCGCCATGGGTGGGAGGTTGGGGCTGTGCAGCTTGAATTAACTAATATTATCATCACTGTTGTCCTTTCTTTAAAAAAAAATCTTTCTGACAGAGAGGAAAGATATCACGACTTTGTAGTTATAGTAAGTGTTGTGTTTACAGAGCAAATGACAAAAAATGCAAATATTAAATTTTAAATATTTGTGTTTATTCTCAGATGAACTTAGCTGCCTCTGGTAAAAATATAATAAATCTGGATTGAATTATTCTTTTGATTTTTATTTCATTTCAAAATGTTCACTAACACAAAAGATATGAATTTTTTACTAATGCAACCATAAATGTACACATATATATTGCTATGCAACACTATAGTGTTGAATTTTTATTCCATGAGTCTTATATATATACATTTTAACAGGAACAACATCTTGAATATAAATGAACAAGAAATAAATTCTTACACTTACATTTAGAAGCTAGGAAACCTATAATTTTGTTTAACAAATACACTTTAAAAAATCTCCATTTCCTATTTTATAAAAGAAGAGTTAAGCTACCTTTGCATTGGGGTACCAGATGAGTAATCTATTTCAAGTACAACAGCCTCAGGGTTGGATGGCAGGTAACAGCCATGTTGGAGATCTATCTTAGATAGTGCCTCAAGGCAAGCTTGCTTTCTCTCTCTGCCCTTTGGAAATGGCCTGAATAGAAACTTCCTCTCATTACATGTCATTCAGTTTGTAAAACTAAGGCATTTGTAGGAAATTTGATTTTTTCCCCATTTTTTAACAATATCCAAAGCTGACATAAACCTGAATAACAAAAAAGAACCTGTTAATAGCCATGACAACTAAAACACTGCATCTCACTTTATTTCAACTAGAATTATGCATCGTGAATGGCTTCATACATAGTGTATTAGTCACTCCAGGTAAATTTGAGTGGGTATACCATTTGTTAGCAGGACATCTCTCATCCTTGTGTTCAAGTCATAATACCGTAAACTGGGTGCAGTCTTCACTGATGTAAAATTAAGATAACCTGCTCTCAGTAAAGAACATAGAACTTCCAAAAGAGTTACGGTACCTGATGAGCCCAGAGACATTGGTTATCTGACCGAAGAAATCAAACTCTCTTTGGTAAAACTTGAGAGCTGTTCCAGACAGATTTTGGGTTATTTTGCTCACCATCTCCTCCAACTTCTCACCGATGAATTCTGTAACATGTTAAACATTATAATACTTTGAAGTAAAAGATTCTTCTATGTCATTCTTAAAAATGGAACAAACATAAGTTTGAAAAAATTAAACGTTTAACTATTTTATAACCCCGACAATGTTAAAAGTTGAACCCATTTTACCATCTTTCATGGTGGCCTCTTCGTCGTGGTATAGGTTAGTCTTCATGTTCCACAAAAATTGATGAGCCAGCAGCTGAGATTTCTTGGCAGCCCAGAGAATAAACTCACTCACGTAGCCCATCTGTGAACAAATCTTTTACTTCGTAATCTACGTTAGCTGAGAAACATGTATAAAATATGGAATTACGGACACTTTGACCCCGGACGGTTCGACCCCAGGACGTTTCGACCCCGGTCGGTTCGACCACGGGCGATTCGACCCCGGACAGTTTGACCCCGGACAGTTTGACCACATGATGTTTCGACCCCAGGGTGTTTCGACCCCGGACGTTTCGACCCTTTCGTATCTACACCGTATATTTTAATATTTTTTAATATACTTTTAAAAAATTATTATTTTTAAAAGTAATTTTTGGTATAAACATGTTTACATGTTATCCATTTACTAAAAATAATTTAGCTTAAAATTATTATCCATTAAAAATTAAATACAGTTTGAAATTGTTATTGACAACCAGTCAATATTCAATGCGAATTCATGATTGTGATCAATGCGTCATTCCTCTGAGGTAGAAAGTCCTTCCAAACCAATCCAACTCCACACGATGTAATCGGACAAAACAAAGGCAATGTGGTCAGACAGTCCTTTCAAAATGTGCCTACATTCTCTCTGCCCCCACTTACTGTATTTACCCTCGCCAGCACACGGCTTGCTGTGGTGGTCACTGAGTGTAGCCTTCGTAACACGGGATTATGAAACCCTCGGAGGAAATGTAAACAACAACGTAACGTTCAGTCCGGTCATACGGGTCCAGCAGCTTGAATATTATTGTCTGCTACGCAGCGGTATAAACTATTGAAATTGATGAACTTTAAATACTGACAACTTTGTACGTCTTATTAAAATCAGTATTTCTGCTAGGGAGGTATATACGTGTTAAGCAACACAAGAAACAGAAGTGAATGCAAGGGCGCGTGTTTGTTATTGTTTCAGCGACTGCGTTCAGCATGTCGACACTTTAAAAATATTTTTAAAATAATAAATTTTAAAAAAATATTTTAAAAAAATAGAAAAAATCAACCTCCGTTTGTTTTTGTTATCACAGTGAAAACCTTTGAACGACTTAAATATAAACATTTTTAAAACCCAATAATAAATTAGCTGCTTTTTAGTTTTTTGTTTAGTTTGGGATAGGAGTTTTTAATTTTTAATGGATAATATACCAAAAAATTAATTTTTTAAAAAAAACCATAGAATAAATAAAATCATTTCACAATGTAGAAACGAGAGGGTCGAAACGTGCGGGGTCGAAACACCCTGGGGTCAAAACGTCCTGTGGTCGAACTGTCCGGGGTCGAACCGTCCGTGGTCAAACCGTCCTGGGGTCGAACCAACCTGTGGTCGAACTGGCAGGGTCGAACCGTCCGGGGTCGAATCGTCCGGGGTCGAAGTGTCCGACCACCAAAATATGATGTTTCATTGGTTAAGGAGAAAAGGTAAGTATTGAAATTAAACAAGAGAGAAAGTCATAGATGAGATAGAGTATTTGACAAATAAAACATAAGAAAAGAAATGTTCACTTGGAAGCATAGCACTGAGATGAGTTGTGACTTACAGGATCATATCTCAAGGCTTGCACAATTTGAGGAATGTAGAACAACAGGACTTCCTGGAAATACAAGTATTGTGAGGTTGTGTAAGTTTTACAAGCAAATGAAATAAACTAGATTATGTAGCATGTATTGTAAGGTTTGCAAGCTAATGGAATACACTTGATAATGTAGCATGTATTGTAAGGTTTACAAGCTAATGGAATACACTTGATAATGTAGCATGTATTGTAAGGTTTACAAGCTAATGGAATACACTGGATAATGTAGCATGTATTGTAAGGTTTACAAGCTAATGGAATACACTTGATAATGTAACATGTATTGTAAGGTTTACAAGCTAATGTAATACACTTGATAATGTAGCATGTATTGTAAGGTTTACAAGCTAATGTAATACACTTGATAATGTGGCATGTATTGTAAGGTTTACAAGCTAATGTAATACACTTGATAATGTGGCATGTATTGTAAGGTTTACAAGCTAATGTAATACACTTGATAATGTGGCATGTATTGTAAGGTTTACAAGCTAATGTAATACACTTGATAATGTGGCATGTATTGTAAGGTTTACAAGCTAATGTAATACACTTGATAATGTGGCATGTATTGTAAGGTTTACAAGCTAATGTAATACACTTGATAATGTGGCATGTATTGTAAGGTTTACAAGCTAATGTAATACACTTGATAATGTGGCATGTATTGTAAGGTTTACAAGCTAATGTAATACACTTGATAATGTGGCATGTATTGTAAGGTTTACAAGCTAATGTAATACACTTGATAATGTGGCATGTATTGTAAGGTTTACAAGCTAATGTAATACACTTGATAATGTGGCATGTATTGTAAGGTTTACAAGCTAATGTAATACACTTGATAATGTAGCATGTATTGTAAGGTTTACAAGCTAATGTAATACACTTGATAATGTAGCATGTATTGTAAGGTTTACAAGCTAATGTAATACACTTGATAATGTAGCATGTATTGTAAGGTTTACAAGCTAATGTAATACATTTGATAATGTGGCATGTATTGTAAGGTTTACAAGCTAATGTAATACACTTGATAATGTAGCATGTATTGTAAGGTTTACAAGCTAATGTAATACACTTGATAATGTAGCATGTATTGTAAGGTTTACAAGCTAATGTAATACACTTGATAATGTGGCATGTATTGTAAGGTTTACAAGCTAATACAATACACTTGATAATGTAGCATGTATTGTAAGGTTTACAAGCTAATGTAATACACTTGATAATGTGGCATGTATTGTAAGGTTTACAAGCTAATGTAATACACTTGATAATGTAGCATGTATTGTAAGGTTTACAAGCTAATGTAATGCACTTGATAATGTAGCATGTATTGTAAGGTTTACAAGCTAATGTAATACACTTGATAATGTGGCATGTATTGTAAGGTTTACAAGCTAATGTAATACACTTGATAATGTAGCATGTATTGTAAGGTTTACAAGCTAATGTAACACACTTGATAATGTGGCATGTATTGTAAGGTTTACAAGCTAATGTAATACACTTGATAATGTGGCATGTATTGTAAGGTTTACAAGCTAATGTAATACACTTGATAATGTGGCATGTATTGTAAGGTTTACAAGCTAATGTAACACACTTGATAATGTGGCATGTATTGTAAGGTTTACAAGCTAATGTAATACACTTGATAATGTGGCATGTATTGTAAGGTTTACAAGCTAATGTAATACACTTGATAATGTGGCATGTATTGTAAGGTTTACAAGCTAATGTAATACACTTGATAATGTAGCATGTATTGTAAGGTTTACAAGCTAATGTAATACACTTGATAATGTGGCATGTATTGTAAGGTTTACAAGCTAATGTAATACACTTGATAATGTGGCATGTATTGTAAGGTTTACAAGCTAATGTAATACACTTGATAATGTGGCATGTATTGTAAGGTTTACAAGCTAATGTAATACACTTGATAATGTGGCATGTATTGTAAGGTTTACAAGCTAATGTAATACACTTGATAATGTAGCATGTATTGTAAGGTTTACAAGCTAATGTAATACACTTGATAATGTGGCATGTATTGTAAGGTTTACAAGCTAATGTAATACACTTGATAATGTGGCATGTATTGTAAGGTTTACAAGCTAATGTAATACACTTGATAATGTAGCATGTATTGTAAGGTTTACAAGCTAATGTAATACACTTGATAATGTGGCATGTATTGTAAGGTTTACAAGCTAATGTAATACACTTGATAATGTGGCATGTATTGTAAGGTTTACAAGCTAATGTAATACACTTGATAATGTGGCATGTATTGTAAGGTTTACAAGCTAATGTAACACACTTGATAATGTAACATCTATTCATTGAAATTATAAAATCCCCAAATGTTCATATAACTGGTTAAACAAACAACAACAGGGCATTCTGTAAGTGAATGGGTCATGTGATTTCTACTTACAGACGGCTGGGCCCTGAGTACTCTAATGGCATACTGTGCAGTAAGTGGGTGGGGTGGGTACTGTCTGGAGAAGTATGACAACGCCAGCACAGGAGAGACTTTTTCCCAAGTCATAATGTGTGACAGCTAATGTTTAGAACATAAAATACTTTCAGATCCTCTCATTGGAACCAATTTCTGATATTTTTTAGAATGTTTTTAAGCTCAGCAACTTTCAAGTACATTAAAAAAATATATTTTTCTTTGATGCACAATTGAAGCAAATATCAATCTTAGTTTTAAATTTCGTGTGGTTACTAATGCTAATACTAAAAGCACATTTGATGACCAATTTATTTCTTATTCGCTCGTGTGACAGATCAAAGATACATTAAAATTAAGAAATTACCTGCTATAATTAATAACTAGTTATTATTGATAATTGAAAATAATTAATTATAGTAAAAAGCTATAAAAATGTTGATAAATTCATTTGCTTTAAATGCCATTTTTCTCTCCATTGAAAATTATTACTTTAAATTTTTTAAATTATAACATTTATCTTTATCAACTGCATCTCTCTATATCAACTGCATCTCTCTATATCAACTGCATCTCTCTATATCAACTGCATCTGTCTATATCAACTGCATCTGTCTATATCAACTGCATCTCTCTATATCAACTGCATCTCTCTATATCAACTGCATCTCTCTATATCAACTGCATCTCTCTATATCAACTGCATCTCTCTATATCAACTGCATCTCTCTATATCAACTGCATCTGTCTATATCAACTGCATCTGTCTATATCAACTGCATCTCTCTATATCAACTGCATCTGTCTATATCAACTGCATCTGTCTATATCAACTGCATCTGTCTATATCAACTGCATCTCTCTATATCAACTGCATCTGTCTATATCAACTGCATCTGTCTATATCAACTGCATCTCTCTATATCAACTGCATCTCTCTATATCAACTGCATCTGTCTATATCAACTGCATCTCTCTATATCAACTGCATCTCTCTATATCAACTGCATCTCTCTATATCAACTGCATCTCTCTAAAAAAATGTCAAAGTTTAACATCACTATTGACATTTTCATAATGAAGGCTTTCAAAGATTTGAGCTTATTATTCTATTGTTAGATAGAAACATAATGAAATGTCCTCTAGAAAAGGCATTGATAAAAATTATTATTACATACCTCAACAGCATCAGCCTCCACACTGTTGGCAGTCACCAGAAAACTGATGGCTTCTGGGATATGTGACACACCTTCTGGGTTAATAGAGACCAGACGTGTGGCTTCCTTCTTGAGGGTTTCACAGTTTCTAAATCTGTAATGGTGCACAATGTCAGTGTAATAGTGCATCAAGTCAGTGTAATGGTGCACAATGTCAGTGTAATGGTGTACCAAGTCTGTGTAATGGTGCACCAAGTCAGTGTAATGGTGCACCAAGTCAGTGTAATGGTGCACCAAGTCAGTGTAATGGTGCATCAAGTCAGTGTAATGATGCACAATGTCAGTGTAATGGTGCACAATGTCAGTGTAATGGTGCATCACGTCAGTGTAATGGTGCACCACGTCAGTGTAATGGTGCACAATGTCAGTGTAATGGTGCACAATGTCAGTGTAATGGTGCACCAAGTCAGTGTAATGGTGCATCAAGTCAGTGTAATGGTGCATCAAGTCAGTGTAATGGTGCATCAAGTCAGTGTAATGGTGCACAAAGTCAGTGTAATGGTGCATCAAGTCAGTGTAATGGTGCATCAAGTCAGTGTAATGGTGCATCAAGTCAGTGTAATGGTGCACAATGTCAGTGTAATGGTGCACAATGTCAGTGTAATGGTGCATCAAGTCAGTGTAATGGTGCATCAAGTCAGTGTAATGGTGCATCAAGTCAATTTAAAAAAAGAAATTATAATGAAGAATTATTTATTTGTTCCTAAACTCAATAATTTATTTGCAACACGAAACGGCAGCTTTAAGAAAAAGAGTCAATGTATCAATGCTAAATTGATGATGTTTTAAAACAAGTAAAATGCAGAGCCAAGGTTAAATTTTTTAAAGAAATCCTTTATATTAACTTCACCATCTTGTCTGTTGTGGTCTGGCAGAAAAACAAAAGTAAATTAAACAACCCGTAAAAACAAAGTTTTTGACTATAAATCCTTTATATATGAGATATAACTAAAAGTATTGATTATGTTCAATATAATACGCACCGCGCGACGGACTAGCATAAACAATTACAGACTGAAGGTGACTGAACTCCCCATGCTGTAAAACACGAGGATGTGGTCATGGAGGGCTGGAGTGAACCTCCAGTGACCCGTGGAGGTCAAGTATAGCCACAGCTACACATGCTACATAAAGATAAACTAAAAATTCATTAATTTAATTACGGTACATTCGATTGATCTGAAATTTTGATAGAATGCATTGTTAGGTGACACCTAATTTTTTACTTTGTTTTTCCGCGGGATCACGACAGACACAGAGAGAGACAAGATGGTGAAGTTAATATAAGGGATTTAAAAATGACCCACTTCCTGAGATCCTATCGAGCTGAAATTTTGCACATAGACTTGTGTCACCTAACAATGCTTCTATCAAAATTTCAGATTGATCAAATGCACTGTAATGAAGTTAATTAATTTTTAGATTATCTCTATATATCTCTATGTAGCATGTAAATGTTTATGCTAGTCTTGTCGCGCGGTGCGTATTATATTTAACATACCTTATTAATATTTTGCCGATCTGTAAATGTTTGTGCTAGTTTGTCACACAGTGCGTATTTTATCATATATAAAGGATTTATAGTCAAAAACTTTGTTTTTATGGGTTGTTTAATTACACTTTTCAGTTGTACAACAATGTAGGACTGAATACTTTGAAAAAAATACAATTAAAAAAAAACCAAAGAAAACTTTTCTCTAAAATTTTTTAATCTATTCAAACGTTTATAAAGAGTTATATCAGCTGATCAGCCCATGTGTTGTGGACATCCTCTACATGTCATTGGTCAGTTGGCCACATGCTATGTCCATTACCTGAATGGCAAATAGACAGCTAGAGTTGGTGACAGCTCCCAGGAATAGTTGGCAATGTCCCTCCACTGTCTTTCAGTGAGGTTGTGTCTGGCCCAGGTATAGATGAGTTCCTCGTCTTGCAGCTTTTGCTCTGTCAGCTCTAGTGGGTTGTGAAGTGTTATCAAGGTGTCTATAGTGTTGGCCTGTACAGGATTTCATTGGAAAACTGTTAGGCAAATAGGATTGTAACAATCACATGAGTTGGTGCAGTAGAGTTGGATCAGCATGAAACCTATCAAGATGACCTAGTAACTAGAGAAGACCTTACCATAAGACAAAGTAACTAGAGAGAACCTTACCATAAGACAAAGTAACTAGAGAAGACCTCACAAGACAAAGTAACTAGAGAAGACCTACCACAAGACAAAGTATGATGTTCCTCTTCCTGATGTAATCTTTCACCAAAATGTTCTCATTGCCTTGTCCTTTCCGGCTAGCTCCTAGAGGAGAAATGGATGAGGTCAGATTTTAAATGTTAACTTGAAAACTTCCTACCGGACTCAGGCAAATGTTAAAAATATCTTTATAGTGTAAAAAATAAGTATTATTTAATGTGTGAACTCCAAGACATAATTTATTTAACTAAGAATACTTTTGTGATAAGCTGCATTAACAGTTGAAATAAAAGTTCACAAATTTGTCTTTAAGACTTACATTCCTCTTCAGCCCACACCCCCCTAAAAAACATTAAATTAAAAAAATAATAAACTCCTTAATCATCCAAGATACAACTTATTTCATGCAACATAATCATAATACTGACTCTTTTTGGACTTGTAAGTGCTTTGTTATGATTTAATAGAACATACAAAAACATGCAGCAATACAACTTGCCATGCTAGGACAAGAAAGCCCCCAAATTGCAACTCTATTCAACTATCATAGACAATTATGCTGACTGAAACTCAGAGAAAGCAAATGTGAAGTAAAGCACTAAAATGCAAGTGTATGTGTCAGAATTTATCATTGTTAAAAAATACCCTATATCTTATTTTAAGCACCAAGCAAGTGATGATTTTGCTTTGATTTATTAGGCTGTGCAAATCAAGTAATAAAAACATAAAACTTTGTCCCCCTGTATTGTGCTGTCTGCACTGTCACCCAAGTCTCAGTCACATGACCATTTAGACAAGTTGGAAACACAAGGTGAGGACCAAAAACATCTGGAATGTGGTCTCCTCATTGTGCATTGCAGATGGCATGGGTGCGGTTGTGTAAATTACAATGAAAACAAAAGTTTAACCAACATAACAAAATTAATATTTTTAAACATGTCAGTACCAACAGATTTAAAATTATTATGAAATTAAAATATTTACAACAGGGTTGAAGACAAAAAGAAAATCACAAAACCTAAACTTAAAAACTGAAAGATATTTTTAAAAAAGATTAGTAAAGGATGCAAGCTTGCCAGAATGAAAGGATAAATGAATTAGAAACAAGTTTTAAGACCGACTTAAAGTTACAAAATTATTATTGTTTACAGAGCTGTCAATCTTAATGTCCTGAGATCAACATGTTCACTTAAGCTTTGAGTTTTTTTCCAACTCAACTTTTACATTTTGTTTAATAGAAAACATGGGAGTTATTTCACTTAAGGGGTGTTAAGCAGTAATGCATTAAGTGGACATATTGTGACCAATCGGTAAAGAAAATATATAATTTATAGTGCATCAATAGATGAAATACTGGTGACTCAGTAGAGTTTGTGTAGGATCTGAAACAAAAGTTACATCAATGAACTTAAATCATAACAAACTTATAAAATAGCAAATACAATTAACGACAGTTTTTATTGTTGTGCCCATTGTGGAACAAATCTGAAGGAAGTGAGAAAAACTTGACTGCCATATAAAAGTGCTCATAGAAACCTTTATCCACAATATTATCATCAATAAATGCAATGTTTTCACAATTGTATGGAGCGAGTGTTTGACAAAATATCAATTTACAATAAATAAAAATAGCAAATGCATAACACTGAAAAGCTACTCCTAATAACAAAGGTTATAACAATACATCTAAGAGCATGCAAGCACTTTTTTTTTGGTTTTCCTTATATTCACAAATAGTAAACATTAATTTGTGTTATCTGCTTCAATCAAATTTCCTTTGTTCCATTATATGTTGTTACATCCATTATTTGTCTTTTATTTTCTCATACACATTTTAAATTATTTTTTTTGTATGGCTCTTTAGGAATGATGAAACTATTCCTATCTAGAAATCAATACTGCAAAGTATGATTTCAAGAACAATTGTTTCTTTATTAACAAAAACTAATCAAAACCAACATTTAGCAGGTTAGATTCATTAATTGTTAAATTTCAACAAGGGCAGTATTTTTAAAAAAGACACTTCTTTAATTGATATTGTAGATGTAATGTTGCATACCAGGATATCTGTTCAATTTATCCCTAGGAGCTAGAGTTATGTTTTAGAGTTAGCTGTTACAATTCCTGAGTTGAGTTAGTAAGTTGTCATTGACAAAGAAAAGGTCTCAGCACCAAACAACAAGCTCATCTCCACAGCCAAAGACATGGTGGTGACATTGAATGAAGGGAGCAGTAGCTCACCATCCGGCTGTACGTGCAAACAGAGTATACTTGCCAATAATCACTTCTTTGGTATCAAAGTGGCCATGAATCCCATAAACAATGGACTGCCTCTGTCCACTGCCTCCAACTGTTAGAATAGGAATCCATTTGTGGCAAAAACATTCACAAAAACTTCAATTTAGACCACAAAAAGTATTTTTCAGACAATATTTTAGTTGAATCAAAGAGAAAGCTATTTACTTTATCATAATTAGATAGTTGGTTTTAAGTTAAGATAGAATTTTAGCTCCATATTTTTTTTTAAATTGTAAATTTACATAAATACACTTGAAAAGGCCAATCTATAAATATATTTTTGTGACACTGAACAGCATCTGAACTGATACAACATCCAACTATTTACTGATCATTAGAACTAAATTAATTATAAAGAGAACTTTTTAACAATGCATGCACCTAATTGCTAAAAAAAAATAATTTAACAATGAAAAAACATCAATAAATTTGAACTAGTATTTTTGTGTGCCACAATTACAGACTTATTTGAAGACATTTCACAACTAAAACTTTCTTAGGTTGGTAATGTTTGACAGACGTTACACTAATTATTACCTCATTAACATATGTTTATTTCATTTTTTTTCAGATATTGCACTACATATCTAAATCTAAAATAACCCACAAATTAATCCATGCTAAAATCCTGATATTAATTATATTAGTAGGATTAAAAAACATGGTTTCAAAATGGAACATCTTTTAATTGGGATCCACTGATGAATTGGGGTTAATTTTTTTCCCCCACAGATGAAAAATAGTTTGTGAACTTTGCAGACTGACAGAAAACAATTATTTGTAACAATTATTAGTTTAGTTTTGAGGTTACATTACTGATTGAGGCTCAAAGCTCTTCATGTACAAACTCCATTACAACACACTACAGGAGTCATTCCTTGAGTTATATTAAGTTTATATGTTAAATTGTATAGATAACTTATGCTCTCAGACCATTAAGTACAAAGCTAATGATTTTAAAACCAACCCAGTTTTATGATGACCTCATCTTATATAACGGGGGAATTAATTGTAGTCCAAACAGGCAATCATTAATAACTGTCAATCATTTCACATTCATGGTCACTTATTTTGAACACATTTTCTATATGGGGATAATTTTTTTTTAACATTCAGGTGGAATATTCTACAACTAATCTTAAATTTATAGTAAAATAAAATTTAAAAAAAATATATTCTCACATAAATATCTAACTAAAATCAACTTACTGCATTGGAAGACAAAAACATAATTTTAAAAAATATAAATTTAAAAAAACAATATGTAGACACATTTTGCACAGTGTTGAACCAATGGCTTGATAGCAAAGGTTAACAGTCAACGCTTGTGTCTTATTCAGCATGGGATTTCAACTTTCATCAAAGCACTCACTCCATTTGAGAATGTATTTCTCATGTTTAAACAAATGAGATTGCACTACATACCAAGTAAACCAACTAGCCCAAGGGTAACAACAAACCTACTTGAAATAAACCAACTAAAATATGACCATTAAGTGGCTGGCTAGAATAGCAAAATGTGAGATAATTCATGCAAGTAGATAGTGGAAACCTTTCAATGTCTCGCCCAGGTCATAGTCACTGTAAGCTGAGAGAGAGAGAGAGAGAGTAAAGAGGGAGAGGCTATGCATTATGTTCAGGCAGGGTAATATTTGGTAGCAATCAGAGATAATGTGTGAGTAGTGGTGGAAGCAAGGTGTATAAGATTGAATGCCTAAATAACCTTCATAACAATATCATAGTTTATAATGACTCCTCAGCCATAGTGGCAGCATTTAGTAATACAAATTAAAGAAAACTCAAATAAATAATGACTATTTTTTTTGGTATAATAATTTCCATTTTGCAACATTATGGGGCAGTTTATCTTTGTTTTTAATTAGAAAAATTTGATACAAGGGATACAATTTTTAAAAAAATTCTTCATTGATAACTGATTTAGATTTATTTGAAATGTTTAAACTAATCTATCATTAAATCATGTATAAGAAAACAAGAAGCAAAGCTTGAAGCTCAGAGAGCAGATCTACTAGAGGAGTTGTCTGATTATGTTTTGTTTTTAGTTGTGAACTACCTGCTGTTATATTGATGGAGAGTAAATAAAAAGGACATGATGTAATGGAGCTTTAAATAAATGACCAGTGCTATGTCAGTGAATGCCATTACCAGTGTAGCCTGGTGTCAGGTGATCTGTAGACATAGAGGAGTGTGCAGGGTTATCATGGTTTCAACAATTGATCATCTACCTAGTTATTGGATCAGTGTCTAACTATCAAGTGTGACTATATTAAAATAACTTGAGTTCAGAGTGTGTAAGCCATGACAAGGGCCTAAAACAGATCGAGAAATTGCAAAGCTGAAACAGTTGGGTGGGAGGTAGGTAGGGCTGAGCCGAGAGAAGTTTTTTTCCAGATAATTTGAGAATAAATCTGTTGATCACGAGCAACAAAGCCAGTCCAAGGACGTTCCGCCACCATTCAGTGGCATGTTGTAACTCCCCTCCAACAGCCGTGTCAACCGGCATACATGTGCATCACGTCAAAAATACTATTCATTATAGTTAAAATAAATAACTCGTAAACACAGAGCTTTTGACAATAAATCCTAAAGTGCATAACTCAAAATAAAGTCTTGGAAGAAATACTGCACCAAAATTAACTCGTTTTGAACGTATGCATAAACGTGTACAATATGATTGGCTGTAGAAGTCTGTGGGAGTTTGAGGGACCAATCGCTATCGAGGACCGGACAGAACGGACAGAAAATTGCCTTTTATTATTATAGATAGATGTGTATTAACTGAGTCCAACTTTCAGTTAATAGATACATGTATCGACCCCAAAAGTGACAAATGAAAGTAGATAAGCATCTTTTGCTAAATAAATTTGCTCTCTTGAATTCTATGTGCAGCTGACTATTCTTTAAGCATCTTTTGCTAAAAAAATTTGCTCTCTTGAATTCTATGTGCAGCTGACTATTCTTATCACATTACATTACTATCTTGAATTCTACAACATAGCTTGGAAATGCCATCTAAGCTTTAACAAAATTAGAAAAATAAACAGCTTTTTGATAATATGAGTCAGCAAGTGACATAAAGATTAATTGTAAACCAGAAGAGACATTGGATCATGTTATAACCATCATTCAGATACACAGACCAGTTGGGCATGGGCCTTTGGCCAATGGCCATGGCAAGAATTTACTCATCACATCTGTTTTCCCCTTGTTTGTAGGATGTAGGTGCAGTCAGTAGTTTTGGCCTTAGACCTGATGGGCTGGGTACTGAGAGCATGACAGACTCATCTGTATATGTTATGCTCCGCCCTAAGAGTGGGTTGGTTGCCAAGCCTCCTACAAGTCTGATCACACCTGATGGGCTGGGTACTGAGAGCATGACAGACTCATCTGTATGTGTTATGCTCCGCCCTAAGAGTGGGTGGGTGGCCAAGCCTCCTACAAGTCTGATCACACCTGATGGGCTGGGTACTGAGAGCATGACAGACTCATCTGTATGTGTTATGCTCCGCTCTAAGAGTGAGTGGGTGGCCAAGCCTCCTACAAGTCTGATCACACCTGATGGGCTGGGTACAACATGACAGACTCATCTGTATGTGTTATGCTCCGCCCTAAGAGTGAGTGGGTGGCCAAGCCTCCTACAAGTCTGATCACACCTGATAGGCTGGGTACAACATGACAGACTCATCTGTATGTGTTATGCTCCGCCCTAAGAGTGAGTGGGTGGCCAAGCCTCCTACAAGTCTGATCACACCTGATGGGCTGGGTACAACATGACAGACTCATCTGTATGTGTTATGCTCCGCCCTAAGAGTGAGTGGGTGGCCAAGCCTCCTACAAGTCTGATCACACCTGATGGGCTGGGTACAACATGACAGACTCATCTGTATGTGTTATGCTCCGCCCTAAGAGTGAGTGGGTGGCCAAGCCTCCTACAAGTCTGATCACACCTGATAGGCTGGGTACAACATGACAGACTCATCTGTATGTGTTATGCTCCGCCCTAAGAGTGAGTGGGTGGCCAAGCCTCCTACAAGTCTGATCACACCTGATAGGTATCTGCTTCGACCAATGAGGGCAACACAACACTATCAGAAGTTTTCAATAAGAGGCCCATAATGATACACTTAGAGGATGCCACATTTTAGAGGATCCAGTGGTACATGAATGCGGTCCCTTCTTCTAAACTTGCACATTCATGTGTTTTTTTGTTGTCATAACCAAAGATATGAATCTTGCTATAAAATAATTAAAATAAATTAGTAGCAAGTACATGATCATCTTCAGACTTTGGATAGTTTCATTTGATTGACATTAAATCTTGCATCAATCACAGGTAACTTTTAAGATAGTTTCATTTGACTGACATTAAATCTTGCATCAATCACAAGTAACTTTTCTATTATCTATTTAATTCATGTATAATGGAAAAGCATCTTTTATAATCAAAGTTTAGGCTTTGGGCATAATGTGGTTGTGTTATTTTTAGCCTTTAAGAGTATGCAGGAACCAGCTCAGCCCTGGTGGAAAGGTCTTTGCTCATTCAAAACTGAGAAATGGCATTGATATCAAAGTTGACAAATCAAGTAATGAAGAACACAGAAAACATCAAACGAGTTCATCCCTAGGATAGGTTAGGTTTGAGACGTACCTGCTGAACGCTTGGAGTAGGTGGATGAGCTGCTGTTGAGTGTGTTCATCCAGCCTGACTGTAGTCTCAGGTCTGACTGGCCGGTGGAGGATATGACAGGGGGGGGAGAGGGGGCCGGGTTGTCCATGGAGTCAGCTGGTAGATCAGAGATTGGAATCACAGTCAGTCACATGCAGGTCAGAGATTGGAATCACAGTCAGTCACATGTAGATCAGAGATTGGAATCACAGTCAGTCACATGTAGATCAGAGATTGGAAACAGTCAGTCACATGTAGATCAGAGATTGGAATTACAGTCAGTCACATGTAGATCAGAGATTGGAATTACAGTCAGTCACATGTAGATCAGAGATTGGAATCACAGTCAGTCACATGTAGATCAGAGATTGGAATCACAGTCAGTCACATGTAGATCAGAGATTGGAATCACAGTCAGTCACATGTAGATCAGAGATTGGAAACAGTCAGTCACATGTAGATCAGAGATTGGAATTACAGTCAGTCACATGTAGATCAGAGATTGGAATCACAGTCAGTCACATGTAGATCAGAGATTGGAAACAGTCAGTCACATGTAGATCAGAGATTGGAAACAGTCAGTCACATGTAGATCATAGAGATTGGAATCACAGTCAGTCACATGTAGATCATAGAGATTGGAATCACAGTCAGTCACATGTAGATCAGAGATTGGAAACAGTCAGTCACATGTAGATCATAGAGATTGGAATCACAGTTAGTTACATGTAGATCAGAGATTGGAATCACAGTCAGTCACATGTAGATCAGAGATTGGAAACAGTCAGTCACATGTAGATCATAGAGATTGGAATTACAGTCAGTCACATGTAGATCAGAGATTGGAATCACAGTCAGTCACATGTAGATCAGAGATTGGAATCACAGTCAGTCACATGTAGATCAGAGATTGGAATCACAGTCAGTCACATGTAGATCAGAGATTGGAAACAGTCAGTCACATGTAGATCATAGAGATTGGAATCACAGTCAGTCACATGTAGATCATAGAGATTGGAATCACAGTCAGTCACATGTAGATCAGAGATTGGAAACAGTCAGTCACATGTAGATCATAGAGATTGGAATCACAGTTAGTTACATGTAGATCAGAGATTGGAATCACAGTCAGTCGCATGTAGATCAGAGATTGGAAACAGTCAGTCACATGTAGATCATAGAGATTGGAATCACAGTTAGTTACATGTAGATCAGAGATTGGAATCACAGTCAGTCACATGTAGATCAGAGATTGGAATCACAGTGAGTCACATGGTGGTAATGAGGCAGTTCCTCATTTTTATCATAAATATTCCTGGTATTTCACATTTTAACTTTTTAAAAAAATTTTTATTAAAATAAATTTTTCATGATTATATTTTCCAAATAAAACTTAGCTGATCTAAGTATACTAACTCTTGGCTGATGAAAGTAAAGAATATTGAAACAAAATTGGCATTAACAATTATTTTCATGAAAAAGTAAAATACAAAAAGATGATTGAAATCCAGCGAGCAAGAATCAAGTGAAAGAGAATAATGAACAAAGCCAGACATTTCATAACAAAATCCTTACCCAAGGGTACCATGTTGGAAGACAAATGTTTCTTGTCGTAGTGCATCTTTTGCCAGTAGGAAATAAGCAGCGTGATGTCCTCCCTCAGTTCACTGGGTTGTTGTGATGGGCAGATGGGAGGTCCACTGGATGAAGATATTTATTGGATCTTACCGTCTTAGTGCTCAAGTGGAGAGTGAGTGTATTAAACTTATACATTCCCTTCAAAACTTAAGTCAAAATTTACTTTCTCTAAGAATGGTAGTACATTTTCTGTTGTCATTTTTTAAAATGTTTTCAAACGAGTTGTTTTCTTCTGTAATCTATAAATTTCTTCTGAATTTCTATAAAATGTCCACACATCACAACTGTTTGGATGCTACAGCATTCTGTTCTAATTCTATAAAGCAGCATGGCAACCCATTGCCCGGGGCACACTAGCAACATTACCCGGCCAAACAAAGCAGAAAAACAGAAGGATGAGTATTTACGTTAGATCATCATGATATACAATATTTTGTTCCAAGCAGATATCTTGTGACAGTTATACCTCACTCTAGCTATAGCCCTAAACTCAAGTAGAAAAGGATCTCAGAATAAATTGAGATAATAAATCTTTCCACATTTTTATTCTTACCTAATGATGTTAGTTAACATGAAACAGCCTTAATAATAATTACAGGTAGCTTTGATTTCTCTCTAATTTTGTATGTGTGAATGCTTTATTGTTGTATGATCTATCAAAGATGTGTGGTAATGTTATACAGCCTATAGGTCAGAATAGTAGATAAAAATGTCAGCGACTAGGAAAGACAAGTATAAAATAACCTTGTCTCTATTTAAAAAGTTTGTGAAAGCCGTGCCATTGTTTAAGAAGAATCAGGTTGACCTACCAAAAGAAGTCTAATGTAGCAGCATACACCCTCTCCCTGAGGACAGTTTTAGCAGGTGTGTTGGGTAGAATGTCTCCCTGCAGCAAAGACAGCCCCATCGAAAGAAGTCTGCAGAACAAATATTTGTCATGTTAAAATCCAAAAACAGAGCAACAACATATTTCACCTATTCAACACAATGGTTACATGTTAGCATTGTGCTCACTGATCACAACACTGGACATAATTGCATTTACCCATAACTTAAAACAGATTGATGGAAAGGTCATCCCCACACCCAGTATTTTTCCCTGAGGAACTCTTAACACCAGTAAATTTTTGTCTACATAAAGGGAGACAACCCAAGGTGGTACCTGCACATTTTGTCACTATTCATTTACTAAAGAAATCATATTTTTTTGAAAAAAGGTTGAGATATTGTTTCAATTGTCAGCTTCCAATCGGAGCCAAGTATATTTTGATTGGTCTACATGCACACAGGGAGAAACAAACCTTAATCTCACTCTCCATTACAATTAGTAGGAACCATAACAACAAAAGACTGAAAGGACCCAAGGAGGTGGTGGCCACAATATTGTTTTCAGTCCATGATATTGAACATTTCACGTTGAAAATACAGACGTAGAGCGGTGTTCCCTTTAAGCTGCGCAGCTGCCCGGCCCTGCAGATATCTGACTGATGCTGCACACCAGTTTAGAATTGCCGCGCAGCAGTTTATAATTACCGCGTAGCAAAATTGGTAAAATATTGCACAAAAAATGGATTCTGTACAACTTTGCACACAAGATTTTTTACTTTGCACACTGATCATCGAACCTTAGAGGGAACATTGATGTAGAGAAAGCTATAAATTAGAGGCACATCGTCCTACATATCATAAGAAAATTTCTTCACTTCATACCTAAATCGAGGCCCTATGGCCCCAGTATGACGAGAAATTATAGAGGGCCGTTTTCCAACAGTCACTGAAAGGGATTTGTTGAGCAGAGAGAGGAATATCTGTATCTGGGCAGAGTCGCTGTACTTGGCAATCTCTATCCTCTCTTGTAAGAACTGTAACACAGAAAGACATAAAACATTCTTCATCCAATCTACCTGTGTCAAGGAGACGTTTTTGGCTAAAAGTAGGAAACACAAATCAGCATGTAAAAAGTGAAAACTCGTGAGATATTTATTTCAAACCCTTGCGTTTCAAAGAGCTGACCTTAGTCCAGATGTTGTGTGGTCCCACGACCGGTGGATGGGGAGCTAACTTTTGGTCCTCAGCCTTAGCCAGCGGGTCTGGTCGTAGTGGATCTGGTGCGAAAATACCAAGCTTCATGTCAGCACAAACTTGCCAAGCCGATGCCATCAGGCACAAAAACTGAAATCATATTTGAGTTGAGTAGTGTACTACTTATATTTAGATATTAATTCATGCATGATGTGGACAAAAAAGAAGATGATAACTAGTCAAAAGAAATTAGTGAAATTATTATATTTAATATGGGCCATCTTGCTAAATAAGTACTTTGTTTTATTCTTAGTTTTATTCCACACTTAAGCCTATATCTACTTTTTAAAGTAAAGTGTTGAGTGTGTGTTGATGAGTGATAGCACCACAAAACACCCATCTCTGGTTGACTTACCTCAATGTAGCACCACAAAACACCCATCTCTGGTTGACTTACCTCAATGTAGCACCACAAAACACCTATCTCTGGTTGACTACCTCAATGTAGCACCACTAAACACCTATCTCTGGTTGACTTACCTCAATGAAGCACCACAAAACACCTATCTCTGGCTGACTTACCTCAATGGTAAACTCAGGCCTGGCTGAGAGCATCCACTCCCAACACATGATGGCAGCTTCCATAACTTCTTCATTGAAGAACTTGACAGGGCCCCAACAGATGGCTTGGAGCAGATGGCGACCAACACCTTAGAAAGAGATCAAGTGAGTGACGCTCAAAGATCTATGTTGTTTTATTATCGTAACGATGAGAAGATACCTGATCAAAAACTAGAAATTTAGACTCTGTCAAAATAATCTTAACCCGTATTTTAGAGATATAGACTGCCAATGTGTATAAATATATGAATTTATTTGTATATGTTATTCTCTATACAAATCTTCTGCTACACCAATCTTATTTATTGACATATAATACTGACCGGCTCTTTTAATTTGTAGTGAAGTAAGGCGAAACAAGGCTTGCTTTGTCAAAGCCACATCTGAAACAGATAGACAAACAATTTCAATCTATCAACAGTTTCAAAGAATGCCAAAGCATTTTGAACAGATCAATATAATAATAATAATAAGCCTTTTTCCAGTCCATGGCGGACTATGGGGCATGTGAAGTAGTGTTCACAAGTTTTATTTAGCCACCACTAACAAGCAAGGGATTGTATG
Source organism: Ampullaceana balthica (assembly GCA_944989445.1). Lineage (NCBI taxonomy): Eukaryota > Metazoa > Mollusca > Gastropoda > Lymnaeidae > Ampullaceana > Ampullaceana balthica. Next base: position 163,497 of record CALYLW010000342.1, read on the forward strand.
GCTAGCACAATGCCCAGGGGCCTCGCCAGCACCGAGTATGGAACCCGTGACTCTCTTATGTCTCGGTTCGGCAGTCCAACGCGCTACCGCTAGACCACTGCGGCCCATTATAATATTTAAATATTGAATAATCTAACCAGTTATAATGACAGATTAAGAGAAAACCAAATTGCTGACCAAACACACCTTTGTTTAAATAAGCCTTCTCCAATTTTACACACAACTTCTCTTCGATGACATTCAGATCCTCACAGATATCCATCATTCCGTTGACCTAAGATGCAAATAAATGAACATGTTGTATCATGGCATGGATAGGAAAACAAGTACATTAGTGACATAATGGTGACACACTTCAAATATCAATATAAAAAGTGAAATATAAAACAAAAACCATATTTTACCGTATTTATTCGTGTATAGCGTGCACCCTAAATTTTTTGGTTGAAAATTGGTCTAAAATTTATTTATGTAGCCTGTGTAAGACCTCGTGTATATTGCGCATCTACCCTTTTGGTAGTTGTTTTCTGTATATATAATTTTGTGCGCTATACATGAATAAATACGGTAATTGCTTTTTTCCCGTATATATCTGCATTTTGCAGCACATCTTTAAAATGATAAAATTTCACTTAAACTTTCAAATGATTAAATCTTTGTACTGCACATGACAAAAAACGCATTTGGAATAGTCATAAGAGCTTCATGGAATTGTAAAATTAGCAAATATATTTTTGCACAGCACATCCATTGGTGCCTTTGGAATCTTCTGACCACAGAGGAAAAGTGACCTAGTCACACAGGAAAAGTGACCTAGTCACACAGGAAAAGTGACCTAGTCACACAGGAAAAGTGACCTAGTGACTGTGAGATGCACACCAAGTGTTTTATTCTACTAATACTGAGCAAACACGTGGAGAAATTACTAAGATGATATTTGAATAGATATTTTAAAACAAACCTCTCCCAAATAACGAGATCGTATACTGAGGTTTGCCATAAAATTGGAACTTTCAGAATGTACACAACTTGGACGCCTATCAATGCTACCAGTCTGTCAAAGACAAAACAAAATAAGGTGATAATAATATTCTCACAATTTCTAATTACAGTATTTAAAAATTATAAATAATTCTAAATCAAAGCATTTAAGTATGCAACAACCTGTCTGTTCTGGACAAATTAAATAATACAACTCTATCACGGCTTGTGTTTCAATACTCAGTCTCATGTGGTACAACTTGTTGACTTAACTCACATTTTCAAGAGATAGATAACATTTCTAATGTTTATTTTTATCATTTGCATGGATCATAGCTTATATAATGAAAAAGGCAAATGAAGATTATTGAATATTTGTTATTTATAGTATTAAAATAATGTGTAATTAAACTATGATTTGCATGAAACTGAGAATATAATTTATTAAAAATATATATGTGTTTTTAATTATCAAATCTATCCAGCCTTTAATGATGGATACATTTTTTGAGTATAAATTTTCCTCCTGATAAATTCAAATCAATCTATTTCTTTGATTCCATCTGATCCTGTTAATTTGAAACTATTCCATTTCTTTGACTCATGTAAAAAAAAAGAGTAAGTGTACCCCAACTGAGCCAGCGCCCCCTGCTTTGTATCCAGCATAGTTCAGCACACTTTCTGTTGCCATGGCCAAGCCACTGTGTTGTAAAAGTCCCTTGGCCTCCATGTCCATCTGCAGTACATACTCTATCAGGTGAGACCTCACGGCATTGGGGGCCCACTTCATGGATTCTTGAAGGATTGTGGAGCTCCTGGCCGAACAGTCTTTGACCACTTGCTGGAATTCACCCAATGAAAATACAATTTTTAAATTTGTTATGTACATATTTAGTTAATCTATATACAAAGAATCTGATACCCAAAAGGCTGCGGCTATTCCTACCCGGGTCCATATAGCCTGTGATCGCTATTCGGACCTGGGTGGGTCCTATTAGATTAAAAGTCTATTCGGACCCCGGGGCAGGTCACAGTGTAGTACTAGTATGGCTGGGAATTAAAATTATGTTGTTAATTTAATTGTTTTTTGCTGTTTTAAAAGTATTTTTGTGCTATATTTATTATTATTTTTAAAAAGCTGTAAAAATTGGGTTATTTTCGTATTTGTAGAGCTGATATTTTTAGCATGTAACTAACACAAAGGTTAAGGTATAAAGGTTAAAAATGAACTAAATAGTCCATTAGTTATTACTTAATTAACGTTTTAGGCCCCATAAGGTTTTCTGTAAACTTCCGCCTCAGTCCTGTAACTTTATTGCGATCAACTGGTTATGAATTTTAAAAAAATTCTGAAAATGTATTTATATTATTATTGTCATACTGACTTCATCTTTTAAGATAAGAATGGTTATTTTACTTATCCAAAAAATCCATCTTGAGTTTAATACTATTTTTACCTGTAGTTTAAAACTATTATTGTTACAAAAAGGTATAGCAAAAGCATATCTTCAACAAAAAAAATGTAAAAGCTACCACAAAACTTCGCGAACCGAGGGAAAACACTAGCGAAAGCAAACACCGACATTTCCAGAAGTCGACTAAAGCTTCTCTCACTAAATGAAGAGTTTCTACTTTCTATGATTTTATTACTAAAGAGTCTTTACGAAAGCGCTTTAATGAGCTTTGGGATTAGAGACAAGGCGCGCATTACCGCGTTTTGGTTTATTAAACGTTAATTAAGTTTTAAGTTTTTGCTTTGATTACACAATTTGTTTGTGTATTTTATTTAAAAGCTTTATCGAAGACCTATTCTATTATATTATATGATATATTAGTCAATTTGTTCTTTGCTCATTCTCTGCACTACGGGATCGGCCTCCCCGGTCAAAAAGATCATTCATGAAAAAACCTCTAAGATGAAGAAATAACTATTTGCCTGTATCCTAATTGAGTAAAAAGATTATTCATGAAAAAACCAAAGACTTATGACTAAGACAACGAAACAACTGTTTGCCGGTAGCCTAATTGAGTTGAAAAGACTAAAGTTTTTTAATATTTTTAAAAAGATCCCCCCCCCACCCCGCCCACTGAAAATTGAACCCTGTACCTCCATGTCAACAATCCTACACACTACCATACGACCAGGAATGCTTGATGAAAATTGTGCTTTTTAAACTTATAAACAAAAGCCTTTAATATTATCACTTACTATGCCTAACAAACTGGGTTTTTGATTACTAAGACTATCGGGTCCGAAAAGCGATCACAGGTTATAACGAACCAGGGTCCGAATAGCCACTTCATAACCAAAAACTATTAATTATAGCACAGTTTGCATTCAATATATGGAAGACAAAAATAACGCTATGGTTCTATTTATTTTTTTTAAAATACCATGACACTGTACATAATAGATACAAATTTTGAACTTGAAAGTAAGAGAGTTTTAGTTAAAATTGGACAAACTATGACATAAAAGATATGACCTACTTCTCTAGAGGTTATGTTTTCCATTATGCGAAGCTTATATGGTGTATCAGGAATTTGAATTTCTGGAGCGTCCTCATGAGGATCCTAATAATTTTAAAATGAAAATACATTTCTTTATCATACTTCTAACTTGTTTTCACAAACTTAATGAATATAAACTAATTGGCTTACAGGTTGTCATGGTGAAATAAGACAATTCATTAATTTGACAATCAATTTCAAGTTTTCATGCTTCTTCAACTAGGCAGCGACATGGAAATTTAATGAATTATAAATTTAATGCTTGATACTTATTTTATAAAAATGGAATAATATCTCAAATATTTTTCATCATTAAACTAATTTTCTCCATTGAACCAATCTAAATAGACACCACCTAAGTCAGGCCATTAATCTTGCCTGATTCAGTTGTCAAAATACATTGCTTTTGTAGAAAGAATAAATTAAATGAAACTCAATACCCAGAGTTTTTGCTTTATGAATGTATACAACAATCCCAGTGAGGATTGTTCCATTAAGTCTCTTACCAAATCTAATGCAGCACAAACAACTTGTAAGATGTCCAGCATTGTCTTCAGGACTTTACCACTCCACAGGAGATGAGGGAACCTAAAGATTGCATCAATCTGATACACTTGCAATATGACAATGAATCCATTGTGAACAAGAAGAAATCACTGGTAAGGTGGAAATTATCATTTATTCTCAAATTAAAAATGTCACCATAAGTTGGGTTAGCTTTCATATATCAATAAGTGTCACCTCTATCTCTTTTATATTTTTTCACTTGACACTTGAAATTAGTTTTGTAAGAGATATCTTAAAAACTACTACACACATGTTTTAAAAAAAAATCATATATATATATATCTCAGAAATATATATACATATATATATATATATATATATATATATATATATATCTATATATATATATATATATATATATATCTAGATATATATATATATATATATATATATATCTCAGAAAACACAAACACTTAAACATCAAGTGTATGCAGTACTAATCAAAGAACCCAGCAAAGTTTGATATTTTGACCCTCTTCAGGAAACAGAACCTTAGACTATCCCTCAGAAGCAAACTATTCCCCAAAAAACAGAACAACCAATTCTATAACACATCAAGTTCTGTAGGCAACACAATTCCAAAAAGCATGCTCAAAATTTGGACAAAACGTCAACATGACGACAAAATCAAGTTAAAAGACTGGCCAGCACCTCAAGGGACTACACTGTGCCAGTTGTACATAGGAGGTGTGTGATCAGTGATGTATCACAGTTTCTACCCTTCAGTTGATTCACAGCAGAACAGTACAGGTCTGCACATCTCATACAGCACAATTATTAAACAGATTATCAGAACCAATACAAAATGGGATGTGGTAAAAGAGTTAAACAGGAAGATGTTGTTTCAAAGTCACGGCACTCCCAGACAGACCAAAGATCCAATAAACTATCATGAAAAACATGGTCAGATGGTGTTAAGGTGTAACAGAATGAGTAGAGTAAAGTCAGATTCTTATATGGACAACAGTGTCGCAGATACACATGAAAACATCAGGTGTGAGAGAATGAGTATAGTTAAGTCAGATTGTCCATTATGGACAACAGTGTCGCAGATGCACATGAAAACATCAGGTGTGAGAGAATGAGTATAGTAAAGTCAGATTGTCCATTATGGACAACAGTGTCACAGATACACATGAAAACTCCATTTTGACAGTGACCTACCTGCTTACAAATTTGGAGATAAACTTGTCAGCCGTCAGCCTAACTCTCTTGTAGGTGTGATTAAATTTGACCAATAAGAATTGAGCGTGAGTCTCAATTTGTTTCTCCTTTTCTTCTGTTTTTGGCTGAAAAATTCAACATTTCAATGATTAATGGTGAACAATGAAAAAAATAAACAAAATGTTTATTTAGTTGGCTAATGAATTTTAGATCATACAAAAATCATTCAGTATTAGATAGTAGTTTATTTAAAGTTAGCTATTGGGTTAGCTTCGGCTTAGAAATACTGTGCTAATTGTATAGCAGTTATATTTAAACATGCCAGGGCTAGTTGGCTTGGTCAGAGTTGATAGGACTTTATTTATTAGGTGTATCAGAGATGGGCTTCAGAAACTCACTCCGAGTTTATATAAAAAAATAAGCAATACAATAATTTTATTATTTGCTGTGATTATAATTATTGTTTGCCATTGTCACTGTTGGTAATTATAAGAGGCCATCTAAAGATGATCATTTATAATATGTGCATTTTTTGTTCAGTTCAAGGGAGTGTTTTGTACCACATCCCATAATTCAGTGGTTTGGATATAAACAAAAAAATGTATCACATATAACTATGACTTTTAACTAAAACAAGAATCAATATCCTAAAATGGGAGGGAGGGAGGGGAGGATGATTCTATGGAAATAGCAGGCAGGCTTTTAGATGTCACCCCCTCTGTAACGATAACTTTATATTTCTCTTTCTATGTAGGCGTTCTCACAATAATTAATCTTGTGTACAATAATTCACTGAAGAATTCGTTTATCCAAAACAACTTTAATATATATATATATATATATATACACAGATATAATTTGTGGTAATATAACGTGGAAATCTTGATTCATTCATCACACAACCTTCCTCGACGGAAGTCTACACACAACTGTTCACCCAACACTTTCAACCAATAGAAATGCTCCTTTCTTCCCGCGTCTCTTGTACACGTGACCTTACGTCACAAAATTATGTTAATCAGATGTGACACCCCCCCACCCAATTTATCAAAAGTTTAAATAATCTCAGCCCTGTCCAACTGCAGATGTGGTTAGCTTTAATAGTAGGACCATCACCTTAGCATCAAGCACATCCATGTACTTGTCAAATGTCTTTTCAGCAACAGCTGCAATACACTGCCACATCCCTGAAACATGCAAACAGCTATACAGACAGTTCTCAAAACAGAGTGTTTTTGAAACTATTAGCTGGCAGGCATCAATATATAGTTATATATGCATGACATACAGTGAGGAAAATGGTATTTAGTTATTTACATTTTCAATTAAGTTCATGAAGAAAAATTATCTTATAGACAAAATACTTTTAAAAAGTTAACTACCGTTCAAAGTTTTAGTTGTATTTCTGTTAGACTAAACCCAACAAACTAATTTAAATATTTGAGGGCTCTGAAACGATGATTCTAGTGATGGCCACACCTCTTATCTCATCTGATACACTACAGAAGATCCTTATGTACAGAAGATTATTGCATCCTAAGCTTATCCATAGTTTATTTCTAGTATTGCATTTTAATTAGAGTTTTGAATGTTGATAATGTATAGACACTGAGAGCGTAATAAGTCTTTTTTTTTCATTAACTGGCATGCAATTACAATACATCAATTCAAGTGCTTACCTAATTTGTCAAGAAAGAGAAACTTGTCCTCCAAGTATTCAAAAATTCCATAAATAGCTCCTGGGTCAGTTGAGTGGGTAACTCTAAGGTTTGTATTTGAAGAAAAACAAATCTTTAGTCTTTTTATAGAACTAAAACACCTCATGGTGTATTGTCCTACTAGTTTTAGCCTCAGCCAAAATACATTCATTGAATACATTCAACTGTTCTTGTGGTGGAGGGGAAGAAGGGGGGGAGGTTGGCTAATGAGAGGCAGGGATGTTCACAACGTAAAGCTAAATGACATTTTTTAGTTTTAAAAATGGTATAAGTTTGCTGAATACCTAGGACACTTTGATTTACCTACCGTAGAGTCTCCAGCTTGTACACAGAAAGTAAGTAGGTGCACTGGGCAAAATTGAGTTTGTTGATGAGAGCTGACACTTCTGTATTGTCCAGCAAGTTGGAGATGCTGTTGCGCAAGTCAGTAAGTTCACTCTGAACAAAATTATTATTTAATGTAGTCATTCAGACAGACTTAACTTTATAGACTGTTAAAAATTTGTGTTATAATCATGTTGAGTCCATCCATTAACTTATGTATGATTGCATGTCATTCTATAGAAACTTTTACAAGGTCATGAGAATCTGTTTGCATAGACTAGCTTAATGTGAAAACTGAAATGACCTGTGAGAACAAATAACTATATGACTACATAAAAAAATTGAACTGTTCTGTTGGAACATTAAATATTGGTGATGTTTCAGATTCTAACAAACATTTTCATTTTACTTACAAGTTTTTCTATGTAAAAAATTGACTAGTCAATAAGTCTTTATCCATTATAATAGAATAAAACAAGCATTTTAATATCTAGTCTCAGATTCAATAATTCAATATATCTCCCACTCTCTCACATTCAATAATTCTGAGAATGAAATCATTTCTCTACAAAAGATAAAGACAGAACGACTGAGTAGACACAGATTGACTTACTGGTGCCACAGCAACAAACTATTGAGCAGACACAGATTGACTAACGACTGAGTAAGACACAGATTGACTTACTGGTGCCACAGCATCATTCCTCAGGGCAGTGTTGTACAGCAGCTCCTTGCTGATGTTTTCCTTAGAGATCAACAAAGGAGACTTGGTGGCTATCAGACAAACACCCTCATACCATTCAGGGGGCCACAGACCTGGGGGACATGGCAAGCAAGGGATCAACAATAAATAAACGCTCGTCTTCTCAGGCTAACATGGATACAACTCAGAGCTAAACATGTGATTAGATAGTGGAAATAAATATTACATCCAGTTCTTGCAGAAATATCCTGTATTTTAAAGATATGTTGTCCAGATACATACTGTTAACGACTATACACACTAATGTAATAAAGAAGTATGATACTGCGAAACCACTACACGCACCTTGGTTCTCATTTGTAAAGCCCATGACAACAGAATATTGCCAAAAGTCCCTAAACAGCTTATGGAGTCTTCTTTTCGGTTCTTTAATGGGTGGTAGTCTTCTCATCAGCTGTTGAGGGAAAACAGTTGAGAAAGGGGGATATATTTGGGTTTATTTAAAACTGTTAAAAAAACTTTTTTTTTGTTACAAATCCATATGTAAGAATAACTTGCCCTATTTTTTTTTCCATTCCTCCTTCCAATGTTCCCTTTAAGCTGAGCTGCCGCGCAGACATCTTACCGACCTTGCGCAGCAGTTTAGAATTACCGCGCAGCAAATTTTGTAAAATATTTAACAAAACAATGGAGGCTGTGCGCAACTTTGCCCACGAGTTTTTTTTTAATTTGCACACGGACCAAGGAACCTTAGAGGGAACATTGCCCCCTTCCCCATGTAGACATTAAAACTTTGGATCCCTCCGCCCTACGTTAACATACAAAAAAATTCTCACCTTCCACAAAAAAGAGAAAAAAGAAAAAGGAATTTTAAAGATAATTATGGACGAGGTCACATATGCAAAGATTGCATAAAGGGGGCAATGGTGGTGGTTCGTGCTGTGTAACTGAGGCCTCTAAATTTAAGTAAACAATCTGCTACATTTGTTATTGGCGGTTATGTGTAAGGGTGGATGAGATGTTTAACAACTCCCCCTCCCTCCCCAATTATTGCCAAGGCAACATATGGATGGCTCATGTGTATAAACAGTTTTACAAATATCTCATTGGAAGTGTACCTTGAAAATATATTCATTTATTAATTTTTTTTATTTTTAAAAACACCGTAGATTAAAGGATCGGTCAACAAAATTTATTTGAAAATGGCTTCTCTGAGTTTTTTAAAGCAAATAAGATTATTGAGGATAAGAAGAAAAAAATTAAAACATTTACAATGCCCAGCAGATATATTATTTGAAAAATGGATGCATCATTTTAGACAATAAAATGTTGATGTTTACCACAGCAATGACTGGAATGAGTAGACCTAGATTACCAGCACTAGAAGAAGCCTGGAAAGAATATTGGAAAATAAGTTTGTTTTTTTTAAAAACTATTTATTAAGATTAGGGATTAAGAGAATAATAATAATAATTGATAATTTACATAGCGCTGTATCCCAGTAAGGAACCGGGCTCACAGCGCTTTACATGGAGATAATAACATACATATAATAATTAAACAACCATTCATACCATAATAACAACATACAGGACAGTACATTACACATAAGCTACGCTATTCATTAAAACAAATGTTGTTTCATTAATTTTTGTAAATACATTTTGAAAAATAAAACAAAATAAAACAAAACAAAAAATATCCAAAATAACTCATTCAGATAATTTCTTTTTAGAAATTTTACTATTGACTTTTAAATAATTTAAATGTTGGACTAAAAATATTAATAGCGTTCAATCTGTTTGACTTGTAAAATACATGTGTTTGACAGGAGTTGACCAAATAAATTATCATTAGGTGCAAAATATTCATTTTTGAATATAGAAAATAATACTGTAAATTATAAATTTCAAAAAAATATATAATAAATTACTTTCATAAACCCAGAAATCTTTTCATTGTTCCTTTTGGCATCAAGTCCAAGCTGTACAAACAGCTCCAGGAGCCTGGACAGAAGGTCCAGCTGCTCTGCTTCACCTTGAATGTTGGCTGCTATGTTGGCGAAAGCATTAATGACTGCCTGAGAGACAAGTCTGAGAGGAAAGGCAAAAACTAAATTTAATGCAATCCTTTTGTTAATAATTGCAGACATTTGGAGCAAAACAATTCTATTTGTCTATTAACAGGGTAGTAAATAAACCCCATATATAATAAAATGAGTGTACAATTAAAGAATGTAGAGATTTGGGTTTATTCTATCTTTTCTGACTTGCATAAAGGGAGACAAACTGCTCTCATTCAAGATGAAATTTATTTTTGAAATCCTTTTAAAAAACAACTCTTACCTGAATCCTCTCAACTTGTCATTCACTTCATTAACATTGTAAGGGGAGCTACTCTCAACACTTATTTGGGTGAACATGCTAAGAACTTCATGAGAAATACTGGTCTGAAAATAGGGAAATAATGTCAAAATTACATACAACTTTTTAAAAAAGATATGATGCCTATAGTGAAAGTACATTTATGACATGACTTCAGCTCCCATGCATTGTGTGAAAGGTATTAATTTAAAGTAAATCTTTCACCTATCACATATTTTGAGTGTTATACATTGACAACTCATTTCAAATCAGAGAAATCAACACAACTACACTTTAAAATATATTAAAATGATACAGAAACCATATAATTAATCAGAATGGTTGTTTATATTTTTTTAAGATGGCTATGTATAGCCTCCAATACACCATACAAAAAATAGCCCATTCTAATTTAGTCTTATAGTACAATCACAAAGATATACCATTCTCATTTAGCCAACTGTCAATTAACATACACCATTCTGATTTAACCAACATTACTATTCATACTCCCATCAATTAACATACACCATTCTGGTTTAACCAACATTACTATTCATACTCCCATCAATTAACATACACCATTCTGATTTAACCAACCTTACCATTCATACTCCCATCAATAAACATACAACATTCTGATTTAACCAACCTTACTATTCATACTCCCATCAATAAATATACAACATTCTGATTTAACCAACTTTACTATTCATACTCCCATCAATAAATATACAATGTTCTGATTTAAACACCCCTTATAACGTATACTCCCATCAATAAACATACATTCTGATTTAAACAGCCCATATAACTAATACTCCCATAAACACACATACAACATTGCAAGTGGACTCACACATCCAGCCATGACCATGCAGCCCATCTGGTCCACTATCAAAACATCCAGCTGTGAGGGCGGTGAGCAGAATCTCTGCTGGAAGATCTGCAGGATGGACTCCACCAGCTTGGGTTGATCTTTGAGCACCACGGCCAGGTGCCCCAGTGTCAGGATGGTGTTGGTGGAGATCAGGTTGGACTCTCTGGAGGCAGACATTATGGACAGAATCAACAGGAGCTATTCCCTGAGCACTGACGGGGCAAATGTTGACTTTTTTTGTAATTACAAGAAAGCAAATGGGCTCTTATTTTTAACGGAACATTTCCAGGGCTATGAGCTGATCTTAGGTTGGAGATATTTCACAACTTCATGTTATATTTATTTTATTTTTTGTGCTTATATTTGACAGGCAAATCAACAATGTGAGGAATAAATAAAGAGAATAATAATAAAGATATTTTCAAAAACTTAATTGCGCCCCGAAAACGAATAAATAGGACTGGACCCAGCTTTCAGAAATGTTCTACTATAATGGCCATTTAATGTTTGTTAAGAAAATATTCTTTAATAAATTTAATTTTCTTCAATCGTCACAGAAAGTGTTGGTCACTTCAGAATAAATGACCACATTTATGTAGTTTTCCATTGATAAATGATAACATATTTAAAACTGATATGTGTGTGTTAATGGATATTTACACACTGTCACAATAATAATTTCAATTAAAAGAATATTTTAAAAAATGAGTATTTTAAAAAAAGGATGAAAATGACAATACAACAAAAAGTGAATCATTAGTTGAAAATAAATTAAACTCAAATAATGTTAAAAATCATTAGACAACTAAGAAGATAAAACTAAAATTATATCCAACCAAGTAAGACGATGGTTTTAAAAAAAAATAAAATTCACAGTCAAAGTGAAGTTGTGACTAAATTAAAGTGTTTTCTTCGAACTGATGCAAACAGGGTAAACAGTGCACTTACTGCTGATGTCATTCATAAAGGATCAAGTTTTCAAAACTTATTCTAAATAACCTAAGTGGTGTCATAGTCTCAACATCATCATTTTTTTTTATTTGACAAGATATCTGCGTTGTTTTTTTCCAGATATGTATTTACTTGCCCTTTACTTCTGCATTATATTAAAGTTACAGTTCATACAATATCTTTTTATATAACTTTTTGTTTATATTTTTTTCTGAGATAAAACAAGTAAAGCCCTCTAATGACTAATTAGAAACACCAGCAAGCAAAGATTCTGAAAAAATTACTTGACCTCATGATATAAGCTAGATCCTACGATTATTTGTTTATGAAAAATAACTGTTTCAGCCATATACATGTATTTCTATTTTTATTTAAAGTTAGCATGAATTTAATGTATTATTTTAATTATTGATTATTTTATACATACTACATGTATAATGATTTTTCTAGAAACCATTAAGCAATAATTTAATATCTGAACAACTACGTATAATCATTATTCCATAATATAAGAAAATATTTTTAAAACTTGTTTAGTTTTTTAGAATGAGTATAAGGGGTGCATTTGTAAAACGACCTTTTATAGAGCATAGGAAAAAATGGTTAGGATTAGGACTTTAAAATGAGCTGTATTCTTAAATCCTTAAGTGCAATAAATTAAATATAAAAAAAAACCAAAAAAAAACTGGTTTAAAAAAAAACAACAAAAATTTTAATGTAAAAATTAACTTAAAATGGATATGAACAGTTAACCAAGGTGTATTTAGGTGTACGGTCATACCCAAAGAGAAGTAGGCACACTCTGGTGAAGGTAAATAAAATAAATCTTTTCCTCATCATATTAAGGTTATTTACTAACTTATCTGACCAATCTGATTTTATTCTTTGGATTTATCATAAATTAGCATTCATGAAATGTTCATGCACATAAAAAGTATGTAAGTTTATCTAATTTTATTACATTTGGTAACTTGCGACTGTACACAAACTAAAGAATATAAAATTCATGATATAACTATTCATCTACCAAAATAACTATTTCCAAAAATAGTCTCCACAGAGGCAAAGCAGATACAATGGTCTCATGCAAATAGCCCCATTTTTGTTTTAAATACAAGAGTATAAATAATTTTTAATGCCTGCATATTAAGTGATTCCCATTTGACTTTGCCTCTAATGACTTTGGGAGAGCATAAATAACAATCAGGAGCAGATAAGTGGGCATTATTAGAAATACATGAGGTATAACAGACTAAGAGGGTAGTACTTGTAAAATGGGTTATAAACAGTTGTCATTCATTTGAGTATATGTCCTTTTTTTTATATATGGAACCCAACTTTAGTTTTGTCTCTTAAGAGCCACATACATGCACAGCTCTAAAAGGAAAAATTATGTGACAGCAATATATAATAAGACATTTGTATAAAATTTCTCAGTTAGATATTATTATTTTTTTAGAACAAACCTTTTATGGTTATAAAGTCACTCTGCTTATTGTTTTTTTTTGACATGCCTACTGTACTAAAGACAAAAGAGGACAATTGCAAGAAAGTTCAGAATATTATATTACATGTATTTCATGTGATCAATTAAGAGAGATTTTGAAACATCTTTGCCTACTTTGATTATTTTAATTGATTGTATTCTCTTTAAAAATTATTTATGAATTAATATTAATGTAAGTAATTTAAAATTTAAAAAAAAAGTGTTTAAAAGCATTTTAAAGGTTATTTTTAAATGTAGTTCATTTTGACAAAGTGGTGACATGGTGAGATTTAAAGCCAAGCCAAGATGAAGCAACAGTAGGAAAAGCAATGACAACAGTTCATAGCTGAGATTAGCACATGGCAAGTTTTAGTGGGTGTCATGTCAAGCACTCGTGCACAGAAGATTAGTAGCAGGTTTCAATCACAGGAATCAGTTAGTGGGTTAATCAGCTGCTAGCATGTTAAATAAATAAAGAAAATAATTTGAAAGTGCAGTTATCCAAAAGTTCTGTTAAAAACTGGGAAAATAACTGTTTTTTTTTCTTTCCTAAGAGTATAAAGAGGGTAAATAAAAAAATTGTAAAAATCTGCTGTTGCCTTTGCACGTCAACAGTCTGGAAATTAGTGGAGGTGGGACTAATGAATTTCATAACCACTTTCAGCTGCTGCCACCTAGCGTCTGCAGTCTTGGCGTTCACCAGCCTACAGAGGCAAAAATGTGAAGGGAAACAAAAAATGCATGAGGTGTGTCCGTGAAAGCATACAAGAGTAGAAAAAAAGAACAATCTGACTAGTCAATTGTTAGTTTACCTTGTCTAAAAATATCCTGGACTATGGTAAAAAATTTGCTGGTGGGACACTCAAATAAAATCATGATCATTGAAATTGATGGGTTTCATGCTGTGACGGTGCACAAAGCCCCAGTGCACCCCAATGCACCAACATGCTACAGGCATTGGTAATAGCTGAGATCAGTCAATGTCATGTACACAATGCATCTCGCAACCTAAAGCTACCTATAAAAACTCATCTTGATGATCAAAGGGGATAGTTGTTTTCATTGTTACCTGTCAGGATTTATTGTATTACATGTACTGAGCTAATGAGTTCATTTTCTTTAACCTTAGCATTTTATGACAGGAAATATTTATGCATTCACTAACAATACTAAACTAAAATACAAAAGAGACACAAGTTTAGTGTTTATAATTTTAAAATATTCAAATAGAAAAATAAAAATAAATTACACATTTTAATGAACAAGATCTTCGTATGATGATTTATACTACTTGGTCATTTAAATATTCCAAAAATGTGTTAACTTCTGCATTATTTGGGTTTAATAATTGAACACAAAATTTTATCCTAACGTAGAAGTAGAAAATTTCAGGGACTTAAAAAATAGAATATGTTTTATAGAAAATTGAGTCACATCATACACATGGGATTCTGCAAGGAATAGACCCAGGAGCCCAACAAATATTAAATTAACTTTATTTGGAAATTCAAGAATTCCAAAAATGACATTAACCATAAATAAGCTTGCTTAGCCAGGTATAATGTGCTCGTTGGAATGAACAGAGGGGATTTTATAATTTGTATATGGGGGTATATGATTTTATGTGGCTGATAATTTTTCTAGTTTAAATGCTAGGAACTCACATTGCACTTAAGTGGCTGTAAAGAAATGTTAAAATGTATCATCTGTGTTAGACTTTGCAAGAAACAAAATGATAATAAATATTGGGACTTTCAATTCAAATTTATTGGGCCACTTTAACATGGCTGCTGAGAACTGATCTTTGAATAAAATAAAGTTGTCCATCTCAAATTTAATGTGGTTTTAAGGTAGATTTAGCTACATAGTCATACAATAATGTACTTTTGAGTAGCAAGTGCATAAAAAATGCAAGCAGACCATGCGGTTCAGGCAATTATTGAGTCCAAATGACAGCAAGTAACAAGAACTATCTTCTGCCTCAACTTGCAATGTTGACTCAAAAAAATATTCTCAAAAAACTATTGATGCTTTAAGACAAGGAATATAAAACCTATTGATGAAATTGAAACAACAGCAGCACAAAATAATACAATTCTCCAACTTTTAGATGCTTAAATATGACTCTTCAGTTTTAATAGCTGTGGAAATTTCCATAAATTAAAAATTTAGATTGGTCTCAGTGCTGAGCCTATTATTTATTGATTTATGTTTTAAAAGGTTAACTGATGAAAAATATTTTGATTAAATTTATTCTTAAGTGAGACAATATGATAGTACACTCAATTCAATTATGTTGGACGCCAATTATAGAATTGCTAAACCTTTCTTCTATTTCTAAGAGAATTTATTTATAAAAAGCAGCCAAGAGGGCTACATGGAGATAAAAATCTTCAAAGATTTATGTTCTAAACTACAATAAATTACTTCTTTCTTGTTTTGTCCCCAGAAGCAGGCATTTGGCAGACAATGCCATTTAATTGACATGTCTTTTTGTTAAGCCTAAACATGAAACTTTGTTTCAACTATTTATTCCATTATTTTAACATTAACAGAAATCGACAATACTACCACTGCTAGCCTTTAAGTAGAATGACAGTAACATGAAGTTTGCAATGTACTCTTTATAAAGATTTTCTCTGCTCTGGAAATAAATCATCATAGAAGATGATAAATAGTTTACATTTGGTGCATTAATAAATAATATTGAGTATGTCTTAGACAATTGGATAAGTTTATCAGAGGGATCATCATTTATTCATGATAATTTAATTACATGGGTAGAACAAAATAAATTCATGTTGACAATGGACAAAATGTTACACAGTCCAAGGTCAAATTTAAAACAAACAAATACCAACAAAAAAAAACAATGAAGGGGAAATAGCATTGAGAGCAATAAGTGTAAAATAAAGAGCCACAAACTAAACTAAAGCCTGCCATGCATGAAGCCATACAAACAACAAAATTATAGAAGTTTAAAACCTGAATTTAAAAAAACCAGCCTGACCTTTCTTTTGGGACAATTCGACAAATATGCCAGTGAAAAAATAGGCTAAGTGAATAAACGGTAAAGGGATAACCTGAACTCAGTTACAATGATGCTTTTATTGAACTCATGGTTGTACAAATGTTTAAAGACCTAATCCAATTATTTTTATAAGATGCAAGTTCTGAATTGCACTTTTATGGAATCAGCTCTATTCATCAGCAACTTGGTATGATAAAAGAACCAAAAACCCATTGTAGGTGAAATGACCCAATTTAAAAAAGCCTGACCTCCTGCAACAACATAAGATTACAGCAATGCTCATTCTACTGTTTGCGGCTGTGAATTTAACAATTTGCAAGATGGGTTAAATAATAGGACATTCAGTGATTAACCTTTGACATTTAGACACCAGGATCAAGGGCAATAAACCAGTTTTCATGCAATCCTTTTATATATTTAATCAGATGTATAAACATTGTATAAACATCTTAATAAAAGAACAAAGAAAATGTTATAAAGTAACAAATATCCATTAAAAAGTTTGTAAGTTTGTACACTATTTTTTGTCCTTTTGGATTACCTGTCACTAAGTTCTGCCCGATATAAACGATTAGAAATGGAGGCCAGGAATGCAGGAACACAGTCTTCATCTACTTGCTGACCTGCCTTCAAGGCTCTGAATTAACAAAATTGAAAACTGTTAAAATAAATGCAAAAATTATATTTTAAAAAAAAACCTTGAAATCAGGCTATTTAAATATTGTTGATGTACCATGAGGTTTAAATATAAATCTAAACAACAACATTGCTTGAAAGTGTTGAAATATCCATTTGATATAAGTAAATATCCCTCAATTTTAACACCCACTGTTCCTTGATTAAGCATGTTCTACTTATATAATAAGTTTAATGACGACTTTTAATTTTTAGTGGTGCTGCCGAAATCTGAGCTCCAGGTGGACCTTCAACCAACCAGAAGGCCAGTATTGTATGCAAAGGGCTATTCAGGAATTAGTTTCTACATCACAGTTTCACAAAAACATCTTTAGCTGAACAACTGATTTAGGTTGTTAAGACTGCTCGTTCTTGAGGGCCGGATAACCGTTTATAAAAAGACAGTTTAACCGCCGGTCCGTATTTTTACTGTTTTTGTGAACCAACGAGAGAATCCATTACATTTTCACCCCGCGTCATCTGATTTTACATCCAAGCGCCTGTTGTATACCACCCTACGGTTCAGCTCTCTGCCGCACTGCCATCAAAACAGCGAAATGCAAAATAATAAAAAAATTAAAATTTAAAAAAACATAGTCCGAACAAAGAAGTAAACCGTAATGATTAATATTCCATTTTTAATTTATGTATTAAAAGTATTAATATTAAAACGGCATGTTGTCAAGTGAATTCGTTTTTGAGGACTGGTTAACCATTGAAAAAACACAGTTTTACTGTCCGGTCCGTATTTTTCCTTAATTTTTTTGAGAACCAACAAAGAGAGTGTGTATCAAATTTTCACCTCGCTGTGTCTGATGGTGACATCAAAGAACATGTGACGCTTGTGTTCAGCTCTCATGCGCTGTGCTCCTTTTCCAACGCACACGAAATAAATATTGAGAAAACATCGAATTTTATATCAATGTGTAGGGCATAACCGAGTAGACAATTTCCACCGAGTCCGAGTATTTGGATGTACTATTTGCCGGATCGGGATACGAACCGAGTAGTAGCTGCAACTTAGGAGAGTACCATTTCTTTCATCATCATAAGTGCAAAGCCAAAACTGTTCGATGTTTTCATATAATCTAAATTCTAAAATAGCTAAATAATGTTTTACCTGTTATAACTTAATAATTAATTCATATTTTTAATTTGTAGGAGGAAATTTGACAACTTTACACAAACAGTCAAAATGGCCGACTTCCATTGCAGTCTGACGGAAGTATATTAGTATAATGGCCATCTTTTGAAAGAAAGTTAGACTATGCGTGACCCAGTAACAACTGGTTACGCCACCTGCGGAATGCTACTGAAATTATCGTGTCTTCTTTGCCAGCTGTTCAGTATTTATTGAATTCCATTTTCTTAATTTTTATTTTTTAGCTATTTGCGTGTGTAATATTTGCCGAGGCGAATACTTCCGGATATTACCGAAAATCGTAATATTCGGTCGAGGCGAATGTCCGAGGCAATTTCCGGTTATACCCTATCAATGTGGTAATTAAGTCAAATGCCCTTTGACGTGCACGAACTTAGCAGGAAAACTGTCAATATAAAAATAAGACTGAAATTGAATTTGAGGACCGGTAAACAGTCTGTTAGGCATATCTTTCCTCTTGTAATATAAATAGTTACACTCGCACTTGACCGTTATTCACATTTTGACATCATGGCCCACTATCAGTGACGACATTTATTTTATTATTTATAATGGATTTTAAGAAAACGGTTTGATGTCACGGTCGCTCGCATATTCGCTTTGGTATTCTGCTACAACAGAACACAAATTAACCCCGGGTAATAAGCTAATATCAACCAATTGAAGTTAAGGTTAACTGGTCCTGATTAAACGGGACAGGTCCTGATCTGAGGACCGACTAACCGTTAACAACCTTACAACTGATATTGTAAAAGTAACCCAAGTTTTGTCATTCTTATCCCCATGGTTATCTATTGCTGACAAACACCTGCAAATATTGTGAATGGCATTGTCTCTAAGATTCTCCATTGTGGTAAGTAGGCAGCTCTTTGGACTCTTTGACATTCCGCCTCGTTCGTTTTTGTCTTCATCTGTCACTGTAATTCGTATCCCTCCACCCTTCCCGGAGTACTTGCTACCTTGTTCGGTCAGGGAATATTTGTTCAGCTTGCTAAGGATAGGTGACGGGCTGACAAGGAAATCCCGTAAAGATGCAACCATCGCATTGGCCAGATTAGGAAACTTGACTGCCATTTTACCTAAAGCCTGTGGAGACGAATGATTCTGTTTAATCTGAGAGTTTCATAGGACATGCTACTTATCATCAAATAGAAAACTCATTTTCATTCTTGTTTGTTAAAAGTTGATGGGAAATAGGGGGGGGGAGTAGTGGGGATGATTCTAGGATTACATTATTTTTTACAGAAAACATATTCAACTGTTAAACTTTGTTCAGATTTCAGTTTTTAAAAACGATTCAGTTACAACCCCACCCCACCCGCTCCCAAAATCTCTTTAACTTCACAGTGATCAACTTCTGTCTGTTTTTTAACATGAGTTCTATGTATGACTGTAAATATTCCTGAATGGAGGTAAAACTAAAGCTAAAGGAATAATGTTAAACTTAGCCACTCAGTGGAGTGTATAAAAATAGCCAAGTAAAGCCACTCACCTCTAGTGATGCCAACAACAGTGGTGTGTGAGACAGAAGAAGCCTTCGTTCAGTGTTGATGCTGATTCTCTCAGTAAGCTTCACACACAAATGCTCAGCTTCTGTGAAAGATGAAATTCTAATTTATTATCTGCTCCAATCCTGCTCAATAACAAAATATTCTCTATCTTCTGAGAAAAAAGTACAAAAATATTGCGATAACATTTTATCATGAGGATAAACAGGCCATTTTATACCTGACTCCTCTCTGATGGACCAAAATAACAAATCCACACAGGCACCATTAGCATAGACTAAGAGTTGGTACGGATTAAAGTCTGTCAGCTTCTCTTTAAAGCTGTGATTTGATGGCTTGCTCTCTAAATCACTCTGTCCAGCCTGGTAAAGTCCTTTCACAAAATCTTGCACTTCCTTCATAAATTCACCTGGTAAATCTGAGGGATTGTTTTAAAAAAATAATTAAAAAGTGACAATTTTCATTTTATTAGAAAGAGGCTGAAACTAAAGGCATTAGGAAAGTTTTATCATGACATTCCAGCCATTAAATGATACAAACATTGTTTACAGAAATTTTTTTTTCAAAATTTAAAATTGTTTTGAACATCTTAAATATACATGTATAAAGATTCCATTAAGGAAAAATATATTAAAATATCTTATGATTAAATTTAGCACATAATGTTTATATTATCATCAAGCTATAAACATGAAGCATTTTAAGATTTAAAATTATAATATTGTTTAGAAAATATATCTAAATTTCCAAACATTTTTCACAAATTAACTAAAAAATATATAAAAGTACCCTTTTCTTGCTCTAAGATGTCTCTTAAAAGTGACAAAATAGCTACACTGATTGTCTCACTGAAAGACTTGTATGGGAAACGCACAAGGTTGCCATTCTGAAAAATGTTGATCAATAAAAAAATATATTTGCAAATCATGAGAGTCACTTTAAACCAAAGTATGTTTTTGTTGTTTGGCATTGGCCTTTATTAAACTTGTTGGCAAATGTTTTTTTTTCTTACAAAATAAAATTTAATATCATAATACATGTACCTCCATAATTTACAGGAGATAAGAAAAATATATGATGATGTCCACAAAATTTAATGATCTAATTGATTAAAAACGGAATGGTTGGTGTTAAGTCTCAGTTATATTGTTGCCTTGCTTCCAGTCTGCCAACTCTTTGACTCTCAGTGCATTGACACATCTTGACTCAGGAGTGTCATAACATTCAAGTATTTATTCACATATACAAGATGAACTCTCATAACATTCAAGTATTTATTCACATATACAAGATGAACTCTCATAACATTCAAGTATTTATTCACATATCAAGATGAACTCTCATAACATTCAAGTATTTATTCACATATACAAGATGAACTCTCATAACATTCAAGTATTTATTCACATATACAAGATGAACTCTCATAACATTCAAGTATTTATTCACATATACAAGATGAACTCTCATAACATTCAAGTATTTATTCACGTATACAAGATGAACTCTCTTCATGGTACTACATAAAAATAAATTGACTTTCACGATAGTCTCAAATAGCCGTACAATGGCGGTGTGTATATATATATCACCAAACAGTATTCTAGGCTTCCATCTCATTCAATTCTAAACTAGTAACTCTCTCGAGTCTCTCTCACAACTGGCCCCACTCTCTCTGCCACTGCCCATAAAATCTCTAGCTCATCTGCCACTCTGCAACAGCTAGTTCTGCCCTGTCCTCTCCTGACCTCTGCCCAACCCACACTCACATAGCTCTCCCCGTACCGTGCTTTCAGATTTTATTTTTAAAGAGCAATGTTGATGCATGAAATGCCTACAAATACACTATTAAGAAATTATTGCGATTAAGAAGAAGAAAGTAATAAATTATTTTAAAATATGCTTACAGCTACTGCCAGAACATCTTTTAAGATATGATCTAAACCATTTAGTACTCGGCGCTTGAGAAGCCTTTTGGCCTGAAAGAGAAAAATATTTAACAATAATTAATCAAAACCTTTTTTTATTCTTAAAAAAATTTGAATGTGAGGGTCTCCTTAAATTATTTTCCTCTTTGTTCTATTAAGATTATAAATTTCATTTGCTTCTGATTAGCCAGTTCATTTTCCATATAAATATAAGAAGTTATTAGGATTACAGATTTTAACAAATAGATAATATATTTCTGAGGAGTAGAAATACTAACACATTGCAAGATAGAAATCAGTTGCTCCTCTTTAAATGTTAAGTGGTCTTGTTCTGGGATAATCTCAAAGCCCCAGGGTCGGGTACGGGTAAAGCTAGATGCTATCTTGTTGAAATAGATGGTGTAAGGAAGGAAATCCCCAGAGGGACCAGAAGAAAGGCCAGTTAAAGAGTTATTTTCTCTGCTGGAACTGTCAAGTGGTGATGGGGACCTAAATAAAAGAAAGACGCAAGCACAAATTTAATCCAAAATTAGACAAATTTGATCAAAATGGATATATATTAGGGCTGGTACTGATTAAACAAATTTTGTTCGATTAATCGGAAACAAATTTAATTGATTAATTTTGATTAATTATATTTTTATAAAGCATATATAGATCCTGTTAAGTTGCGATGCATTATTTCGCGAAATCGGTTGAGTCACGGTAATTCCATTGCTCCCAAATTTTGTGACGTAACACAACAAATTTGTTCTGTTATGCAAGAAATGAGGAAGAAAAACCTTTTTGTTTATGTATCCACATCTAAATAAATAATAATTATACGAGGGAAAATTATGTAAGTAACAAAAATATAAATTATTAATAAATTATTTTAAAAATATGAAAAATATATTCTAAAATTTTAATTGATCAAAATTTTAAACGATTAATCGATTAATTGATCATTAATTTTCGCAGCCCTTATATATATATATATCACACACACGGTCTTTATTATAATATTAAAGAACATCTTCACCAATATACTGTACTGTTAATAACAACAATCGAACGATGTTTGCAAAAATATTGTGCATTGTTATTAACATTAACAGCTCAAATGCCTGGAAATTCCTTCAAGCTTCATCGAATTAACAATCATGAATAAGTCTAATATTATAGTACTTTTTCTATACCTATCTCTGAAACTTGATTTCCTTTCTGTGGCTCCATCTCCAATGGCATCTTGGGATCCTGTAATTGCCGATGATCCCACATCAGGCTGAATGAACACAGTGGACATGGTGCGGGGCATGATGGATCGAAATGTGTTGAAGTGAGTGCGCTGCATGGGTTCCGGCTGAGGTACACGCTGCATTGATATAGGAGATTCTCTGACTGACAGCAGGTAGGAGATGAGTGAGCACTCCTCATCACTGGATCTGCCCATTGATCTGGCCAGGCCTAGCAGTAAAGGAATTTGTCGGGTGCAGAGCTTTTCTGAAGAAAAAAAACAGGGAAATAAGTCATTAATTTTTCAAATTTCTTAAAGATCTGCTCTAAGATCAATTAGTGTTAGTTGTAAAAAAAAATGGTTAAACAACCAAATCTAAGAGCAAAACAAATACTTAAATAGGTTTTGTAGTTACAAAAACAAAAAAAAAGAATACATAAATATGTAAACAAACAAAAAACTGTCAAAAATTTCTTGTGAGAATGATTATTAATAATCAAACTTTAATTTAAAGTTAGCAGATTGCATTGCTAAGAAGGCATGGATAACAGTGAAGTGCCTTATAAACTTTAACAAATCGGGCAATAAAACATTTGAAAATGAATCTCCCAATGTTGAAGATTATTTTAATTTGTAAAAAAAAACTTCAGCTTCAAAACAGTAAACCTTTTGTTACCTCTAAATTTCAGACCAAAAAGATAATCTGGAAAATTTATAAAAACACATAATGGAATAAATTTCTGAATTAATAATCATTCCTTACATTGAAATATATTTAGTTTATTCAGCTCATCTTGGGTAGAAATGTACAAATTATTTCTAAAGAACATTTTGTGTATACAGTGATTTTTAAGAATGTATTTAACATTGATTAATTAGTGCATTTTTTCCAACATTTATTTCATACTCACTACTGTAAACCAGTTTAATTCATAAAAACTTTTTTTCAAATAATATTATTCAATGCTTAATTAATTTAAAAATAAAATAAATTTAAAATAAGTAGGACAATTCAATACAAAATAAAGATCAATTAGGGTTAGTTGTAAAAAAGGAAAAAGAAACAACAATTAACATGCAATAATTCTACGTATTCACCTATAACATGTAAACCTGGCTGCTCACACATCACTGTCATTTGCTCCAAAAGTCTGAGTTGGCCAAAAATTATCTGCAGAAAATGATCAACTTCATATAACTTTAACATAAATAGAAATTACAAAACAGCAAAACTGAATAAAACTGTTGTGTCTAGGTATTAAAATGATCAAATAATTATTTGACAGTGGAAGCAAAATTACTCTTAAAATGTTTGACAGTGACCTCTTGAACCTACCTTGTCTTTAAAGTTTGGAAGCCTGAATGCAACATCACACAGTATTGTATTGAAACAGAAACTAAAACATTCTGTCATTGGTAAATCTATTAGGACGAAAGATTTGTTTTAATTAATAATTGTTCATGCAACATTGTAACATTTATTTCTCATTGTAAAAAAATTAATTCAATATACACTGTAAGTGGTTATTGTTCATTTTGAATTTCAAATTTAATTATTTTTTTTAAAAAGAATATATGAAACCTTTAAAATAATTTTTAAAAGAAATCTAAACTGACTGTATTTGTTGAGTCCTTTAGGTCCATCCACCCACTGAGCTGATGGCATTTTATCAAGGACCAAGAGAAAGTAATCTAAAATTATATCATTGTGCTGTAACAAATGAAATGATAAAAATTTATTAAAAATAGTTCATTAAAAATAAAAAGGTCAACTAAAGTAATATTAGGGGTCTACGGATATGCATTTTTGCCGATACCGATATTTTTTTCAGATATGAGCAAAAAAATCCCCTAATTGCACTGGACATCTTTGATGGTGTTGACGTCATTCTAAAATTTATGACTCGTAATTACTGTATTTATATTTCATATGTTAGACTACTGGTTTAATTAAGACCAACGTAAATAAGAAACAAATCATAAAATTTCATTTGAATTATAAGTGTGTGTCGATTACGGTCTTCCGGATTTCGTGTTCATTCTTCTATGTCACTTCGCTTTCTGCTTCTTTCTTTTCCTCGTAAACAATGCAGGAATATGGATATGAGATGTTGTATTTAGATAAAATAAGGTAATTCCGTAATAATCGGGATCAAAACATTTTTTAAATTAAAAATAACAAAAACATTCTTTAAATATAGATTTAGATTAATTTATTATATTTACAAACTACTTTAATTCAAACAAAATCATAGCACGCTGTATCCTGGCTGTACATATTAATACTAGTGCTCTTTTGGTTCATTCAATACCCGTATCGGGATCGATATATTAATTTGTTGAGATATTTTTAAATCTAAATGATACATTTTTTTCTGAATTTTTTTTTGTCAAAATGTCGTTTAACCTGAAATATTGGAGACGTCAATATCGGGACCTATACATGCTACCAATACTGATTTTGCTGATACCCTGATATCGGTGCTGATATCCAGCCGATATATTGGTAGACCCCTAAGAATATTAACAAGAATGATGAGGAATATCCAAATGTGCCAGATTATACTGGTATGATGCTTTAAATACATGAATCTCTGTGAATAAAGTGTAATTAAATAAAATTACCTTCAATCCACACTGTTAATAAAAAATAAGTCTATATACCACATACAAACAGGACTGACAACTCTGTCTTTGCAAACTACTTTAATAGATTTATAATAATAATGTGAATAATCTCTAGGAGTTGGTCACCCTGGAGCGGCATTTTAAAATTTATATTTTGAGTGGGAGTATCTTTCAACTGAACAAAGACACTTTTCATAAAAGGGAATGGTAAATAGCTTCACCAGCCCAGGGGCGGATTAAGACTACACGGGGCCCCTGGCTGCAATTCAAACTGGGCCCCTATCCAGCCAGCGTCCCTTTAAATAAAATGATTGCTGACAGCTAATAATATAAGACTATAACTGTAACTAAATAGTCCATTGGTTCCTTTCTCATACTTTTTCTGTACTACGGGATCGGATTCATAAAAAAAACCGAACACGAAGAAATAACTGTTTGCTGGTATCTTAAAATTGAGTGTAAAAAGATTTTTTTTTGAAAAGACAAAAAAAAATTAAAAAAATTATACCCCCCACTGGGATTCGAACCCGACACCGCTTGCACTACAAGCCTGTACGCTGCCACTAGACCACCAAATCTAGATGGGAAAAATTAATTTAAAAGATATAAAAAGTATTCACTATCGGGTTCGATTAGCGATCAGATTAATACATAAGATTTTAGTAATTTATTTAATTTATTATATTTTTAGGGATTCATTCAAAAATTTGTCCACCTTTATTATAAAATATAATAAATTTGGGGGCCCCTAAATCATCAGGGGCCCCTGACTTTAGCCCGTTTAGCCGCCCCCACCCCCCCCTTAATCCGCCATAGCACCAGCCCCACACCTACCATGCATTTTAGAATACAAACACTGTATTGCAAAAATTATGGTACTGTAATAGCCCAGTATCATGTGAGGATGTTTTAAATTTAAACCAAAGAAATTGGGAACTGGCAGTTAATCCATTATAGTGTCTCTACAGAAGCTGATGTATAACTTATACATTAAATGATACATCAACAGCTAAATTTAAATAAAACTAAGAAATATAATGAACAGTACCTGTAAGCCAGATTCAAGTAAATATACACCCAGAGCAATTATTGCATTTTGTCCTCTTCCATCAAGCCTGAGATTTCCCCCTTTGTCTTTGTAATTGGGACACATTAACATTAAGCATTCAACCTGGAGTACATAACATGCGTTTATAAATTAAATTAGTCAACCGAGTTCATCAAATTGTATCCCAACAATGGCAAGCAAATAATTCAATTAATTTAAACATAAATATGTGTATATCGTGGGTGGGGGTAGGGGGTTCTCGTCAGTTAATTAAACAGAAACATTTAAAATGGTCTGTAAAGTAATATGACAATTATACAAATAAGGGTTATCATATATTAAATACTATATTATGTCAATTTTTTTTATTGCTCAGATCCAAAACTCCTTCCACAAATGTATTCATCAGACCCATATTTATATTATATTGAACATCAAAGTTGTGTTGATAATATAAAGGTATTAGGGTTTGGGTTAGGTATAGGTATAGAATTTTAGGGTTAGGTTTAGCTATAGAATTTTTAAAAGTTATTAAGAAAGTGTATTTTATCCAATATCGGATTTATCTTGTTTCCGACACAACTGTGAGTACCTTTTCTTTTCTTCATTTTTTTGCTATTTTTCATAATCAGAAGGTTGCTAAAATACTAAATAGCAGAAAATTTTAAGAATATTCACCCCCATCCTCCTAAAAATGTATTCTCACTTTCCTAAAAAGCCACCATTTTGAGAATCTCCGTTCCCTCTACCCCTCTAAATTCCTAGGTTTCGCACTACTTTTCTGGCAGTCACGTGCCATAGCAACAAAGATGGCTGTCGAAATGACCTCATTTGGGCACGGTCGGAATGGCGTAAATTTACCTGAATTTTTAAGGTAGCACATTTGCCGTCCAAAAAAACTATTTAAAAAAAATAATAACAATAATAAATAGATATAATTGTTTAAAAGTAAAAGCCCAATACGGTCGTTTATTTTTCTTCTTGGTCTTTTTTTTATAAAAACCATAATTAATGATAAATAGGGTGTTGGCAAACCTGGTAATTGTAATTTTTGTACTGCTTACTCTGTAAAGTCACAGTAAATTGTAAAGCAGAGGGAGGTGTTGATTAAAAAATATTTAAATAAATTTAGATTTTTATAATTAATACTAATACACTTAATACACACTACACATAAATAAGCCCAGATCTATTAATATCATATTATTAATATTATTATTAGGCTTTACCTCGTATTATACTGACGTATTATATATAAATAGGTAATCCTGCAGTTTCTACAGTCTACATGTATATTATTTCACATGAAATTTAATTTCTCGTGGGAACTTACGCTTTTAATTTATTAAATGCATTAATATGTGTTATATTTTAGCTATTATGGCACTAATTTGTAAGTTTTATTAATTTCTAAGGCTTTTTTCAGCCCTTAAAGCTAGATAATCGGAGTGGGATACATCCATTTTGTTTATGTAGTACTCTACTTGCCGAGTTGTCACAGTAAGATGCCAAATGGAAATTTCTCACTTAAAAACAAACAAAATAAGAATAAAAAATCTAGTAACGAAATTGTCTTTAAAATATTTATTTATGATAATTTATCTCCTGAGAACATTGAAATAAATGAAAAATACCTTTTAAAAAACATTTTCAGTCAGTAAATTTATTTTAGCATGGGTCGAGCCAGGTAAAAAAACATCTGGCTTGGTAAACAAAATGGATGTATCGTGACCAGGTTATGTATTATATAGAGTGAAAAATGCCTTAGAAATTAAACAGACTGACAAATTAGCGCTGTTATAGCCGAAATACAACATATAATAATCATTAATAATGCATTTAATAAATTAAAAAATATACGTGTAGAAACTGCAGGATTAATACTGGATTACCTATAAATATATGCCATATGCGTATATAATGTTATGAAGAGTTTGTTAAGATATTACAGCGACTTAGTTTTTTCAAAGCGTCTGCTGACTCTGCTGCTACGGCTACGACTTCTTTATTTTCGTAGTGTTAACGTGCATGGTATCATACTGTGTAAGTTTTTTTTTGGTAAGTTACACGGTATTTGCACATGCGCAGAGACGGTTTTGTAGTCAGTTATTTATAACTTTTTAAAATTCACCAAAAGTACCGAACTTCCGTGGTCTCATGATTGAGGGTTGGACTGGTGAACGGAATGTAGAAGAGCAGGCATGGGTTCGATTTTCGGTTGAGACTAATATTTTTTGTTTTTTACAATTCTTAAATTCTTATAATTACGATTAAATTAGATCTTTTACTTTTAGGGTCAGGGTTCGAGTTAGTTGTCTATTTTGTACATTAAAATAGAAAAACAAATATATTGAAAATTGAAATCAATTAAAAATTCTTATTATAAATTATAATTACGATTAAATTAGATCTTTTACTTTTAGGGTCAGGGTTAGAGTTAGTTGTCTATTTTTTACATTAAAATAGAAAAACAAATAGGCCTACAGTAATACTAGTAATACAGGGACTAAAACTAATTAAATCAATTTAACATTCTTATAATTACAGTTATATTGTAATTATTAGTTTTAGGGTCAGGGTTAGGTTTAGTTGTCTATTTTTTACATTAAAACATGACCGTACCGTGCAAGTTATTTTTTTACTAACTTACATGGTATCACACCGTGCAAGTTAACACAGCACCTTTAAGTCCTTTATTTTGACAACTTTGCAACAAAAATAGTAATAACGCGAAGGTAAGCAGGGCACATATTATCATTATTATAAATATTATGATCGAGTCAATATTTTCAATTTATTTAATTAAAATACCTGTTCCCATGGAGTTGATTTTATTGCTGCCAACGATCGTGCAAGTTGTAAAAGACTCCTTGCATGATAGTCTAAATCGTTGGAAGCCATTTTGTTTACAGATTCAGTCAGTAAGGTTGACAGAGTTGTCAGCCCTTTAAAAAGTAATCCATAATATTTTAAAACCATAATAAACCTTAGTTTTTAACCATTATTAGCGTAAATAACTTTGAAATACTTTGGAAATTGCTAAACTAAAAGATATGTATCTAAAAATTATTTTAAAAATTAAATGCATTAGTAGAAGTAATTATCTATAAATATGTTTTAATGCAACCTCCATCATCGGCTCTATAGCTCAGTTGGTTAGAGCGTCTGCCTAGTAAGCAGAAGGTCGAGGGTTCGACTCCCCCTGGAGCCTCCATTTTTATATCTTTTATTATTCCAAATATTTCTTGTGCGTAATGCTACTTAGTTAATAAAACAGTTAGTAATCATGATTTATATTAAATTAATTTTATGTATCATATCATGTACACTAAAAGTCCTATAATCCGGCATCCAACAGCCCGGAATACCCGATAGTCCGGCATCGCTCCGGAAAATTGTAAATAAAATAGGGCTGCGGAAATTATCGATTAATCGTTAAAAATTTTATCGATTAAATATCGATTAAAATAATTTTAATCGATAAAAATTCGATTAAAATTTAAGAAATTATGTTTCTAATTTTTTTTAAATTTTAGTAATAAATAATAAATTAAAATAATTAATAGTAATTTATATACATTTTTTTACGTACAAACATCTCCCGCGTAAAACTAAAATTTCTTTTATTAATCTATGTTGACCGGCAGGCGTCAACTAAAAAATGGCTGACAGCTAGAGCCGTCTTTACACCATTTAGGGCCCCCGGGCAAAGAAATAGTTAGTGTTTGGCCCTTCCCCCGCAGGAAAAAAAATGAATATATATAATATATTTAAATAAACATATTCCCATGGGGCCCATATGCTCGTGGGCCCCCGGGCAAATGCCCAACGAGCCTATGCGTTAAGACGGCCCTGCTGACAACATCAGCGCAGTTAAATTTAAACATATAACTAGAAAGTTGAGCAAATATGTTGTTTTTAAGCTAACTGCGGATGGCAAAGTCGAAGATGGTGAAAACGCTTACTGTGTTCACTGCCATAAACAATTCTCTTTTAAAGGATCAAATACATCGCTGACGTACCACCTTCAGCACAAATCAAGTATCAACACATTGTCAAGAAATTTAGTTCAAACTATTCTTAATTTTAAATGTCCGTGAGAAATGTTCAGTTTAATGACGTCATAAATTTCTATTTTTGGTTTTAATCGAAATTATCGATTAATTAATCGATAATTTTTCAAAAGTTAACGATTAAAATTCAATTAATCGATAACAGCCCTAAAATAAAACAAACCCGTAAAAACAAAGTTTTTGACTATAAATCCCTTATATATGAGACATAACTAAAAGCATTTACAAATATTTACAGACTGAATCTGTCATAACTCAAGTTTGCTTCATAACCCGGGGTGAGAGGGGAAAAGGCTGGTCACCGATTTGCTTGACCGCAGGGGGGGTGAGAGGGGAAAAGTCTGGTCACCGATTCGCTTGACCGAGCTCAGCGTGACACGTAAAATGTAAACAAAAGTGCTTCGACGGGTCGCCACAACGCGTCAACTCAAACTTTCACGTGGGAAAAAAACAATAACAAACCGTGAATTTGAATTACATACCTCATATAAGGATAAACTAAAAATGCATTAATTTAATTACGGTACGTTCGATCGATCTGAAATTTTGATACGATGCATTGTTAGGTCAGACGGGTCCGTGTGCCAAATTTCAGCTCGATCGGATCACGGGAAGTGGGTCATTTTCGACTTTTGTTTTTCCGCCCGCCCGCCCATGAGATGATGAGATGACGACAGACAGAGAGACAGACAGAGACGGCCGCGAAGTTAATATAAGGGATTTAAAAATGTGGTTTTCTCCAAAAGTGTGTCTTTAAAGCAAATAAAAACGCTTGAGAGCTATTCGGAAGTTTTCGGGGTAGTTCGGGGAAGCGCTCGGTATTGTTCGGAAACAATTAGCGGCCTGCTAGTCTCAGCTGTCACAACAAATACAGGTGCAGTGCAGCACAGATAATCAATCGCGAAGCGTCTTGCCATATTTTTTTTTGCGTTGTTGTTTTGTGTCCTTTCACATCGCAGTAAACTGTGTCTCAGTACTCTCTACTGTAATAGAGTATATCTGTAGTGACGTACGTAACTTTTGAAACTGTTTATAAACAAAGTGAGTTTCGTTCTAACTGTACAGTGACCATGTTTTCAAAACCTAAGCCTTCGAGTTCAAAGGTGAGAAACGAAAACACGTAACACTGACTCTCAATCAGAAATAAACTTTGTTGTATTCGCATACTGTATTTGTAGTTTAATTATTAACCTAATTGTTCTTATAATTACGATGTATGTATGTATGTAGTTAATAAAAAAACAATGTATATTTGTTTTACGGCAAAGCCTACACTAAAAAGAAGGGGCACCAGCCGATAGACCGGAATTTCCGATAGTCTGGCACCGAGCCGGTCCCGAACGTGCCGGATTATTGGAATGTTACTGTATAAAAGAAGACACATCATCTGCAAAGCCTAACGTACCTACCGGCACCCAGAGTGCATTTTCTGAAAATTGCGTCTACATAAACCAGTGGTTTCTAACCTTTTGGGGTCCATGCACCCCTTCAGATGCTCATAAAAGTTCATGCACCCCCTCGTGAAACTTGCAGAAAATGCATAAAAATCTATGTTTAATTTAGGAATACACCAGTTTTGACCATAGGCAACAGTGAATTTAGTGAGAGATCTGCTGCTTCTAATGATCAATCAGCGATTTAAATCTGGGGACTGTTTTGGACAAAGCAACTCTCATGTCATCCTCTGCATTCAACTTATTCCTTTTCTTGGTTTTAATCGTCACAGATGTGGAGAATCCTGCTTCACTGAGATAGGTTGTGGCAAATGGAAGGAGAGTCAGTACTGCCTTCTTGGCTAGTTGTGGGTAGGAATCTAGCTGGGCATACCAAAATTCTATCAAGGTATTGCAACTTAAGGCACCTTGATAGAATTTTGGTAACCGAGAAAGTATCCGTCCCTTGGACAACCAGCGCACCTCAGTGTGGTAGAGCAGAACTTCATGCTCGGAGACCATCTCCTGACAGAACAACTTAAAGAGGCAATGTTTCAAGGCATGTGAGCGGATTAAATTTACAACTTGGACTGCAGTAGAAAGAACTGACTTCAAGGTTGGAGGTAGAGTTTTGCATGCCAGGGCCTGACGATGAAGGATACAGTGTGTAGTGACAATATCTGGAACTTCTTTCTTTACCAGTGATGAAAATCCTGAATTATTACCGAGCTTTGAGGGAGCACCACTTGGGCAAATTGAAGAAATTCTTGAAGTCCAGTCAAACTGGTTTTCAGTGAAGAAGGCCCTGACTAGCTGCAGCCAATCAGCAGCTTTTATGGTAGTTAGGAGTGGCTTACAAAAGAGAAATTCCTCCTTCAGCAATCCACTGAGAACATATCTCAGAAATACAAGAATCTGACTGCATTGAACTACATCAGTGGATTCATCCAGCTGCATGCTAAATGGAAAAGGACTGCTTTTCATCTCGCACAAGACTTGAACCAGAATGTCTGCAGCCAAGTCACTAATCCTGGAATGAATAGTGTCATTGGAAAAAGGAACTTTCTCAACCTGCTTCCTTTGCTGGTGACCACACATCAGTTCCACCATCTCCAGAGAACAAGGCTTCACCAAAGATTTCCAATGGTGTGGGGCTTCTTGTTCTTTGCAATAAGATATGCAACCTTGAATGATGCCTCCAGTGCAGATTTCTGTGACAACGAAAATCCAAGCTTGGGAAAGGTACCTGAGGTCATGAAGCGAGCTCTCTACTGCTTGAATACCTCAACACTGTCATTGGAATTGGATCGATGGACTTTCTCCAAGTGCTCTCGGAGTCTAACAGGCTTCATGTTGTCATTGCACAGGATTTTTAACAGAGGAAGCACTGATGCTTTTTTGTTCCATCTCTCTCTCTCTCTCTCTCTCTCTCTCTCTCTCTCTCTCTCTCTCTCTCTCTCTCTCTCTCTCTCTCTCTCTCTCTCTCTCTCTCTCTCTCTCTCCCTCTCTCTCTTTATTATTTATTAACGATTTTGAGGGGGTGATGACAATCGGAAAGTCGTACCAGTCACAGGCAAAATTTTAACTGACGAAGTTGATGTTTTTAATTACTGGAATTGGATGCTCAACTCAAGATTTTAGGTTTCAATGACGAATAATGGCTTACAACTAATGTGTTTAAGACCTTTGCAGCGTACCGAGCAATAAAAGTGTAGGAAAAAAATCCCATCTTTACATCCTCTCAAAACAGTTAGAGGGTCACCGGAAGACATATATCTGACGTATTTGATAACAAAATTAAATTATTTTTTTTTAGAAAACTGTGACTTAAAACACGAAATTCCGAGGAGCATGTAGAGCGAACCGTTCATTTTGCGAAAAGTTTTTCCGTCAATTTTCGACATGCGCAGGACGATGCGCGAACGAGTAAAAGTTGTACAAGGGCGCCCTTTAACGCGGCATGCCTTGCTTATGGTTTACATTTTGAGATTATCAGTTTTTCTTTCTTTTTTTTTCCTCCTTATTTTTTTTCTTCCTCTTTTTCTTTTTTTTTCTTCTCTGAATGGTTCATGCACCCCCTGGAACCTGCTCATGGGGGTGCATGCACCACTGTTAGGAACCCCTGGCTTAAACTGTCTAAACCCGTGTCATACATACGGATACGCCTTTAGACTTTAGATTTAGATGGTATTTAAGATGCGTCTCAGATGGGCAAGACTACGGTATGTAATTTTATGCTCATTGTTAAATAAAAAGTCTAAGAAAGTGGTGTTCAACAATCTAATTTACTCGTAATTGTGATTTAAAACTCTAATAAAAATGCATGAGTAGACAAACCATGGATAAGCGTAGGACTACGCAATAATGATCAATGATGATAATCTTCTGTAGACCTATAGAAGGAGCGTATGTAAGATAAGATAAGATCTGATCAGATAATATAATATAGAAAAGATTTGAAATGTTTCATTTGAGTTATAATTTTATAATTAATCGTCTTTATTATTCGTGCTCGTTTTTGGATTTGTTTGGCTTCGGATGAGCAGATGACTTGGGATATAATCTTGAGTAAGGAATACATATGACATTTGTTCGTTGTTCCGTGTGCAAAGTAAAAAAAAACTATGTGCAAAATTGCACAGCATCCATTTTGTGTGCAATGTTTTACAAAATTTACTGCGCGATAATTCTTAACTGCTGCGAGGCGTTGATCAAATATCTGCGCAGCCGCGCAGCTTGTCTTATCTATACCAACGCTCCTTCTATACAGAAGATTATTGCGTCCACAGACCATGCCGGTCTGTTGTCATGTGATGCAGCGTTCACAGGCTACAACTATGGTGGTTCCAAGCATTACCCAGCCGCCTTTATTTCCCTAACTAGTGTTAGGTACCCATTCGAAGCTGGTTGGACTCAGGGACGCCTTAAGCCCCGGGAAAAAATCATTGCCTTCACATGGATTCGAACCCGTGTCTTAAAATACACTTCACTATAAAACTGTATTAAATTATAAAATTTCCATTTTAAAGTAGGGATGTACCGGATTCAAAATTTTGAAATCCAGCCGCAGCCGGATTTGGCCGGATTTATGAAGTGAAATCCGGCTTGAGCCGGAGTCAGATTTTTTTTAAATGACTGGATTTCGGATTAGCCGGAGCCATTATGAATATATATAAATTAGGGCTCTACCGGCCTGTTGGATTTATGAAGTGAAATCCTGCCAGAACCAGATTTTAAAAAATAGCCGGATTCCGGATTTGCCGGAGTTGGAGCCGAAATTCGGTACACCCCTTCTTAAAAGAACTATGAGATTATTAAAATGACTTTAATAGTAGAATTGTTAATTGTCAACAATTGTCACAGTTATTCAATGAAACAGTAACTCAATCTAGATCGAATTTGAAAACTAAAATTGCAAAATTAGACTTGACAACTTTATAATACACATCATTTATCTGCTACCTTTTCATTTACAATGGGTGAGGTCGAGTTTTAGATAATCTTCCGATTATGCAATCTATTGACACAAGCAAAGGAGTAGATTAGCGAAACTTGACCTCACGCAGTGATTAAACAATAAAAGGAAACAAAGCAATTTGAATTTTTTATTTAAAAAACGCGTAAAAAAACAAGTTTTTCACTATAAATCTTTTATGTACTAGACGTAACTAAAAGAATGTTCATTATAATACGCAGCGCAAGACCATCCAAAAATTAAAAATTGCAGTTGTGTCGTAAAACATGTTTAACATAATGCACACCCATCAGGAATATATATATATCTCTATACATATAAGACGCATTTGTTGTCTGTCTGTCTGTCTGTTCCCTAATAACTCAAGATCCAGACAACCAAATAACTTGAAATTTGGTACACGTACACAAAATTATACCGGAAGGGTTATTAAACAGGTTTCGTTCCATATATATAAGATACTGGGGGCCGGGGGCCCAAAATGTAGTTTTTCCTTATATGAGCTATATAAAATAAAAATTATTGAAAAATTTAGACGTAAAATAATGACGCAAAATAATAAACATTTTGGTGTCGAGATTAACAAGAAGGCACTATCGCCATAAAATAATTGTTTTGTTTTTTGTTGCTTTGTTGTTGTTGCTTTTGTTGTTGTAGTTGTTGTTTTTGTTGTTGCTGTTGTTGTTTTTGTGTTGTTTTTGCTGTTGTTGTTGTCCACATCCCTTGCCCTGCGACGACAATGTCCTTCAAGTTGTTGTTGCTTTGTTGTTGTTGCTGTTGTTGTTTTGTTGTTGTTGCTTTGTTATTGTTGTTGTAGTTGTTGTTTTGTTTTTGTTGTTCTGTTGTTGTTTTTGTAGTTGTTTTGTTTTTGTTGTTTTATGTTGCTGTTGTTGTTAAACCCGGGAATGCCGGGTACTTGCCCCTAGTATACAATATAAAAGCCCAAGTCACCGGTTGGATGTGGAACGCTGAGGAACGATGTACAACAGTCTATAGCAGTTAAAAAATCGTGTGGTGATTAGCTCTGTAAAAATATTTAACATGACGTCATTGTTTGATCTTATATTTAGAAAAAGGTGTGCATCAAAAGGTGTGCAAATTAATTACAAATTAAAGACGCGCTGTAAAAAATATATATTATATGACGTCATTCTTTTAGCTTATAACTTAATTTTGGAAAAGGGAACGATGTAAAAATAGGATTTCAGGATTTATAATTATAAAATACTTTGTGTACATTTCAGGAAGTTTAATATGTCGTATTTATTTATTATAAGTTACTTGGGGTTTTGACAAAAAAAGTGGGCGCCGTAGGCGCCCTACAACCCCTAGTATGTTTATAAAAAGTGTTGTCAATAAAATACGCACCTTATTGCGGGACAGAAAGGTTGTTCAATGTAATACGCACCGCGACACTCTATCTCAAAAAATAACATGATACATAGGAATAAATAAAATAATATAAAAAATCAATAATTTAATTACGGTACATGCGATTGATCTGAAATTTTGATACATAGTTTTTATCATCGCCACGAAACTGCCTGCTAAATTTCAGCTCGCTAGCTTACAAGAAAGTGGGTTAAAAATCGATCCAAAGTTTTGGCGACCGACAAGCAAGCAATCAAGCTACCGTGAATGATCATTCTCTTTTGGGTCGAGCCGCTAGGCTCTTAGGACCCGGTTCATTTTATCGCAAGCGAGCCTCATCAAGCGGGCATCGCCGTAGAGGTAATCCTCTGCAGGTACCGTTACTTCACCCTCCAAATCCCCGCACAGCTCGGGGCACTCTTCGAGTACGTGGGCCACCGTCTCTTCCGGGTGGCCACACAGGCGACAGGCCAGTTCCCTTCTAGTGTTAAACTTGTACAGGTAGCTTCGTATGGGACAATGCTCAGTTCTCATTCTAGTTATGAGCGTCTGATTGCTACGTCCAATTTTCCAACAGGAATCGCTTTTGCTCGGTCGCG
Source organism: Ampullaceana balthica (assembly GCA_944989445.1). Taxonomy (NCBI): domain Eukaryota; kingdom Metazoa; phylum Mollusca; class Gastropoda; family Lymnaeidae; genus Ampullaceana; species Ampullaceana balthica. The sequence continues at coordinate 201,292 of CALYLW010000342.1, forward strand.
GCATGTACTGGAATACTTTTCTGGCCGTGCTTCCAGATGCCCAGCCCTGGAGCCATTTCTCTCGGAAATGGTCCTTAAGCCACGATCTGACCCCCAGCTGGGTCATCGGGCGATCGGGTTGGGGCTAGGCTGAACCTTCTCTCGCCAACTTATCGACCCTGTCTGAATGAGGCTCGCCACTGTGCCCAGTGATGTACTGAAGGACTACTTTTCCGCCTCGTGCTAGGATTTCACCTACTATTTCCAAAATGACACTGAGCGTTTTCGTCTCCAGAGAGGATCGACCCACAGTCTCAAGCGAAAACCGTGAGTCGGTGAAAACTACGATGGTCGGGAAAACCTTTCTTCTTGCTAGACGTCGGCGCACTTCCTTCAAACCCTTGCAAATCGCCTCCAGTTCGGCGTCGTGACTACTGTATGCGGATCCGCACGGTCCTGACAGTTCGATACTGTCAGGTCCAGGTTGAGGGTATTGAATTAGCACTCCGTATCCACTTCTGCCATCCTTGAAACGCGAGCCGTCCGTAAAGACTTTTACCACGCTGTCGCCATAAGCTTCGATTGTCTTCAGAGTCTCGTCTTGCTGGAGCTCGACGGGACTGGCTTTCGTCACCGCTGTATTTGCCAGTGTCAAACGTAGTTCAGGCAAGTCAAAGCTCTCATGTGGTCCTCGAGCAGGGACCAGTCGCATTCGTTCCCTGCATGTGCTTGGGTATGGGGACTGAGTCTTCTAATTCGTAGACTGTATCCATGAAGGATGGTCGTTTCAGTCGGGTCCTCTTTACCCATCGGTCTTGTAATTGGAAGCAGGGTTCGTCATGCTCCAACCTACGGTATCGTTCTACCGTGGTCATGATTGCCTTTTCCCGCTTTATCGCCAGGGGTTCTACGTTGGACATAATTTCTAAAGCGGCTGTGGGTGTCGTACGCAACGCCCCGCATACAAACCGTAGAGCTTGTTTCTGTATTCTGTCCAGACCCTCTAGAGCTGTACGGCTCGCAAAGGCCTGGACCGGGAGGCTGTAATCAATGGCACCCCTCACACTACCGAGATAGAGAGCTCTCAGTAGTCTTGCATCCGCACCCCAACTAGTGCTAGCCAGTTTCTTCACCAGGGACAGTTTAGCTGTGGCTTTGGCGCACAATTCACGCACATGGTTATGTAGCTGGACCTTCTGGTCCAACTTGATTCCCAAGTACGTTGGTGTCCGATCCCAATTCAATCTTTTCCCACATATCTGAAGCACCACCTCATGCTTCAGGGCATTCCATCCGTTTGTGAAAATGGAGTGGACCGTTTTCTCCGTATTGACTACTAGGCGCCAACGGTTGGCGTAGTCTTCGATTCGATTCAGATATTACTGCAGCCTGTTCTGCAGTGTTGCAACGTCCTTTCCGGAACTCCATATAGCCAGATTGTCAGCAAACATAGCATTCTGCGACCCCGGAATACTTTGTAGGTTGTGGACGTAGGCTAGAACAATGTACAACTAAGGGCGGACCCCTGTGGGAGTCCGTCCTCCAGGCGCGCTTCGTTGGATAATGACTCCCCCACTCGGGTCTTGATCGTTCTGTCCGTAAGGAACGATTTTATCCAACTGTACATGTTCGCAGTGACACCTAACTGCTGCAATTTATAAAGTAGCCCTCCACGCCACACCTTGTCGTATGCCTGCTTTAGATCGAAGAACACCGCAACGGTGTGGTTCCTCGACTGGAGTTCATTTGTGATTGTCTGAATTAGTCGGAGAGCCTGGTCCATCGGTTGGCGTCCCTTTCGGAACCCACCCTGCGTCATTGGAATGCATTTGGCCTTTTCGAGGAACCAGTAGAGTCGTGCGTTCACTAACCGTTCAGCTACCTTCCCCACACACGACGTGAGGGAAATTGGCCGGTAACTGGACGGGTGTTCGCCTGGTTTCCCCTCTTTGGGAATTGGGGTTATTGTGGCCTTTTCCCACAGCTTCGGCAGCGTGCCTGTTGTCCAAGTTCTATTTATGAAACTCAGCAGTTTCATTCGGCCTGTCTTGCCCAGATGTTTGAGCATTTCATTGTGAACTTTATCTGGTCCTGGTGCTTGGCCAGCTTGGCATTTGTTGAGTGCGGTTTGCAACTCCGTCATTGTGAAGGGGGCTGCGAAAACCTCTAGTTGAGGGCCCTTGCTTTGTCTCCTTGAGCCCTCTTTGCGCATTCGGTCGATTGTTTGGCTAAAGTCAGATCTGGCGCCTTTCTTGTTTACCTGGGCAAAGTGCTTGTTTAGCGCTCGTGCGCGCCTAACTTCACTAGCCCTTTGGCCCTTTGGTGTCGTCAAAGAGTTGGAATTCTTTGTCTTCCCCGCGCCAGATAATGCATCTAAGAGCCGCCAGACTTTTCTTCCGTCTACGAGGTCGAGTTTTTTCGCACGTATTTACCCATTTCGCCTTCTTCGCTTTCACGCTACCAGACACCACGAGTTAATATAAAGGATTTTTTAAAAAGACTAGATTGGCAAACTATGTGACCAACTCATGTGCTATATATATGAATCTGTTTATTATGGTCCTCTGACTTATGTTTAATTCAAAAATATTCACTGGACATCATCTTACAACGGTGAAGTGAAGTGTTCATCCATAGTTACGACTGGCATCAATCTTTCACCATTATCATTTCCTGGAAGGATAATTGCAGACAGATCAACTCGTCCTTATCTAGCCTCTCAACAGCCTATGTATGTGCATTTTCTCTTCTAGCAATAACTGCCACGGGCAGGTTTTTCCTTCTAGAGGCGATTCTCAAAGGACGGATGCGTTTTATCTGAGTTGATTCTTGAACAGTTTGGGTGTGAGGCAAAATATAATTGACATTCTTTAAAAATTCGATCAAATAAGTTGGTCTGAAAATGACTTCATGCACCTGGTGTCACACATATGTGATGATGTATGACAAGGGGGAGGGGGGTGTTTAAGAACTGTGACGTTACATAAAAACGCGCAAGTTTAAATAAAAGTTTCACTTAAATATTTGATTGATTACAATTTATTTTAATGACGTATTACGAGGCTTCGCGCGTTTTACGATATTAGAGTGCAGCCTTACACTAAATACATACTTAAACGGACAAAAAATGATTAGAAAAATTCTCATTTTCAAATAGAAAATACTATTTTATTGGGGGTGGGGCAAAGTTTTAGGACGTCATATTGGAGTAAGTTTTTGTGACGACGTGTGGCGAAGGGGGGAAGAGGTGAAAATCAGCCAAAATCGTGTGACGTCATTTACGGATTTAGGGTACCACGAGATACGAATACTTCAAGTTACGAAAAAATCCAAGATACGAAAGGCAACTCGAATATTATTTTGTTTCGAGATACGAAAAAACAACAACCAAGATACGAAAAACGCGCAGCTGACAACACTGCGATCACGTGACGGCATTCAACGTTCCACCAACAGTACTTGCGCAGTTCAATGACATTTGCCTGACTCATTTCAGACATTGTAAAAAGCAGGCAAAAACAAGTTTCCTTGGATCAATATTTTGCAAAGAGACCATCAAAGAGACCATCAAAGAGACCATCAAAGAGACCATCAAAGAGACCATCAAAGAGACCATCAAAGAGACCATCAAAGAGACCAAAAAAGAGACCATCAAAGAGACCATTAGTGAGGAAGATGTTGGTGAAAGTGATGCGATGAAAATGAAATGTGAAACAACAAATTAGAAAGCGCAAAACAATGAGTTTACAAAAATTATATTTTTTTTTAAATCACAAAAATTACACAAGTTTAAGCGTTATGTTACTTATGTTTAGTGTACAGTGTCAGTCAGTTGTACTAAAGCGTTTATTTAGCATTAATTCATGCAAAGTTTGTATATAAAGTATTATTTTCTTAAAGTTAAGTTATTCGTACGTAGTGTCATAATGTTTTCTGCCATCCGTTTTCCTCCCCTACTACATGTACCTCCTCCAACACTTTGCCACATCGCCTCACGTGAAAGGTCAGGGTTCAAATGTGTGTACATATTACTTTTCATTGATATTATTCTGTTTTCATTATTTATAATTATTTATTTTATTTTTGTGTACTTTTAAGGATTGAAGAATCCCACTTTGTTTTTCTCTGTTTTTCCATGTTATTTTCAATTTCTAGTGTTGTTTCTCTGTGGCATGAAACGGATTAGGCATTTTACATGTAAAAAAAAATAGTTCGACATACGAAAAATCCAAGATACGAAAGCCACCCCGGCACGGATTAAGGGTCCGTCCATCACGCTACTTTGGACCATTCTTTTACCCCCCCTCCCCTGTCACAAATCTCGGGGAAAACTAAAGTACATCACGCTTTCGAACAAAAAAATGTGTTTTATTAACAAAATAATTAAAATTTAATATAAAACACCGTGACGTCACACATGGCTGGACCCTTCTCCCCCTGTCACAAAGTGTCACACTTTCTTTCACCCCTCCCCCCCCTGGAGCGTGACGTACTTTATGGACGGCCCCTAATTTAGTATCTCGAAGTACCACTGTAATTGACTAACGTCTATGGCTACAAGTATACGCCAAACCCCACTGCCACTTCTTCTTCTACATATTCTTTTGGTCTGAGACTAGTCTCTTAACTTAATGCTTTGGCTAATACCTGGGCAACCTGCTTCATCGGCTGGGCAGTGCCATACAACATTGTCTTCACTTGGGACTCTTTTGCCTCCCTAACCTTCCGGCTATGTCTAGCGCGGGACACGAAGTTAACAGGTGTAGTACTATTTCAGAGGCTAGGCTGCAATGACGGCAGTTCGAGTCCCTGTTATGGTCTAGCCTGATGTAAATATGATGAAGTTGTGATTTGAAGTTGAACTATGTTCAATATTTGACGTTGTCGTTATAAGTTATAGTATTTAAATTAAGGCAATCGAATTTATGAAGCACTTAATTTGGAATTATCTTATCTTATATTATCAGATTTTTATCTTATCTTATCTGTTGCAGACGCTCCTTCTATATTGAAGATTATTGCGTCCTACGCTTATCCATGACTAGTCTTGCATATTTATTAGTATTAGAGTTTTAAATGCTGTGAAAAAGATTTCGGAGAAGAACGCGGCAAATGAACTTGATTCTCAATGGGACAAGACCTTAGGTATCTCAGTATACTTAAATTTACTTTAAGCATAGTTACCTTTTCCCTACACGTACACCTAGGCTGTACTAAAACTGCCTTGACTGTATAGCACGAGCACCTACATTTATATAGTCAAAAAAAGCAAAGTAGTAATCATACACAGAGGCGTCACTAGGGTTGGTGTCACCCGGGGCGGTAGCTCATGGTGTCACCCCTTCACGACTGAAGGGGCCGTCCATAAATGACGTCACGCGAGGTTGCCGATTTTTACCTCCACCCTCCCCCAGCGTCATACTTTGTCACAAAAACTTAGACCCCACCCCCTTTTTTACGATATGACGTCACAAAGCTTTGACACCCCTCGCCCAAGCCGTATTTTCTCAATAAAAATGAGCATGTTGCAAATTATTTTTTGTCATTTAAATATGTATTTAGGGTAAGTCTGCACTGTAATATCGTAACATCGCGTGAAGTCATTGAAAACGTAATTAAATAAATGGTAAACAATCAAATATTTAAGTGGAACTTTTATTTAAAGTTTCGCGTTTTTGATGTGACGTCACATTTCTTAAACCTCCCCCTCCTCGTACCACATCGTCACAGATGCGTGGACCCCCCACCTATGGCGGATTAAAAGTGGGGGGTGCTGAACGGGCTAAAGCCCCCAATAATTTAAGGGCCCCCAAAACTTTTTATGAATTATAGTGTATAATAAAGATGCAGGCCATTATGTTTGTACGAATCCCTGAAAATGCCTTGGACAGTCATACGGCAATGCTGCAAATGAGTAGGAAGTATAACGGAAACCAGGCTATTCTTCGTGAGAAGTGCATTGTAGCTCATTATGTGCCGTGCACAGCTCATTCCTTTAATTTGGTTGGGAAAAGAGCAGCAGGTTGTCCTACTGCGGTCAGATTTTTTTGTCTTCTGCAAAATCTTTATACCCGACTTGTTGCATCTACTCATCGTTGACAGGTACTTCAAAAACATATGAAATTGATACATGCTAACAAAGCCTTGTCTGACACAAGATGGTCAGCCTGACATTATGCTGTAAGGTCTGTTAATAGCTCATACCATGAGAATATCGCAGCACTGGAAGAATTAGCAACGAATGAAAATCAGCCACGTGACTGCCGACTTGAAGAAGAAGGATTTCTAAAGGAAATTGAACAACTGGAAGTCGCTATTTTACTTGAAATTTGGGAAACAATTTTAGAAAGGAAGTCTCTCATTGAGTTTGTTAAAAAAATAGCATTCTTAATTTTATTCCTATGAAGACAAAGGAAAGGAAAAGTCCGTGGTAAAAACAGTGTAAACAATCTTCAATACTATCAAACAAAAAAGAAAGCGTCAGTTTGATAAAGGGACATCAACAAAACAGTATTCTCCTGGAGAAAAAAATTCAAGATTGAGGTATTTCTGGTAATCATTGACAAACTTTCTTAAGCCCTACAACATTGGTTAGGTGCATATAAATACATCCATGAGAAATTTGGCTTTCTTACAAACCTAACTGAGCTCAGCACTTTCGCCACCCGATGGGCAGCAGCCAAGTTAATGGAAGAACATTCAAGTGATTTCGAAGAAGGGGTCGGGTAAATCCGAAGCAACCGTTTCGTCCCCCCTCAATTTACTAGCAACGCCATCGAGCGGTGCCGGTTTAGGGCCAGGAGCGCCAGTACGGATTAGCAAAAAGTGCCGCGAAGAACGCATTGGACGCCAGCTCTGAGGAAACCTTCCAGTGGGGGTTGCACCCTAGGTAGGTCTTTGATGATCCCCCCGGTCTGCGGCGGTCCTAACCATGGAGACCCGTGTGCTTTGCCGGGATGGCGCCAAAGTGGTAGCGGGTCGTAGTAGGAAATTCCAACCACCTCCTTGTGAGGGCAACTTAGTGGGAGGCATCTTCGACTGTATGTCCTGGATGCCCAGGTGGCCGCTTCAGAAGCGACCGCTTTTGGTGGGGGTTCCTCAGCTGTTACGTCCCTTTGGTGGCCAGATGGCTAAGGGGGTCTTCCGGGAAGACCCATAAAGAGCACTAGGCTCGGGGCTTCTGATTTTCTTCCACATGTAGGTTCATGAGTGATTTCGAAGACTGCTTACCTTCAGAATTAGTCCAATTTTCAGAACTCTTAAAAACGTTATTGTCCAGCCCCAGGCTCAGGGTAAGGAAAAGGAATTAGCACAAAGCGAAACTCAAAAAAACTTGCACAGAGCTAAAAATTTTTGCTGCTTTTGAATGAGCTATATTTCACACAGTCCTTTACAAATGTACACATCGCACTTCACATCTATCTTTCAATGATGACATCAAACTGCAGCTGAGAGCGATCCTTTTCAAAGTTGAAAATAATATATAATGAGTTATAATTTGCATGGGACGAAAAAGGCTGAATATGCTCTCTCTAATGAGCATTGAAAAGGAACTTGTAAGCTTACTCAGCTTTATTAACTTGATTGAAAACTTCGCCATTTGAAAAATTCGCAAACGAAAGTTGTAGGTTGAAATAATAATCATACATATTTTTTCAAAAATTTTTGTTATTTCAAATAGAGAAAAGAATTTGTTACCTCATGAACATTTTTTTTTAAAAATACGGAATAACGCATAATACTATTCTTTACGGGGGCACGTTCGTAAGCACTAATCAGCGTAAGTCGGGATGGGACCGTCGTAACCGGAGGACTAGCCTACCTGTATAATACAAACATGCATCTCTATGCTTTCACGCCTTTAATATATATATATATATATATATATATATATATATATATATATATATATATATATATATATATATATATATATATATATATATAAAATATTAACTCAAAGACATTGAAATCATAATTTTCCTCAAGAAAAACATCAACAAAGAAAACCCATCTTTTGATTTTTTGTCTAAGTTGATAAAAATCGTTTCCCCCCCACCCCACTGTGGTGAAGGGAGTCGTGACGTGGAATTTGTTCATGCTGTCCGTGTGTCAAAGCCCAAATGGCTTTATATCTTTTAAAACAGAAGACACTGCCTCTTTCATTCCAGCCTTTTTTTTAAAGATTTCTCTGCTGCGACTATTTCTTTTCTTTTTTTCCTAATTTATTTTAATGTTGTTCGTGTGTTGGGACTGTTTTATTATTGCAAGTTAACTGATTTTTTTAAAATAAGAATTTTCGCGTTTAACATATTTCATTGTATTTCTTAATTTCTTTCTAGATTAAAAAATGTGTCATCTTTTGTTTTCTGACATAAAATCGTACACAGTAAAATTTTAGGCTCGGGTGTCACCCCCTGATGGGTGTCACCCGGGGCGGCCCGCCCCCCCCCTCGCCCCCCCCTAGTGACGCCACTGATCATACATAAAGCAATTAATTCTAATTTAGAAATACAACACAAAGATAACTTAATACAACCCTCAGATAGACATAAGGATAAAAACACCTTCCTTATTCCGTATGCAAGAACAAACACATACAAGTTTTCCTTCTTCCCGTCCGGAATTCAGGCGTGGCATGGGTTGCCTGAAGAATCCAGGAAAACCAACACTTTATCAGCATTTAAATCTCTAATAAAAATGCAGGACTAAACACAAACCATAGATAAGCGTAGGACGCAATAATCTTCTGTATAGAAGGAGCGTCTGTAAACAGATAAGATAAGATAAGATAGTATCGTTTAGTTATTTTCCGTAATGAAGGATTTATGATAGTCCCTACCCCGAGCTGTGAGGAAAAAACTTCTTTACGTTTTGCAGTTTATTTTATTATAAAATGTAAAGTGTGTGTAATTGTAAGGTGAAAGATTTAAATACAACAACAAGCAGTTTTTATTTATTTATTTTTATTATCTTTTGGGGGCGGGGGTTGCATTTAAAAATAATAATTTACGACATTCCGACATACAGCCAATACAGGCCCTCTAAACGAAAGAAAATTGATGTTGTTAAAGCCTGTTCAGAAACAGTTCACAGTGTAAATAAATTAAAAAGTGTGATTTGATTGCTAATCCGGCGATTTCTAACGCTTATATAATTTTATTGTGAATCCGCCCATGACTCCATACGGATACGATACTTGAAACAAGACAGTGACCCTCGGTCTTGATTTCGTAACAAAGTTACTGTTACGTTCTGCCTAGCCGGCCTTTGACTGTTCAGTGTGTTCAGAGTTCACCGTTGAGCCTTTGTAAACTTTGTTGTAAGCCTTTGACTTTGTCCTTTGTTTACTATGGCCCTTGGCCTTGGCCAACAAAAATAAGTTGATTTTTAATTTTAAAAAATTTGGCAAGGGATTAGTGATTAGACTTAGACTTAGCCCACATCATAAAATGGTGTGATTTTAAAAGTAAATTAGTTCAAGTTAGTCAAAAGATTATCAGATTATGATTGTGATGATTATCAGATTAATCATACTACTACTACTCGTTACTACTGTCATTATGTAAACTTGAAAACTCAGTTACTAAACTAGTTCTAGTGAAATAAACTAAAGATGTCAAGCAAAAGGGAAATAAGCACTTTCCCAATAAATCCTACATTATTATTAAAATTGAATAGTGTTGGCTTTACAACAGTTGAAGACTTCATCAATATCAAGCCTTCAGAGCTAAGTGCAGGTAAAATCTTTCATCAATTTTGTCATATTAAATAATATATCTTCTTGATACAGCAAAAAACTAAGTTAGTTTAAGTTTAGTATTAGTTAGCTTTTCTGTAGTTTCTTATATAATATAATGAAAGCAATTCAGATGAGCAGATTGCTAACTAGACAGCTTTAGATTTGCTTCCAGGGATAATCAAGTACAATTTAGTTGAGTCATTAAAAAAAAACATTTTCTGTATATACTGAAATTTGTAACATATAAGAATCTTAAGCCATTACTGTATCAACGGTGAGGTACTTAATTCTCACTATTTAAATAACATAAATAAATAGCATCAGTAATTTTGCATGGAATCCAATAATGCACTTGAGTTTTGTGGAAGTCAGAAAAAAGGAACTGCTATCTATCCATAAGCCACATGTTAAAGGTGAATCATGCTTGCCCCGCACCGGACGCTGGAAACCTGTGCTATGCCACTGCTTAGGCTTATTCACAATTTCAATTAACTACATAAAAGTTTGCTAGACATAAGCCGCCAAACATTGGCAGCAGGAATTCATGAACCACTAAAGACCTAAGTTATTTGACAATACATTCAACTATCATACTTCATAAGAATTCAAAATCAGATTTAACTTCTTGGAATTCTACTTTGCAAGTCTATTGAACACAGTTATTAATTTTTTAAATCAAGAGAATTACAATTACTATTTTTTAGGGCTGGTACTGATTAACAAATTTTGCTCGATTAAAAAATTTAATTGATTAATTTTGATTAATTATATTTTTATAATGCATTTATAGATCCCGTTAAGTTGCGATTCCTTATTTTCCGAAATCGGTTAAGTCGCGGTAATTCCATGGCTCCCAAATTTTCTGACGTAACAGCAAATTCTTTCTGCTATGCAAGAAATAAGGAAGAAAAACCTTTTTGTTTTACGTATTCAAGTCTAAATAAATAAAATTAAACAAGGGAAAAGTATGTAAGTAACAAAAAATATAAATTATTAAATTGGAAAAAATGTTTAGAAATATTTCTTAAATTTTAGTCGGATTTTAATCAATAAACTTTTTAACGATTAATCCATTAATTAATAATTAATTTCCGCAGCACTACTATTTACTTAGGATTAATAATAAATGAGAAACTTTCATGGAATCCCCATGTCAATGAAGTTATTAAATATTCAAACAAAACCTTAGGCTTTATAAAAATAAACTTATACAGATGTAATAAAAATATAAAATTAAAATGCTACCTCACTTTGAGACCTGTACTAGAAAATGCATCTTCTGTATGGGGCACATCAACCAAAGAAAACATTGATAAACTAGAACAAATTAAAAAAAAGAGCTGGCAGATTCATGCCTGGAGAATATTCAAAACTGACAAGAGTAACACCATTAGTTGAATAACTAAACCTTCAAACACAAGAGGATAGAAGAACCGTAATAATACATAAAGCAATTAATTCTAATTTAGAAATACAACACAAAGATAAATTAATACAACCCTCAGATAGACATAAGGATAAAAACACCTTCCTTATTCCATATGCAAGAACAGACACATACAAATTCTCGTTTTTCTATTCTGTACTGAAGGAGCGTCTGTGACAGATAAGATAAGACGATAAGATTTATATGATTATTGGTTGTTAAGAATGATTGTGTAGATAAACCCTTGCTGTCTGATGTCTGCCAGAGTTAAACTCAAAACGTCACTTTGTTGTGAATATGGTTCGAAAAATCACATCATGTTAGGTTAATTTATTTACCTAGCAAGTATTTTTAGAACAGTTTTTTTTGGAAAGTCTTCATTTGACATGTTATGAAAGTTATATAAATTTCAAGTCCTCTAAAAATTGAATAAACAGTTCATATAGAGCAGACGTGTGTTTCCACCAATGGTTAAGTTATTCAGTTTGATGTGATAATAATTTAAATTAATGATAATGAAGCTAAAGTATCATTAAATATGTCCCAACTTTTTTAAATTTTATTTTGTTCCCTAGAGGCTAATATCACAGCACAAGAAGCTCTGGATGTTTTGAAAACACTGTTTGAAGATGTGAATGCAGCTGTAAGAAAACAAGTTACACCTGTTTCAAAGTCTGCCTTGGAGTTGTTGAAGGAAGAACAGGTTAGTCCTGCCTAAAATATTTATCTGTTTAAATTGTTAGGCCCTAAATAATATTAGAGAGTTAAATGAGCCTAGTGGTAAAAATAATTTAACAGGATGTTGTCACACAAATGGAATCAATACATTTTTCCTTTTGCCATTTCCTGACACATCTGAGCACGTTAGCGTTATGGCAAATGTTGCTGAAGTTAAAAAGTTTGATGAGCTTGAGGCATGAGGTATGAGAAACATAAATGCTACAGATGGTGACAGCATGCGGGAACTTAAATGTGTTTTCTGACAAGCTTAGATGTGTGCAAACTTTCAGATCTCAGCATATTACAAATATGTCATTAGCCAAAGTAGATAAACATGAGTCCTTATACACTGAGAGGAAAAAATAAGTTTCTTAATTTTGTACTTCAATTTACTCAATGTTTGTTACAGAAAGAGATGCTTTAAATTTTGAAAAGAAAATGAGAACATTCTCCTTAAACTGTCTAAACTGCAAGCACTTCCAGCGATAGAAGGTTTTTCTTGTGTGATTGTGAGCTTTGTGAAACAACACTTATTCTGCATTGCACTGTTCTTACAGGAACTTGGGTCCATTGTCACATTTTGTGAAAGTTTAGATGACATCCTGGGTGGTGGAGTTCCTCTCAGAAAGATCACAGAGTTCTGTGGCGCACCGGGCATTGGTAAAACACAGCTGTGGTTAGTGTGTCTGAAATGTATTTTAAATCTTAACAATTATATTGTAATTAAATACTGAATCTTTAGCCATGCAATGTCGTCTTTTAAATAGTTTTAGACTATGCTACTATGTAGCTAGAGCAATAGTTATTCGGATCCACTTTCTCTCTCTATATTTTAAGCCTCCAACTTGCTGTTGATGTGCATATACCATCATGCTTAGGAGGAATGGATGGCGAGGCTGTTTATATTGACACAGAAGGAAGCTTCATTGTGGAAAGGATGGTGGAGATTGCAACAGCAACAGTAGAACATTGTCAACTAATAAAGATGAAGGAAGATGGAGGCATGCAATATATTTTTGAAACACTTTATAATCTTATGGGGGCATCAATTTCAACTGGTCATTCAAGAGTCCTGGGTTCGAGTCCTGGTGGAGGCTGGGATCATTTTTTTCCCTGGTCTTTGGGGTTTCCCTAAGTCTACCCAGCTTTGATGGGTACCCGAAATTACTAAGGGAAAAGTAATGGCGGCTGGGCATTGTGCTAGCCACACAATCCCTTCGCATGCTGTGACTATACAAACTTATGGTTCGATGACAAAACGACAAAGTTTTGTCACAAAACTACAAGGTTTTGTCACCTTGTCATTTTGTCACCATGTTGTTTTGTCACTTGTCGTTTTGTCATTTTGTCACTTGTCGTTTTGTCACCTTGTTGTTTTGTCACTTGTCATTTTGTCTGGATACCAAAACTTATGAATGCTGCTCCACTTGCCCCAGCATGGTCTGAAAATGGAAATTTTCTTATATTTTAACTTAAATGAATTTTTCCCATACATCTGAATCTAGAAAGTACAAACTATTTTGAAATTTCACTACAAATTATGAACAAAACAAAGAAAAACTGTTTTATTCTGATTTTTTTTTAAAAAGCTATTCCCTGGCTTATTTTAGATAACTTTTCTGTTGTGTAGCTGTTAGGTAATTCTTTGCAGCTCAGTTTCAGTGCCTCTTTTATTGATTATACATCCTTTCATTTCTTCTTTTTCAGATAACTCAGGACTAAATTATTTTACAGTAGATAAAATCTTAGCTGGAACACACTACTTCCGCTGTCAGGATCACATAGAACTAATTGCAACCGTACATTTGTTGTCCAAGTTTTTGACTCAACATAATAAAGTAAACCCATTTAACTAAGATTAAATAGGAAAATATTTAATGATAGATAAAGGTACAGCCTTATTTGTGAAAAAAGTTTTTGACTCAATTTTGTAAAATAAATATACCAAATTAATAATTAGTCAAAATGTTTGATAAAATACAGCCTTATTTGTGAAAGTTATTTTGGGTGGAAACAAAAGCGACAGTTATATATTATACTATATTTAAAATATATATATTTTAGGGCTGCGGAAATTAACGATTAATTTTTCGATTAATCCTTACAAATTTTAATTATTAAAAATTTTTAACAATTAATCGACCCACCACTTATAAATGTACTGGAAGTCTAAAAGTAAAATATTTCGGCCGATAAATATAAACTAATTTCTGGACGATTACACGAACATTTTGGATTTAAACTATTGACTGATGTGAATGTTCAAAATGTTGATAAAGGTTATTGTGTCCATTGAGAGAAATCGTTTGCCTACCCATGCAATGTTCCCTCTAAGTCTAAGCTTCGTTGGTCCGTGTGCAGAGTTAAAAAAACCTGTGAGCAAAGTTGCACAACGTCCGTTTTTTGTGCATTATTTTACAAAATTCGCTGCGCTGTGATTCTTAACTCCTGGGTGGCGTCGGTCAAATATCTGCGCAGCCGTGATGCTTAAAGGGAACATTGCTACCATGGTTCTAATACTTGGCTTAAATATCACCTGCAAACCAAACATCCACTACAGTGACAGTAAGGGAAACTTCAGCTGAGAGAATCTAAAGCTATGTGAACGATTGTTCAGCTCGGCTGGTTATATTGTCAATAAGACCCGCTCATCACTTGAACCAAATAATGTTAATACACTTGTCTGTTTGATTTGTTGGTTAAAAGATGTCATATAAAGAAGACATTCCGGTGTTATGTCGATTTTTGACAAGTATTTTAATAAATGTTACTTATGACACCATAAATTTCAATTTTTGGCTTTAATCAAAATTAACGATGAATTAATCGTTAATTTTTTAAAAGTTAACGATTACATTTAAATTAATCGTTAACAGCCCTAATATATTTATTTTGTTATGCAAAGATTAAACTTGTTCTTTTGCTGTTGTAAAAAAATTCCCAATATTAGTTGACTTATGTCTTGTACTACTAGTATATATTTTTATATTGTGTGTGTACTGAGTAATAAATAAAATACTGTTTTTGAAAAATAGAGTAATGTTTGTTTTTGAAGAAACTGTTTATGAAAGAAAAAGATATGGCTTTAACTCTTTCCTTAAACAATATAAGTTTACATAATTTGTTGGCATTCTTTTTCCCAGAAAAAGGTTAGAGAAAAGATAAAGAATTAAGATTCTTTGTTAATTTTATGGTACATGTTAATCACTAAAATGACTTGAGGAAAAGATTTTTAGTGTAAAATATTCATTTTTCTCTTGTTAAAACAGGTGAAGCTAGTGATAGTAGATAGTATTGCCTGCCCTTTTAGACAAGACTTTACTGACATGTCCCTTCGTACAAGGCTACTCTCCACTCTAGCTCAAAGCTTCATTAAAATTGCATCGCAATTCAATATTGCTGTAAGTCGACTACTTGTATTGATCAAATTGTAAAATCTCCATCCTGAATTACTGCACCTTTCAAATTTTCTTCTGTCTTGCCTAAATTTTTATAAACTGTACGTTTCCCATTGCTTCAGTTATTTACATGCATACTTTTTACCTCTAACCTGAATTTACTTTTTAATGCATGTGTCACAATGGAAACACTAATTTAAAAAAAATGTAAACACTTCTTTTTATTTACACATGAACTTTTTCATTTGTGAAATTCAGTAATACTAACAAGTATTCCTAGTCATTTTATAATGTGCTTGTATATGGTTCACAAACTCCGGAAATGATGACACTATTAAACATCTCAACAGATTGTTCTAACAAACCAAATGACAACCAAGATCACGGCTGGATTAGGAAGTTCTCACTTGATCCCTGCATTAGGAGAAAGCTGGGGTCATGCCAGCACCATTCGAATCATCTTGTTCTGGGAGCACAACCAAAGACAGGCTTTGCTGTACAAGTCCCCAAATAAACAAGAAGCAGTTTGTTCTTTTCAAGTGACTGTGAGTACAAACTGGGCATTCAACATTTGACTTCAAAGTTGATACTGTGTGCAATGTTCCATTGTGGCTCCATGTTCACACAGCAGTGATAGATGCCATGCAGCACTTTCAAGTTACCTGACAGCAACTTTTGAATGCTTATGTCATGTGGCATGTTACTCCAGTTTTATGGTTTATGTCTCTGTACTTGATATGATTTAACAAAATTTCGCTGTTCTGTTTTAACCTTATACGTTGTTAGCATACGTATGTATATGTGTGTGGTGATTGTATATAAAGTAAATTGAGAATCATCGATTTAAGTATAAGCGATAATTTAAAAAAAGAATCAACCATAAAATCCAAATGTCAGTTATGTGAATTGTCCATTTCTTCCCTTACTAGGACACAGGTTTATTGTTTTAAACATGAACTAACAAACCTTAAAATGAACATTGACCACATAAATTCTTAACTGAAACACATTTGTTTGACAAAGGGAGTATGCTAAAGTAATAAATTTATGTTCTTCAACCTTTTACCATATATATATATATATATAATTGTTAAAGTAATTTTTCAGCCTTGCAAGGCTGAAGAAAAATAAGTTTTGAATTGTGAAAGCAGAATCTTAAAATAGGGAATTAAAAAAATAAATTAATCATGAAATGTGATTTCTTTTGTTTGAAGCTTGGTGGAGTGCGTGACGTTAAAAGTACTGTCATGAGTGCTACGACAAGCTCAAACTGCACTGCAACATCTGCTAATGCCAGTGACAAAAGGCTGCTTGCTAATATCAGTTCTGAAGTGGCTGATCCCCCAAGCAAGAAACAGAAGAATTGTGATTAGTTTTCAGGGTGTGTTTGAAGCATTACCTGATGATGTATGACAAACTAAACTGCTCAGGGAGGATGTTTGGAGATTAATTGTAAAGCTAATGTAAGGTAGTTATTTTAAAATATTTTATGTGTAAACATATTGATGGATAAACATGACCTAAATATTCAGTGATCTTTTGCTTAATGACACAAATTTGTGGAATATTAGCTCTAACTGTAAATAGTCAATTGTGAAAATAGTTGTTAATGATGATATTATATTTTATTGAATAAACTTTTTTTTAAAGGATATTTTGTTCTGTGCAAATCTTTTACAAATGTTTTGGTGTTAATTAGTCAAATACATAATGTAGTTAAAAATAAATTTAATTTTGAAAATGCCAAAAAGGTATAAAAGTCACTAGTTTTTTAAAAAAATGTTTGATAATCTATCTTTATATTAATGAACTCTTTCTAAAAATGTGATAGTGATTATTACTTCATAAGTAATAAACTTTGCCCAGTTGAAATAAATGTTTTTTACTTATACTAACACTACAATAATAAAGAAGATTTTGTGAAGACAAAATGTCAATACAAGTTTGATTCTAATACTAATATCCTGATTAAAAAAGACATTTATTTCGATCAAAAGTATTGGTATTGAGAGATAAAGTTACCAACTAAAACCTTTGTGACATGTTTTGTGATTGTTAATATAAAATTATTGGGAGCAAAGGTTCAAGAAGTAAACTACAACTACAACTATTTTGAAGTCAGTAAATATGATCAAGCTACTGTGCTTGCATTCCAACTTTAAAATAATCAAATTCATATCTCTATTGTATGAGTGCCTTGTTTTCTGTTGTATTTCTCTGTCAATATTTTTAGGAAGGGCACAACACATAAGATTTTATGGATATGCATTGTAACTAGCACAAGAATAAAGAGGTGCTTTTTTTCTTCTGATTTAAAAAATAAATAAATAAATAGCCTTTTATATGTTGTATTATAATAATTATACTACATTATATTTTGTAATAAACCCGATTCAACTGCAATGCAACAAAGAATTCCAACTATTTGCATGGGCTCTTTAAAAAAAATAAAAACAATTCTAGAACTTATTGATAAATTCAGTTATAAAGAAACAAATACTTATTTCTATATTTATATCTAAGGTATTTTTTTATTGATATCTTACAGAAATATAATGTCCCTGCTATAACTATATACAATTTTTATTTAGCAATAATCAGAAGCTCACAAGAAAAGGGGCACTTATTTTTTCTTCCCTTTTTGATCTTTCTTCTGAGGCACATTCCCAAGCAATGGATCTATCTTTGAGTTCAAAGCTTCTA
The DNA here is from genome assembly GCA_944989445.1 of Ampullaceana balthica. NCBI lineage: Eukaryota > Metazoa > Mollusca > Gastropoda > Lymnaeidae > Ampullaceana > Ampullaceana balthica. The sequence goes on from CALYLW010000342.1 coordinate 219,260, forward strand.
CAGCAGCTTGGACTTGATCTTCAACCTTGCCTTCTATTTTCTTAGATTCTTGTGTCAGGAAGTTCTTTACTATAGCTTTTAAGTCTTCTTTAGCCTGTGACAGCTCGTCATCTGTGAAAGTCAAAGCACCAGTAGCCAATTAAATAATAGTTGACTCTAAATAGGGATATTTAGGGTAGCATAAAGCTTTGTGAACGTTACTCTTCCTCTCCACAGCCTATAAACAGTGCAGCTGATGGATATGAAAGGCTGAGTAGATTTTGGACTGAAATAAAAGTTTACCGGATAAAAAGACAGTAGATGTTGCATTGTTATTCACCCCAACTCTAGTCCCTGCTCTTAATGTAACCAACTGAAAGAATAACTACCCACATAATCAACAAATTATCATACTTAAGTAACTTAAAAAAGCTATGTTTCAGTATCATAATATAATACCGTGTTATTGTTTGTCAAAAGTAGTGAGGTGTCAGTAACTAAAAATATTACAAAATGTATATTTGGTAGATAAGTTGAAATAGTAAAGGGTCTGAAGGTCACATTTTTGGCGATGATAAATGCTTGCATCTGGAGATCTGGTTGATTAAATGGGAATTAATATTAGTGGTGGATAAAAGAGTCAAAATTATTTTTAAGTTGAATGGTTACAAGGGTCATTCAAGCATAGTACATTGTGTTGTTCCAATTCACAATTTATGAGACTTTATTAAATAAGGGTTTTCAGTGTGCCTCTGTTTTGGACACATTTCCATATTGTAGTAAAGTAATGTTTCTTCTAAGCTGTGAGATAGCCAAAACTGCTCTCAGCCGTTCTTATGTTGTCAATTTGAGGCACTGTGAAAGGAAAGTCAGCATAATGTGCCTCTGTTAGTTTTTATTTCTTAAACATTTGTTTTTCTTAACTTGATTATATTTTTACCTTGATTTAATGGCTTTTCATGTTCAGGATCAATAACATCTTCTCCGGGTGGTGCAACTTCATCAGTGACAATAATTGCTTCTAGAAAAGTAATTAATACATTGATTTTTATAAAAAGAAATAATATACTTTTATTTATTACCTTCAAATATGAAATTAGCATTAGGTTTTAAAAATAATACAAAATGTTCACAGTAGTTTAAGATTTAAGATTTTTAAAAATATAGTAAAAGTTGGAGTTGTATTTTCCAACAGGATGAAACTCTTCTCAATTCATCTCAATCTACACTTAAGCAGACCAGTGCTTCTCAAAGTGGTGGTCCGCGGAAGTTATCAAGAAAGGACAGAAAAATATAATTATAATCTTCCATTTACAACCATAAATAATAACCCTATAGAATATGTCTATTTTTCGGCAATAAGCACATAAAATGAAACATAAAATAAAATAATTTAAATTTCACGACCAAGTCAGTACAGGTAAAATAGTGCACCTGTCCTTAGAGCAATGGAAAAATTACTGCCAGTCCGCCATGCTTAAAAGTTTGAGAAGCACTGCAGTAGAATTTAAAAAATAAAAATATCATTTTTATTAATTATAATTGAAATGTTGAAAGGCATCAATTATGAGCAAAAACAAATATAATATAGCATGATTCTTCCCTCTTTTCTAAAATTCTTGTGTAACATCTTACCTTCAGATGGTGAAGGAGTAGGCATTCCTATGTATGTTATTTGGAGGTCTAGTCGCACCTATAAAAGAAAATGGTGCAAATAACTAAACTTATTTATACAAATTTCTTAGTTACTGATATTGTAAAGTTTTGATATTAGTGAACAATGGTTAAGGTAATTTAAGAAAACATAAAAAGTCAAAATTATTTAAAAAAATAAGAATTACTGTAATAGATACAGTTTTCAAAGAAAAAAATTAATTTCAAAAAATCGAATAAGTCAGACCAGAGTAATTATATTTTTAATAATTATTGCATCATTAGCTAATATTTGTTCTTTCACACATATGATAAGATATGTAAATGTCCTTTTATCTTTTGCTCAAAAAAGGAATGTATTCAAGTTTTTTGTGCAAAGTGTAGGATTTTACATCTATTTCTCAACTTCAAAATGAATATGTAGAGATCATTTTTCTTTTAATTATTAAATTACCTGAGCTGTAAAAACATATTTGTACATTTTGAAATGTCTAAAGAAAGTGTTTATGGTATATTCAGATATCCTCCTCACTTCTCCTGGTGAAAACAGCTCAATGCTATATGGGGGATGCTAGTTTGGAGATAAAAAAATTGTATACACATTCATGTGATAATATCTTTTTACTTTGGTTTAAAATATTATTTTGGCTTGTAAATTATAAGTAAATAATTAATTTTAGAATTCATTATTTGAAAAATATGTAACTAAAAATATCTAATAGGACTGTAAGTCAGAGAATGAAATTTTAAAAAAAATTATGCTAAAATAATTTCTTATTGTAAATGCATTTGCTTACATTAACAGCGTGGCAGTGTAGTAGATCCTTAAAATACTCAAATGTGTGGTCTACATTTCCAAATGGTGTCTCTGTAAAAAATAAATAATATTACATTTAACACATTTTTTAATTAAAAAATAAAGAGAGACATTTGTAAATGAGTACTTAACCGTTTAACCCATAAGAAAAATAATGGATGTTTTAAAGCTTCATATAGACTTTTTAAAATTCTTATTTTAATTTATTAGAAACATTTATCATGAATATGTCTTAAATAAGTTTGCATATATACCTATGCATACTTCAAAAATTTCTTTGATAATGGAGAAGAAAGTAGAGATTTTTTCTGGTGTGAACCCTTCTTCCCTTGCAAATTGAAGTGTGTAGAAATACAAGTCCATAATAATGCCAGTTTTTAGGTTGTCTTTCCAGTTGTCCAAGACAAAAATATCTGCCAGCACTCTTTTTTTGTTAGAAATAAATGAGAAAAAAATTGCTAATCTTTTTTTAAAACCAGGATGTCATATAAAATTTAAACCTTGAAAGCATCTTTGCAATATGTCAACACTTATAATTTTTTTAATATTTATTTAGACTTCACTGTCCTAGGGTGATAGTATCCATCCACCAGTGCTGTGTCTAAATAATAGTCTAAGGCTAATAAAATGTAGTAAAAATAACATGCTTAAATGCTATTGTTTGCATAAAAACAAAAAAAGAAAAATAATTTTTCTGGCTACCCCTAGTAAATGAAATTTTGAACAAATTAAAATGAAAGCATTGAGCTTTGAGCATTGATTAATAAAGATAGAGTTCTTTATCCATCTGACTATAGGGTTTTGTATAAGGTCCTTGAATAAGTTTAAAATATGTTACAATTACTTACTGCTTGATATGGTCTGCATTTAAGGATTCATTCAGACGATCTACTGCATCAACTGACAGGTCAGACCTTGGATAAAATAAATTTAAAGTAAACACAAAAATAAGTAATTCTTTGATTTTCATTTGCTTCGTTTGCTTGATTGATTTTTATGATAAAGGAGAGGTGTCATAAACAGTAGATTCATCAGGTCTTAAATAAACCTTACAAAGCCATATAGACTTGGTCAGCCATAGTGGAACATACAGGCTTCTATTTCTATGGAAAATATTCTGTCTCCCGATTTCCTGTCATATTATTCTATTTAAATAGAACCAGATCACAAAATCAAGACAATCTGTATGATCAGCAAGCAGCGGTGCACAAAACTTTCAGTTCAAATGGTAGGAAATGTGCTTTTAAGCCAGAATTTTTTTATCAAGCTCAGACTAAATTTGGAAGAAATTTATCCAACAAATATTTGCTGGATGTTAAACAAACATGTTTTGCAATACATATTGCTGTTTGTTTGATAAAGCTCTTAATTCTTGGAAATGTTAAGTATCACAGCACCAAGGAGGACCAATGTAGCAGAACAGAATGCAGAGTGACTTTTGGTGAAAATCACAGATATTTCAGTTTCATAGATCCATGATCAGTATGTTTTTTTTTAAATGTCAAAACTCGCTAACTTAATTTTAAATTAATTAACAGGATACAAAATTTGTGATACATGTATATAGGATGAAATTATTACCATACAAGAATCTTGGATTTGTGCTTTTTAGGCTGCAAATAAAATGTAAAGATAAAAAATGTATAATTATAACAAACTGAAACTGATAATAAATGTTATTTATAGTTTATAGGCTTATTATACATTTTTTTCTGAATTTGAATAACAATTTAAATTGTGGTGAAATTATTTATCTATTAGAATACAAACATGAGTTATCGACAAAAATATCTTGATTACGATTGTGTAATATATTTCAATATAAGTAGAATAATTAGAATATATGAATACTTATTTCTCTATTGAATTTTAAGTCATTACTGGAATTAAAAATAAATATAATAATTATGATGATCTGTGAACTGTGGGGGAGCACTTACTGTTATCAAATATTTAATTTAAGTTTTGGATGTATAATTTACACCCTAAGATATATTTCTGTATATATGTCTACTCGTATACTATTAATAACTATACTGTATATACTATAACTAAATTCAGATGGCTAATCAAAGAGTAGTTTGTAACTGACTTTTGACTTTCTGATTTAACTTTAATTATGTTTTTGTATGATTAAGCCTAAAGCCTAAATAGGCTGAGCCTTAATCTTAGTTTTTATGTTGCACTTTATAGTTTATTCTAAAATCATTTAATTCTTAAGACTTAATATAGGACAGTGTCCCAGGACAGTGATACACAGACAAGATATTTTTAATTTATTTTAATAAAAATGTCAAAGTCAATTCAATATAACTTATTATAATATAGTATAGGCATAGGCCTAATTATAGACCAAATGAATACAGAGAATGCTATTTTGTTAAAGTTAAAGCTGAATCTTTCCTTAAGCTTCACAATGAAGGGTGAAAGCTGCTGACTTTTTATAAACTTTTACTAGTTTTATTTACTAGTTAATAATTAACTAACTTTATTTTAGTTTTACTTACTAATTAATAATTATCTACTTTATTTTAGACTTAAGAAAATAAATTATGTTAATTGTTTAACAGTATGACTATGATAGTGAGTACTCAGTGAGTCACTAGTATTATAAGCATAGTATAATTTATAGAACCACATTTTTTCATTTTAACAATTGTTTACTTTTTGATTTATGAACTTAATTATTAATTAGGTTAGTCTACTGCAACTAAGTCGTCTAAGTTAATTAATACTAATACATCATTATTTCATTATCATTATAATCATTATACTATACCAATGCAAATACTAAATAGTAGTATTAGTAGAGTAGTATTAATAAGTTAATAATTTAAGTTTAATAAGTTAATATTAGCTACGGCGGATTAAAGGGGGGGCTGAACCGGATAAAGCCAGGGGCCCCCGATGATTTAAGGGCCCCCAAAATTATTATTTTCTATAACAAAGGTGGGCAAATGTTTGCATGAAGCCTTGAAAATATAAATAAATTAATAAAATCTCATCTACTTGTCAAGAGAAAATGTCGAAGAGTGTGAAATACTAGAAATCGTCATCATTTGTAATAGGCCTAATATCTAGGGAAACCTAGCTTTAGAAAAAAAATCGAATTCTATTTAGTTTGGAAAACTTACGAAAAAAAACTTTGACATAGTAGAGCATAATTCAATAATCGAATTTGTAACCAACTTCCAAGTTAGTACACTGTTAACGAGTTTCGACGTTTCGACCTACAGACAGACTGCAGTAAGAAGTAGATATTCGAATAAATATGTAATTTAATACTAGTAATGTATAAATGTACTCGTTCTAAAGCCGACTTTTTGGGACAAAATCTAGGGGAAAATGTTGGGGGGGGGGTCGGCTTACGAGAGGGTCATAGGTGATTTCTGTATGTACATTAAATATAGGTGTCCCTAATTAACCTGAATTACATGTTGCGTTCCGTTATTAGCTAAATACCATTCATTCCTGTTGAGCGATTCATCAAGTTAATACCAATTAAGTCCCATACTGGATCAGGAATTGCCCAAATTATTTTTAATATTTTGGAAGAAATTGACATTCAAATTCAAGATTGCTGTGGACAGTCATACGACAATGCTGCAAGTATAAGTTGGAAGTAAAACTGAGTCCAGACTATCCTTCGTGAGAAGTGCAGTGTTGCTCAGTATGTGCCATCCACAGCTCATTCCCTTAATTTGGTTGGGAAAAAGTGCAGCAGAAGGTTGTCCTGCTGCAACCAGATTTTAAAAATTTTTTATTTACTTATTTTTTCATTCTGCAAAATCTTTATACCTGGCTAGTTGCATCTATTCATCGTTGGCAGGGTCTTCAAAAACAATCGAAAAGGTTACATGTTAACAAAGCCTTGTCTGACACAAGATGGTCAGCCCGACATGATGCTGTAAGATCTGTTAATAAATAATACCATGAGAATATTGCAGGACTGGAAGAATTTGCAACTGACGACAATCAGCTGCCTGACAGTCAACTTGAAGCATTTCTGAAGGAACTTGAACAACTGAAACTCGCTATTTTACTTGAAATTTGGGACACAATTTGGGACACAATTTTAAAATGGTTTCAGAAAATGAATGCATCCCTTCAATATACATTTGTTGAAATATGTTCTTGAGTTTGTTAAAAGACAGCGTTCTGAATTTGATTTCTATGAAGAAAAAAGGAAAGGATATGTCCGTGGAGAAAGAGTATAAACAATCTTCAATGTGATTAAAGAAAGAGAATGTGCCATCTTGATGAAGAGACATCAGCCGAAACAGTATTTTCTCAGAGAAAAAAATTCAAGGTTGTGGTATTTCTGGTATTCATTGACAAACTTTCTCCAGCCCTACAACATCAGTTAGATGCATATAACGGCATCAATGAGAAATGCGGCTTTCTTACAAACCTTACGGAGCTCAGCAATGATGCCATCCGAGGGGCAGCAGCCAAGTTAATGGAAGAATATTCAAGTGATTTCAAAGACTGCTTTCCTTCAGAATTAGTCTAATTTTCAGAACTCTTCAAAAAGTTTATTGTCCAGCCCCAGGGTCAGGAAAAGGAAGTAGCACAATGTGAAACTCAAAATACATGCACAGAGCTAAATATGTTGCTGTTTTTGAATGAGCTAAATTGTACACAGTCTTTTCCAAATTTACACATTGCACTTCGCATGTATCTTCCGTTGATGACATAAAAGTGCAGCTGAGAGCGATCATTTTCAAAGTTGAAAAAAAATAAATTATGAAATTAGAAGTTGCATAGGACAACAAAGACTGAGTCAGCACTCTCTAATGAGCATTGAAATGGAAATCGTAAGCTCACTTAATTTTACTGACTTGATTAAAAATCTCGCCGTGAGAAAAGTTCGCAAACGAAGGTTGTAAAGATTGAAATAAATAATAATAAATATTTTAATGAAGTGTGGATTCGTGTAACTTTATATTAATTTAATTGACTTCTATTTAATTTTGTGTCTTATTACACCTTGCATTACAAGTTACACAGTCTTATATTAGACTGCTAGTGATCATTTTATTTAAAATTACGCTGCCTGGACAGGGCCCCAGTTTGAATTGCAGCCAGGGGCCCCGAGAAGTCTTAATCCGCCCCTGAATATTAGTATAAGTGACTATTAGTATTAGTATTAGTAAATAAGTATAAGTAAGTAAAAAAGTGTCTAAGAGACTAAGACAGTAAGTAAAGTAAGTTACTCAGTAACTCAGTAGGTCAAAACAGTAGAGTAGGTGAGTAAGTGGTAAGTTTAAGTCAAGTCTAACTACTCTAAGCCAAGCATTGTTAGTTTTTATGTTTGGATATCACCTGCATAACTAAAGGAATAGCTGGTTGCTTTGGTTCTTCTTCAGAAAGATTTTCTCCCGTTGGAACCATTTTCGGGTTTAGAACCCAACAATTCAAATAAAATATAATATAATGAAGATTGTAAACAGGTACTCGGAAATCGGAAATAGCTGCTAGCTTTAATGGTTACCTAGCAACTCTGTTATAGTTGTTTAGATTCGAAGCGGTGATTTTAATCGCTTATAGTGTTAATAAACTCATCAATAATTTTGTATAAAATAAAAATGAAATATAAATTTTAATAAGTACTTTGTATTGCTTTTATTTGAAAATTATTGGTAGCATACATTGTTTTTAAAACTGCCTGAAAATTCGTTATAAGTTATAATAATTTAATTGAGTAACTTAATGTAAAAAAAAAGTTAAAATTCTAAATGACTAATACTAATAATTTTAATAATAAAAATGAAAGCAGGTTATTTATTTTTTAGATCTGCATGGCAGACAGGCAAACATACTCTTACTTTTAAAAGCAGTAATTTTATTAAAAATCAAGAATTCAAGGGCTGCGGAAATTAACGATTAATTTCTCGATTAATAGTTAATTGTTTTAACAATTACATTATTTTTAACTATTAATCAACCCATCACTTACAAATTATTGGAAGTCAAAAAGTTTTTAAAAAATAATTTAAAAATATAGCGGCCGATAAATAATAAATTTCCTGACGATTACACGAACATTTTGGTTTTAAACTATTGACTGACGGGAATGTTCAAAATGTTGATAAAGTTTGCATACCATACTATCATGATTTTAACACTTCGCCTACTTATCAAACCAAATGAAAAGCGTATTAAACTAACAGCTAATGGCAGTAATGGAGTCTGACTCAGAGACAGAAAATGACGACAGCTCTTCTGATGAATTACTGCGTTACAAAATGGAGATGAAAGTTCCTGAATCCATTAACCCTCTGCAATGGTGGAAACTTAATGAACACCGATATCCGATAATGTCATTCCTTGCCAAGACCGTTTTGTGCATACTAGTTAGGGGCCGTCCATAAATGACGTCACGCACCTAGGGGGGGGGAGGGGTCACAATTTTGTGACGATGCGTGACGAGGGGGAGGGAGGGGGGTGAAGAAATGTGACGTCACATGAAAAGGGTAACTTTAAATAAAACTTCCACTGTAATATTTGGTCGCTTACAATTTATTTAATGCCTTTTTTAAAAAATTTTAAAATTTTTTTTTAAAATCATCAGTGCTTCTCAAAGTGCCAAAGAAATGCAATATCTGTAGGCCATCAAACGCCGGTTGGGGTAAGTTATCAAGAAATGAAAATTAAAGCTAATTATAATCCGTAAGTTTTAGAACTCATAAGAGAACGTATAAAAGCGCCGTTTGATGTTGACATCAAAGCATTTGTGATGTAGCCGCAGCTCCGTTTGGTTTTCTTACGGTAGGAGTCGCCGACATTTTTTGCCCGTTACCCCAAAATACAAGTTTATGTGTGCGTCCCGCCCCCCCCCCACCAGACTCAATGTCCTGCCCACATGACTCGGGCGGGGATTGGGGGGGGCGTCGTTAGCCCGGTGAGTTTTACAAGCATGATAAGTGTCTAAAAAATGATATGAATAGGATTATGTGTAGATATTTTAATTCAAAACGACACGGAATATCAATTTTTATTTATTTATTTATTTTTAAAAAATCTTTTTTAGAGGGGGGTTCTATATGATACAATTATAAACGTTTTAAGCTTGATATAATTGTTCGATTTGTTTTGGATCTAACACCCCTGGCCATTCTAGATTTAATAGTATTCATTAACTTTATTGAATGCACCAAATTCTTGACATCGCAATTTGAGAGTAGCACAAAATGAGGTGACCAGATTTTCCGGGGGCAAAGCGGGACGGGGCCCCTCGGACGGGGGGGGGGTGGGTTCCCAGGTTTCTGTAGCAAAAAATCGGGACGTCTGGTCACTTGAGCGGGACATGAAGTCTGAAATCGGGACGTCTGGTCACCTTACGCGTCAGCATCACCGACAAGTCAGGGGAAGGCCGTATCAAGGAGTAAAATGTAAATAACCACAGAAATCGACGCACCAACTGGCTTAGCTAATAATAAAGCAATTTAAATTTATAAAAAATATCACCGTTTTGAATATTTAATTAAATATTAAGTCATTCGTACCCAAAATCAAAATAAAACTAATTGTATTTAAAGTATTGAAAAAATCGGGACAAACGGGCGTCCCGTCGGGAGAAGCGAGGGTCAGCGGGACATGAGGTCTGAAATCGGGACTGTCCCGCCTAAATCGGAACGTCTGGTCACCTTACACAACATACCTTTTCTTCTTAGCTCAGTTTTTAAGGCATTAATTTTAAATATTACAGAAAGGATACTTGATACAGTGAAGTCATGTGGATTAAGATTATTGTCACTCGTGTCAATATAAATGAAAGTAAGGTGGATTTAGGTGTCTTCGTATAGTACGTAGGTAAGAAATCTACATAGTAGTCAAATTTAAAAGATGCATTTTCTGAAAGGAGCCGGTTCAATAGAGGGCGTATGTTCGAAGCGAACACGTACAAATTACGGTGCACATGACGTATTTTAATATATCTAGTGGATAGAAAATAAGGTGGGTTTTTGTTGTTGTTGTTTTTTGTTGTTTTTTTATTATTTTTTTTTGGGGGGGGGGTCAAAGCTTTGTGACGTATTTTTGGAGGGGGGGGGTCTAACTTTTTGTGACGACGCGTGACGAGGGGGGGAGGGGGGGGGGAAATCGGCTAAAATAGCGTGACGTCATATATGGACGGCCCCTTACCTCAGTTCCATGTGAATGATTGTACAGCCCGGCTGGTTATATCATTAGACCCGCTCATCACTTGAACCAAATTATGTCAACACACTTGTCTTTTTGCGTAGTTGGTTAAAAGACGACATATAAAGAAGACATTCCAGCGTTATTTAGATTTTCAACAAGAACGTTTAATAAGTGTCACTTATGACATCATAAATTTTAAATTTTTGGCTTTAATCAAAATTAACGAATAATTAATAGTTAATTTTTCCAAAAAACAAACAAACAAAAAAAAACGATTAAATTGAAATTAATCGCTAACATATTTGTATAACGCATATTGGTTAAGTCGCTATTCATTATTTTGCGAAATCGTTTAAGTCGCGGTAATTCAATGCCTCCCAAATTGTGACATAACACAGCAAATTTGTTCTGTTATGCAAGAAATAAGGAAGAAAAACCTTTTTGTTTTCGTATGCACGTCTAAATAAATAATAATAATACGAGGGAAAAGATGGTAAGTAAAAAAAAATATTAATTAAAAAAAAAGAAGAAAAAAAAGAAGAAAAAAAAAGAATTAATTTCTAAAATTTTAATCGATTTTTAATCGATAAAATTAATTTTTAATTGATAAAAAAAAATTAACGATTAATCTATTAATTAATCGTTAATTTCCGCAGTCCTTATATATGTATATATATATATATATATATATATATATATATATATATATATATATATATATGTGTGTGTGTGTGTGTGTGTGTGTGCGTGTATAGTTTTGCGTGTGTTTGTGTGGGTCCGTGCACTTGCACGTGTGTGTTGGGGGGGGGCCCAAAATGTCAAGTGCCTAGGGGCCCTGGGTCTCTAAGTCCGGGCCCGCCCCTAAGACGCCATTAAAATAACAGACTGGCTCACAAAAAGTCCAGATGCTGGGTACGCCAGCTGTAGCGCTGGATCCTTCTTCAAACCCTGTACAGGCAGTTTGCTGACGAGAGAGTTGGCATCCCATGACCGGTTCGAGGCAGACGGGTGGATGAATCCTGCTATGCTGTAACTGCAGGAAGAAGGGATGGGATATGTAAAGTTTAATGCGGCTGACATTCACTGTCAACTCTCACGAGGTCCGCCAGTCGTCTCCCCCCGTTTGTTCGAAGTTAATTCCCCTGCGTTGGTGATGCCCTTAAAACATAATACGAAAGTCTTTTTCAAACCCCAAACACTTACTCAAACCTGGATTGTACATTACCGATACTGCTGTCCTGTTCCTTCAGAGGCGTATCCCTTTTCAGACTTGGAACCACGTGGGTCAGAATGCATCTCAATTCTCTGGTGATGAAATTTCACCACCTGCAAGACAACAAATTTGTCATCGAAGGAAGAACCGGGGAAGGGGCGGTACATGATTTGATCTAGAAATCGGGCGGTACATGATTTGATCTAACGATGGGTCGGTACATGATTTGATCTAGAGATGGGGCGATACTTGATTTGAGCTAGAGATGGGGTGGCACTTGATTTGATCTCGAGATGGGGCGGTACTTGATTTGATCTAGAGATGGGGCGGTACTTGATTTGATCTAGAGATGGGGCGGTACTTGATTTGATCTAGAGATGGGGCGGTACTTGATTTGATCTAGAGATGGGGCGGTACTTGATTTGATCTAGAGATGGGGCGGTACTTGATTTGATCTAGAGATGGGCGGTACTTGATTTGAGCTAGAGATGGGGCAGCACTTGATTTGATCTAGAGATGGGGAGGTACTTGATTTGAGCTAGAGATGGGGCACAACTTGATTTGATCTAGAGATGGGGCGGTACTTGATTTGATCTAGAGATGGGGCGGTACTTGATTTGATCTAGAGATGGGGCACAACTTGATTTGATCTAGAGATGGGGCGGTACTTGATTTGATCTAGAGATGGGGTGGTACATGATTTGATGTAGAGATGGGGCGGTACTTGATTTGTTCTAGAGATGGGGCGGTACTTGATTTGATCTAGAGATGGGGCGATACTTGATTTGATCTAGAGATGGGGCGGCACTTGATTTGTTCTAGAGATGGGGCGGTACTTGATTTGATCTAGAGATGGGGCGGTACTTGATTTGAGCTAGAGATGGGGCAGCACTTGATTTGATCTAGAGATGGGGCGGTACTTGATTTGATCTAGAGATGGGGTGGTACATGATTTGATGTAGAGATGGGGCGGTACTTGATTTGATCTAGAGATGGGGCGGTACTTGATTTGATCTAGAGATGGGGCGATACTTGATTTGATCTAGAGATGGGGCGGCACTTGATTTGATCTAGAGATGGGGCGGTACTTGATTTGATCTAGAGATGGGGCGGTACTTGATTTGATCTAGAGATGGGGCAGTACTTGATTTGATCTAGAGATGGGGTGGTACATGATTTGATCTAGAGATGGGGATGTACTTGATTTGATCTAGAGATGGGTCGGTACATGATTTGATCTAGAGATGGGGTGGTACATGATTTGATCTAGAGATGGGGTGGTGCATGATTTGATCTGGAGATGGGGCGGTACTTGATTCGAGCATCTGATACATTTATCTTTACAGTTCTTCATAACTTATATAAATAAATTATAAATACTCTTGGCAATACTATCAATGGAATTGAAATTATAATGTAACATTAAAAATTAATTATTAGCAAACAAGAAATGTATTATTTATTGGAATCAAAAATATCGTATAAAAAATTTAAAGTGAGTATAATGTGAAACCCAGCCCCCACCCCACCCCCCAATTTTGTTGTTATATGTGTGTGTCTGTGTGTGTTTTTGTGTATCTGTGTATGTGTGTGTGTTTGTAAATATGATAAATCTTCAGTGTATATAAGTTTTCATCAACTAAAACCTCATTTAAATTACTTTATTACAAAGATTAATTCTACCAGGCTGTTACTGTTATAACCATTTTGAATACATTGAAAATGACAATTACGGTATATTTACCCAAAATCTAGACTTCTGCCCTCTTTATATATCTTCACCTCTCACCTGTAAAAATTGTTGAAATTAAATATACTTTTAATACAAATAATTTTATTTAACGGAATAAAATTCTCGTAACTATAACAACTTTTACTTGGTTAATTTACAGGGCATTCATAAGAGCCACAATTTTATCAGATTATAAATCTCAATTTTGTTTACCTAACAGTGTCCTAACACCATCTTGATTTCTAAACCTTGTCATGCCCGCAATGTTTCAGAAAAAAAATATATCAGTATATTAATACATGTTTTCAAGACTTGCTGTGTCAGATGGACACAACTAACAGCGTAGATGAGTCTAGTTTAATGCACTAATAAATTATTGACCAAGCGATACCTTAGTCCAGGGGTCTCCAAACTACATCCTGCGGGCCAGATGCGGCCCGCGATGCCCTCTCATCCGGCCCCTGGAGACCTTTTAATCTAAAAAAAGATACTATTTTTACCTGTAGTTTACCACAAAACTGTGTGTAGTTGGCCCCCAAACTGATGTTCGACAGTTAATGCAGCCCTCCGACAGAAAAGTTTGGAGACCCCTGCCTTAGTCTATATTAAACTTGAGCAGTTAGGACAATTGACCCCCAGTTCCACGGGCAGTCAAACAAGCCAATCTTTCATCTAAATAAAATAATTAACGCCTGGGGCGTCATGCCCACCCTGCCTGCTTGAGGCGTCATGCCCACCCTGTCTGTAAGGGGCATATGCCCACACTGCCTGCTTGAGGCATCATGCCCACCCTGCCTATAAGGGGCACATGGCCACCTTGCCAGGTTGAGGCGTAATACACCGCTGCCTGCTTGAGGCATAATGCCCACACTGGCCATTCCTTCACAGCACAATTTCTTATCTATCGACTCCACTGGTCCAATATTCTCAGAACATTGAAGACTGTCTCATATGCTCTCTCTCTCTCTCTCTCTCTCTCTCTCTCTCTCTCTCTCTCTCTATATATATATATATATATATATATATATATATATATATATATATATCTGTCTCTGTCTCTCTCTCTGTCTGTCTCTCTCTCTCTCTCAAATCACAGCTCATCCCCAACATTCATGAGAAATGTTTGCTATGGTCCATTTGGCGAGGCAACGTCAGAAATATTTGCTATGGTCCCGTGGTGAGACAGACGCTCCAGTGCTATGGTCCCCTGGTGAGACAGACGCTCCAGTGCTATGGTCCCCTGGTGAGACAGACGCTCCAGTGCTATGGTCCCCTGGTGAGACAGACGCTCCAGTGCTATGGTCCCCTGGTGAGACAGACGCTCCAGTGCTATGGTCCCCTGGTGAGACAGACGCTCCAGTGCTATGGTCCCCCGGTGAGACAGACGCTCCAGTGCTATGGTCCCCTGGTGAGACAGACGCTCCAGTGCTATGGTCCCCTGGTGAGACAGACGCTCCAGTAATGAATGTCAGTGGTTGGGTCTTTTATAACATCAAGTCCTTGTAGCAAAAATATTTCGTTGTGTAATTCTATGCTATTTCATTGCTTCGCGCTGAGATGATTTATCACACTATTGATCATAAATGTATACCATACACGAAGGAAGAGCTTGTGAATCACGTTCCACCATATGATAAATAACGAAAACACATCTCTCAAACTTTGTTTACTGTAAACAGAGTTGTGTCCCATACCACCAAACCCTCTTATTAAACTGCGTGGTCAATGTTGAGAATGTTGACATTGGCTATTGATCCAAATAAATGGATTTGTTTAAAAAAGGAAGTTGTAGATACTAAATTTCAGAAAATAAGTAAATACATATTTTTTAAACGAATAAAATATTTGCTATAGAACAATAAAGTTATTAAAACTCAAGTCATTTTAAGTATTTCTCAATCGTGCAAAAAAATATTGTGGTGGGAAAAGGGGGGGGGGCTCTCTTGGCAACAATAATGATTCAATACTTGATATTTTGGATTTTTTTAGTAGCTGGAGGTTCGAGCACGCTGTTAAATTAATGCATACATTTTTTTAAAAGATCAAATAAAAGATATTTCTATTCCATCCTGACTTTAGTAAACAATTCGGGTGCCAACAAATATATAGATATATGTGCTGAAAAAGGTGCCAACAAAAATTAGATATATGTGCTGAAATAGGTGCCAACAAATATTAGATATATGTGCTGAAATAGGTGCCAACAAATATTAGATATATGTGCTGAAAAAGGTGCCAACAAATATTAGATATATGCGCTGAAAAAGGTGCCAACAAATATTAGATATATGTGCTGAAATAGGTGCCAACAAATATTAGATATATGTGCTGAAATAGGTGCCAACAAATATTAGATATTTGTGCTGAAAAAGGTGCCAACAAATATTAGATATATGTGCTGAAAAAGGTGCCAACAAATATTAGATATATGCGCTGAAATAGGTGCCAACAAATATTAGATATATGTGCTGAAATAGGTGCCAACAAATATTAGATATATGTGCTGAAAAAGGTGCCAACAAATATTAGATATATGTGCTGAAAAAGGTGCCAACAAATATTAGATATATGTGCTGAAAAAGGTGCCAACAAATATTAGATATATGTGCTGAAAAAGGTGCCAACAAATATTAGATATAAGTGCTGAAAAAGGTGCCAACAAATATTAGATATTTGTGCTGAAAAAGGTGCCAACAAATATTAGATATATGTGCTGAAAAAGGTGCCAACAAATATTAGATATATGCGCTGAAAAAGGTGCCAACAAATATTAGATATATGCGCTGAAAAAGGTGCCAACAAATATTAGATATATGCGCTGAAAAAGGTGCCAACAAATATTATATATATGTGCTGAAAAAGGTGCCAACAAATATTAGATATATGTGCTGAAATAGGTGCCAACAAATATTAGATATATGTGCTGAAAAAGGTGCCAACAAATATTAGATATATGTGCTGAAATAGGTGCCAACAAATATTAGATATTTGTGCTGAAAAAGGTGCCAACAAATATTAGATATATGTGTTGAAAAAGGTGCCAACAAATATTAGATATATGCGCTGAAAAAGGTGCCAACAAATATTAGATATATGCGCTGAAAAAGGTGCCAACAAATATTAGATATATGCGCTGAAAAAGGTGCCAACAAATATTATATATATGTGCTGAAAAAGGTGCCAACAAATATTAGATATATGTGCTGAAAAAGGTGCCAACAAATATTATATATATGTGCTGAAAAAGGTGCCAACAAATGCTCTTATTATTGTGAGAATTGTATAGTGAGATTTTTCATATTTTAAAAAAAAACCCAATAGAATCTTACTCAAACAAAAATAGTTAATCATCTAATGTGGCACATCCAAATGGTCACGGTATGCTACAAGCGAACCATCTTCCACGCCACCACTCTCTTCTTGTTCAGAGGAGTGTCAATACCTTTATACGAGATTTATATTTGTGAAGCTAGGATGTGACAGTCATAGGTTGGAAATTTCTTTTTGTTTTGTTGGGGTGGGGGTGAAAATCCAGTCATCATGGCGCCCCCCCCCCAAGCGGCCCTGGCTACACTTAAATGCATGTAATCATCATGACCATGAATTCCAAAAAAGTTCCTAACATTAGCTCCGGCTGGTCAATCCACCGGGTAATGGTCAGTATTGGGAATGTGTCATCTCTTTCCATTGTAGATTTCAAAAAGAAAAAAATCCATTAAATTAAATGTCAGGGGAATAAGATTCCATTAGCAATTTGTCACCAATTTTTGTTTCTTTAAAATAACATACAGTGCTCACAGACTCACAGTGTATATTCTAATTTGGAGGAAGGGAGATGACTGCAATCTATCAGGTAGAAATTAATTAGTCCAACAGAATTTATCTAACTTTGTTTCATTGCACGCATTTTCCGGTAGTATCATACCTTGTATTTCTACTCTCTACCTCTCTCTCTCTCCCTTCCTCGCTATACTATTTTGATGTAAAGCGCAGTGAGCCCAGCTGCTTGCTGGGGTACCGCGCTATATAAGTTGTCAAACTACTACATGTATTATTAAACACATTTGTTGATTTGTATCCTTTTCCTCACTTATCTTTATTTACGGTAATTAAATTGTTGGATGAGATAATATGTTTATTTGAGATGAATCGAGCTTTTAAATTTCAAGCCACAATATTTGGTTTAAAAATCTATGATTTTAACTTAACAAAATTAAACAAAACACATCTGTCCAATCTATTGCAGATTCCTCCTTTGAATCCCTAGCCTTTAAACAGCAACGTTGAGAACCACTTTATTATATCTGTTTAGACGTGTTTAAAATAATATTTCAAATTTGCGAACGAGAAATCAGACTTGGATTCAACAACTTAACTGCTTACAGAGATCTTTACCATAAATAAATAAGGGTGAAATTATAAATTATAATGGTTATTGTCTACTTACAGGCTGAAAAATTGCTAGTCTCGCACATTGAGACTAGATATGTTTTATTCAGAAGACATTAAAGAACAAATGTATGTTTTGGCATCTGAACGAGGGATATCTTCATTCCGCCAAATCCTTTAGATGGATTGTGGGGTTTACAATGACGTTATCAAAAATTGTGATGTACTCTCTATAATAGTCGCTACGTGCGGTCTGTTGTCACCCTTGCTGACTTGATGAAAATTTCTGGGCGACATGGAAAACTTAAATGAGTTATACGCAAAGAACATCTTTTCCCTGGTAAAAATATATAATTCCTAAGACTTAATGCTTAAAATTTCCAATATTCTATTTAAATTTATAAGATACGGCAATAAAACTGTTTGAATAACTAAACAAATTTTTAAAAAACAAAAACAATCCGGCTCAAGACCTATGCCAATGACTATGAATGAGGAGTCCTATGACATATGCTTTACTTTATCAAATTTTATACTATTCTTATACTTATAAATATATATATGAGCTGATTCTTCAATTTATATCAAATAATTTATTGGACTCATGTGACTTTCCTTATCATATTGATGACATATATAATAATATGCAATATGAGTATTTCTTTATATTTATATACTAAGTCAGTTGTGTGTAGCCCAAGGCTCATACTCATGTATTTGTATTTTTTTTTATATTACTGCTACATATAGTGAAAACAATTTTACCAATCAGATTATTAATATTTATTATTTTTAAAGAAACATGGTAAAAAAAATTAAATAAAAATATAACAACCGGTTCGTCCAAACCGGCTCAACGTTAGCGCTGCTCTATGTTTTCAAGTCCAGCCTTGCATCACAGTTAAAATTCCAAATATAACATCACAGGATTTCTCATTGAACCACTCATTTTTTCATGTATAAATAATTGATTTTAAAAAAGTGTGTAGTTCTGCAGCTTTTAGAATCATAGCTGAAGATTTTGAAACATTTCCTTAAGCAATTCCCTGATTCCAACACACGAAGTTACACATTATAAACTTTAACGTTAATGATAATTTGCATGTAAAAATTACAACCAGATAAGTCATAAAATATAATGAGATGTACGATTCGCTTGAAAAGTGATTTAGATGGGAAAAAATGGTGGCGGAACTACGCGGTAGAAATCAGGTATGGATGGCATCTGTCCTACGAAAGACAATAGATTTATCTTTACTGTTTGCAGCTCTTGGTGTGACTGATGAGACCAATCCTAGAGTGACAGTCTCTTATGCATGTCACACACACGAATGCGGTGGGGCAGTGTTGCCTAACCTTGCCTAGAAATCTACTTACATCGAATGCTATCTAATTTCCCTGTTCAATCTTCCCTTCATATACATTAAAGCTGTATCAAGACAAGAGACCAATCAACACTGGAATCATTTCTTTATTTTTCTTTACTGGGCAGACGATGTGGCGACCCAGCACTGGATTGGAGGTCGTGCATCAGAGAGTTATAGCCTTGTGATGTCATGTCAGTTGTGTGCAGGGAGACAGACACAGGTAGATTGTGTTAAAGTAGACAGACACAGGTAGATTGTGTTCAAGTAGACAGACACAGATTGTGTCAAAGTAGACAGGCACAAAAAGATTGTGTTAAAGTAGACAGGCACAGGTAGATTGTGTTAAAGTAGACATGCACAGGTAGATTGTGTTAAAGTAGACAGACACAAGTAGATTGTGTTAAAGTAGACAGGTACAGGTAGATTGTATTAAAGTAGACATACACAGGTAGATTGTGTTAAAGTAGACAGACACAAGTAGATTGTGTTAAAGTAGACAGGTACGGATAGATTGTATTAAAGTAGACAGACACAGGTAGAATGTGTTAAAGTAGACAGGCACAGGGAGATTGTGTTAAAGTAGTCAGACCCAGGTAGCGTGTATGTTATAAGTAAGAGTTAGGCAGTGAATATTGAACTCAGTAGTCACAGTGAGTAGAGTGATGTTGATAATCAAATGAAGAAAATGGTTTTAGCGACAAAACTTTTAAATCAGCTTTTGATAAATGCAATGAGTTTCTCAATGCTCGGTTTCTCCTACCCCACCCCCGTCCATTTGAGATTTACTTCAATACCGTGTTCAGACGTTTCAATGGTATTTACGTGATATGCTTCTAAAATAGTCAAAATAAATGAGACATTCACAAGACAATTAAAAACCCAGCCAACATTAATAAGATTAAGGTCTTATTGTGTTGTTTGTCCTGTGCATGGCTTTTTGTTCTCATGTTCAATAATAAACATTTGTTTAGAAAGAAATTATTTAGTTCAAGTTATTCCGTGATTTTCCTCTTCTGTAACCGTTTATTTTAGAAAAAAAATTATTATGTTTTCCTGTCCACAGATTCACCGGAGAATGTAGAGTCCTTTTGTCCAGTGACCAGCCAACGTGTTGCCGGAGAGTTTGACAACAAAACAGCCGAGTCTCTTGCTTTTGAATTTATCGTTCTTCCTGCTATTCCCAACGATCAGGGAGCCATCATTGTAACCGTTAGAAAAAATCGGCCCCACCTAAGACGCAGATTTTTGAACAGCTGGACGCGTCAAATTACCCGCCTAGCCAGGTGCTTGAAGTACAGAAAGTTCAAGCACAGCTTTAGAACCGCTTCTAAAACATATTGGAAGGGGGAGGAAAGCGTTGCACACACAAAACCAAACCATCTTCTAAATTGTACTTACCCTCCCTTGTCGCCTGAGAAAAGAAAAGAAAGAAGGCAACAACTTATTGTATCCTCGTCTTGGCATGCTGGTTTAGATTATAGAAAAAATAACACACATTGTGAACAAGTCCAAACTAAACAACAAAGGGATCGGCAGGTGGATTTAACAAGTGTTAAAAAAACCTGTTCAGTTACTGGGATATCGACTATAACCAGGCGTCACCCGCAGCATCTTGGTTTTGGGTTAAACCCGAGAGCCGCTAGTAAGAAAGGGATCGATTGTTGCCAGACAGGTATCGACTTCAATTATTCAAGTGGCGACATCGCAGCAGACGGGTGTGTCGGTTGTCTGAGGGGAGCCAGCTTTTCAGAGACAAATCCTAGTCACAGAGCCAGTGTGTCTGTGAGCACATTTACACCATGGTATTTGATGCAAGGCGACGACTGCGTTCAGCTGAACGCCGTCAACAGTGAACTGACCAGCAACACCAGCAACATCACGTCTCTCGTAGTGACCTACGCCATGGAAGACACGCAGGCCAAAGTGGCGGGAGAGGCGGGGGATTCGAAACAACGAAAGGACCACGCCCACCTTTACGACCCCATTTACGACTTTGCCTGTGGATTCGCCGAGTCCCACGGCTACGGGTTTGTGGTCTTCGTCGATGACGACATTAAGCTGCAGGGCCGGGGACTAAAACGAAAACTGTTATCATCAAAGACGGCCACCGGGGGGACGTTTCTGCCTCACGTTCCGGTGGAAAAGGATCGCCGCTGGCCCATTCATGTCGTCAAGTACACATCACACTCATGTGAAACGCGTCGCAAGAAATGCCAGGCTCGACCAGCCGAAGTTAGAGAATGCGTGCTGACTCATATGAACCTCAGGCAGTCCGCAAAGAAAGAAGGGGGCGTAAAGACAAGCATTCGCAAAGATCGCGTCAAAGTCGACGCCAAGCTTCCGGTGCCCAGAGAGGTCGGCCTCGGTCTCGTCCAAGAAAACACAGAAGCGGCGGTCCAGCAGCAGGGGTTCTCAGTATCCAGGTCCGTCGGGGGTGTCGCCCAGCAGGCTGTGCTCCTCGTCGGCAACTAAACTGTGCTCGGTACGGCTCGGCACAGACGCAGATACCATCGACGGCAAAGCAGGGAGTCCTGACAGCAAGTACACATCTGAATCCCTGGAGGCCTATAGAGAACGCCTCAAACAGTGCTCTCAGATGTACGAAGAGCAAGTCATGAACCACAGCGGCTCCACTCATTCTGATGTGAGAAAATCCGCGGAAGGGGACGCCACCGCAATGGAAATTAATGACCAGGCGAAAATGGCCGGAGAGAGTCCGACCAACACGTTGAAATTGAGGCCGGCTAATAATAAGGTGAAGTCGAAACAAAAAGATGTCATCAACAACTTCTATTTGGTTGATGAGAACGAAGAGAATTTAAGTCGAAATCACGCCCTGGAGGATGAAAATGTAAACACGGTTGAAGATGGAGATGATGAACAAGAAGCTCATGTGACGTCATCACTACCTCGACTGTGCGACAAGACCAGCAAGCAGTACAAATTGTATAATTCCATTTCTGCCACCATATTTCGGGAATCTCAGCTCGCCCAGAGAAACTTCGGGGAGTCGGAGAAGTCGGAGACACTGCCGGTGGCTAAGATAGACTTTGTTCGAGTGAAGGACAGCACTGTGAAGAAGAAAAACTCTGGCATCCACGTCAGTCAAGAGCTCTACCACGCAGTGCGGCACCACTTTCAGAATGTACCCCGCAAAATGAAGCCTCTTTATGGCGCACTTTCCGGTCAATCTCTATGGCGCGTGCGCTGCTCGCAGCACTTGACTTCCGGTTCGGTTCAAATTCGCGCGGCAGCCATCAACTCGGATATATTTAGACACACGCGCGATGGTGAAAAGTCCGAGAGTTGTCCCAACCTTTCTCTTCGGCAAATCCACTGTCAGCGTGGCCTGCAGGAACTGCAGCATAAGCGGTCACCGATTCTGGAAAACAGCTCCCTCTTGACAATTGGGGACACTCTAGTTGGAGCGGTGACGAGCGATGAAGCCATAAACGAAACAATGACCCCCGCGTGGGGAGACTGCATCACATTAGATGGAAATGAACTTGTAGAGAACTCGGGGGTTAAATCTTCGGAAAAAGAAAATTTTGAAAAGACATTGAAAGTCAATCCCACGCAACCGCTGTTCGAGAATTCGGCTCTGTTGTCATCCTCCACAAATATTGACTCGAACGAGGTAAATGACGATGAAACGTCTCCAATGAAAGATATGTCTCCAGAGAATCTCTCGAGTCCAGAAGAGTTGATGGCGTATATGGAAAGTCCCGCGGGCGTCAGCAGCCACCGATGTGAGGAAGAGCCCCAGGAGATCAAGGCCCTGTTGAAGGACGTGCCGCCCGAATGCCACAATCTCAACAACAACGCTCTCCCCGATAAAACCCCACAGTGTGAGCTGCATCCCAAAGACGGGCAGATGGCACAGGAAGGGACCATCAGAACTCTCACAACTTCTCCGACGTCGGCTGGGCATGGCGAAGACACGCAGCCCCCAAAAAATGTCAACGTCACTTCCGGTAAAAGCATGGACGAGTACCTGCGGCTTCCCGTCTTACCACAGAGATCAAGGTCGACGACCAACAACGGTCAAAGACTGAAGGTCACTTGCGACACCTGGGACGTCGTGGCTCAGATCCCACCCGTCCCTCGGACTTCATGCATCATCAAAAACCCGAGCCCCATGAAGACAAAAAGTTCGACAAGGAAAGAGTCCGGAGAGACAGAGTATGGACAGAGCTCGATCTTTCCCACCGACCACTCAGTGAGCAGCGAATTGTGGTTGTCGGGAGTCATGGGGAAACACAACAAAAAGAGACCCCCTCGCCTTTCTCCCGTACCTTGCAAAAGTCTCCAACACCCAATATTGGGTAATATCAATGCCCAGGGGGACAATGTCTTGAAAGAAAAGCCATTCTTCGCAACCGTTCCCAAGTTAGATCCTTATAATCAAGTCAAGCTGAAACATGGCACCTCGCTTGTAAGCACTCCGCGGAATCCAGAAAGTGGGGACGACCCAATGCAGTTCACCACACCAACAAAAAATGACCAGCAAGAACCCATGGAACCGAGCCACTCTGACTTCGTATTTCTGCTCCCCATCGAAGAACATAAGAGTTTAATAGAAGTGAAGCAGTGTACGGGCAAGCGAGAAGCCGACGAGAGCCCAACTCACGTTCACAGTTCCGAGTTTTCGTGCAAACAAAAACAAATATCCACGTCTTCTAATTTGAGTGCAGTTAGGTCATGTCAAGACGACAAAATAGAGAGCCATTCGCAGGAAGTTAAAGAGGATAGTCATTTTCCATCTCTAAATTTCTCGAATGCCAGTGATAGTGAAAACAACAACAACAATGCCTTGGACGGTGAGAATGTAAGTAGCCGGTGTTCTTATTCATACCATGGACGATGCATTAATTCGCAGTTAAGTTTCACTGCATCTGTTCAGAAATCAAAGTCATTCTTCGTGCTCACTGCTGAGAAGTGCTCGGAAAATCAAAACTCGAACGCCTCGTCAAGTACCAAGGACAATGCATCTGATACCTATTCTAATTGCTCCAACCTTTCAGAAAGCGCAGCTGACTGCAAATCCGAGGAGAGCTTTGAACAAGCCCTCGGCCGCGAGCTCGATAAATTGAAAGCAAATGTGAACTGCTCTAATGTTCCTCCAGATAATTGTGATCCTAGGCGAGTAACCTTTGTCCCCAATGTTAATACGAGCAACGTCACAAAAAGATCAGGTCGTTGCTGCTGCAGCGAGACCAGTGGTAGGGGGATCAACGAATCGAGTTCAAAAAGAAATGCCAACATCAGAAGCAAGTGCGCTCACAATTCTACAGAAAATTTGGCGTTGAATGACGACCAGGTGGCTCAACCTTCAAGCAACGTGTCAATGACCGGAACACCGGGGCCGAGTCCAGATAAACCAGCGACCCACGAGTCCAAAGCAGCGTCTGCGATATCACCGACGTCGTCTTTGAATGGGGTACGAAGCGCAATCTCCCAGCCTCCGTTAGACACCTTGGCGCATGTCAATCTGCCCCACACGAATCCTCAAACGAACCACCACTCGGAAGAGGTTCGAGATTCCCAGGGGCGCGGCCAGACTTCAGTGTCCAGACCTTACTGTCCGACCACGGAAAACTACTGGGAAACGGCCGGTCGTGAGCCATTGATTAAAATGTACATGCCCGAAATTAACGTTCAATCTTGTAGTTATGACCAATTTCCCAATGACTGTGTGAACAGGCAGCTGTCGAATGCAATCAAGAACTGGAGAACCCCGGCTGCTTTCACGGAAAACAAGAATAAACTGTCGCCCGAAGCACGTCACTCAAGTGGACACAAAGCAGCTACAAATATCACATCGCCGCAGAATACTCAAAGTGTTTCAGAGCCAAACAAACCCCTGGACTCGCAGCTGTTGCATTCAGGGAGAAATTACGTCAAGTGCCTTGAGGATGTGGCTAGAACTGCCCAGGAGGGGCTACAGTCCTTCCAGCGACTACTTGAAAGCAAGCTCAGCCTCTTCAAGGATAGCACTCAACAACCTGCTCAATCGGATCGAAAAGCGATTCCCGATGAACAAGATGCCATACAACTAAACACGCAAAAGACCAGATCCCGGGGCGCAAACAGAAACCTGCCATTGAATGTTTCCAAATATAACAATGAGAACCAACGTCAGCTGACCGACCCCTTGCAGGGTGATGGCGGCGTTGCTGGCGAGGAGTTTGCGAATCAAGACAACCAAGTCGAGTCACGCCGTAGTGACTCAACTTTCCCGACGATTCAATTCAATGAGGTCAAAACTTTCACTTACGACACATCTGGCGTTGAGAGTGTCTCCCCGGAGCTGATGTCCTCTTCCTACACGACAGTGTCCCAAGAGACGCTCAACTCGCATGGCAGCGGTCGTGATAAAACAAAGACCGGGAAGAATGCACGGCGGAGCGCAGTCGCAAAGTCAAGCTCCCGCGGACTGCAAAGGGGAACCCGGCGGGCGAGGAGGAGAAACAGGGGATGCAGGGGGCGGCACAGTCGAAGGTCCTCCAGCGACAAGTCTAAAAGTATTCCAGGATGGAAGCAAGAGATGAACAAACCGGTCAACAAGCACTGCTGTAAAGGAAGAAATGGAAACTCCCAGTACCCGCGAGCCCAACACAGCCGTGCGTGTAGGAGGAGGCGAATGATGGAGGGTGGGTGCTGTAACATGTGTTTACCTGATCCACAGCCGTCGAGGGAATATATCGTCTACAAGCAGCGCCGGAGTCGCAGAAAACGCAACAGTTCGCGTCACAGAAGCAGGAGCAGTAGAGCTCTCCAGACGAAGAAACGAAGTAAAATGGTCAAATTTCGCGTGAGCTCTCCTGCACGCAGGCGTAAAAAAAAGAAGCTTGGGTCCCCGGAACTACTTAATAACTGCAGAACGCGAAGTTATCGGAAACACTGCAGCGCGTGTAAGTACAGAAGAAGAAATTATTCGGCACTACGTCATTCACGGAGAAACAGGTCTGGAAATAATCTGAATAACGATGACGAAAACAGTTCTATCTCTGGATCAGAAAGGTCAAATGGTTCATCGGTTAAAAGCTATAACAAAAGAAAACGTCCCTCGAAACAACCGAGAAAAGAAACCAGATACGTTATCGGGCCCAAAGGCCACAGGGCACTGTATGAGATTGCCAAAAGACGAAATGAGAAATTGCTTGGGAACATGTTGAGAATTGGCCAAGGTCGCGCGAAACAGCAGTCGAAACAACAGTCGAAATCCCAAGTGGACGAAATTGTACGTCGATTCAGGCGAATCATTTCTCAATTTCCAAACAAGAGGCTCCGCTCTTTGGAACAACTTATTATTAGCAAGGAGGAAGTGAACCGTCCAACGCGCAGTCGGCCGCTTGCAGTTTCCGACCAGTCGCCTGCCATGTCGCGTAAAGTACTGAGTAAACCACCCGACAGCAACACAAATACCGTAATGACATGGAGGCCGGCAGAGGCGGAATCTCCTGAACCTCATGCAAGCTCGGCTGAACCCAGTCTGGCGCGGGGCAGTGGCCGCTCTAGGGACGGCGATAGTTTGGTACAGTCAGTCCCCGTCAATGGCGTGTTCAGGCGGCCAGGGTTGTACTTCTTCAACACGAAGGCTGACGACAATGAGTCTCCGGAGGACCCGGGTTCCGTCGGCGAAGTAACGCCGCCCCGACGTGCCACCCACCCTCGTCCAGTTGATTCCTTAAATGTTATCAGGAAAAAACTTTCCAAAGATAAAAACAGCAGTAGAAACGATAATAGACTACCAGGTCCAACCCATAAGTATTTCAACTTCGTTGATTCAGTCAATAGTTCCGAAGATTTGTCTTGGGAGGAGAGCGGTGAAGGTTCTAGGGCATACAGCTCCGGTGGTTATTCTTCCTGTTTAACCTTTGACCCCGGTTCACATTCCCCATCGTCGTCGCAGTTTGGTCTTAATGCAACCACTCGACAAATATACTTTGAAAACATAGGATTCAGCGAGCAGTATCAAAATGAACCAAGTGACAGGGAATGTTCGTCTGAGGGTTTCAACATTGTTTCGCGGGATGTGAGCAATTTCAGCGTAGCAACAGACACTGCAACTTTTCAAAATAACTTGCTATTTCTGCTAAGGACATTACTTTTCGGTGAGTCAAACGAAATGATGGCGTTTGACGAGAGGAGTTCGAGTCATAACGACCCTCACCCTTTTGATGCAGGGACCAAACCATTTATTTAACACTGACCGCTTGGCCGTAGTTGAGAGAAATAGAGACACTTCTGAAAGAGTGATTCCAATCCAACACGTTACGTACCCCTCACGTGCTTCCTTGACAAATCGGGCGCCTTCTGAAACAATAATCCCAAAAAACTACAATGGGAATCCCCGCTATGCTTCTATGACAAGGAGCGAACCTTCTGAAAGTATCACTCCAGTCACACGCAGTGCGAATTCCTCATGTGCCTCTATGACAAACCGAGATCACCCTGGAGCAATGAGCCTCTCAAAACACGACGCGAACACTCCAAGTGCTCACACGTTGAAAGAAGAAATAAAGCGTTCAAGTTCGTGTATGTCCCCAGAGGCACATGACTCCAGGCTTCTCTTGTCAGGTATCTCAGAAAGCGTCACTGACGCCACCGAAGTACGCTCGAGAGATGGAAGAGGAGTTGAAGACGACACCGCTCCAGCTGTGAGTGAGTCTCAGAATGAAAATAACCACGAGACTTCAGCCAACAGCGGAACGAGTCAGCCTTGTCGTGTCATCAATAAACCCCAGTTTACGCCATCGTTGTGGAAAGGTTTTGAAAGGGCCGATGAATCAGATCTTCAGTCTGGGGAAATCGGTGAGCGAAAAGCAAAGGACCTATCCAAATATTCTCAAACCTTCTTGTTTTAAAGTACCTGCTGCTCGCCCAGTCAAGAGTAAGAACGTGAAACAAAGTTCTCCTCTCGTATCTTCTGGATATGCTGACGACACGGATCAGTCCGCGGTTTCATCCTATCAGAAAACAGCAGCGGCGGAAATAGTGAGTGGTCCTGACGTTGCTGGACAAGACGACGCTCGGGAAACATGTAACGGTGGTGAGGAGGGGAATGAACTCAATTCACGTGACGTAGAGGGTTTCGAATGTTTAGAGGTCGGGACGACACGGCAGCAGGCGACTTTGAATGGGCGACAAGGCCTAGGCGAAACAGAGAGCAATGCGTTGTTTTCTTTCTTCCGCGAACATCTTCCATCACAAAATGAATGTTTGAGCTTAGGCCAAGGGTTACATTCTGACTACGGAGTTGGCGACATTTCAACAGAATATCCATCCGATCACACGCCAACTTCTTCACCCCCGGATCCGGTGATATATCCAACCCATGAGCACATTTCCCGGCCAAATTATCCGAATATTCTACATTTAGAACATACAAATATCCATATAGATATGTTGTTGCCACAACAAGAGACGTCTACAAATGCAAATCACTCTGGAGAGAACACGATGCCCTTAGTCATTTCACCTAAAATATTGTACGCTTCTGAACTAACTAAAGAGCATCGAGCTCGCTTGGATAGCCCAATAACATCAAGAGAAGAGCACGAGGAATCAATGTCAGAAGAACTATCCACGCCACAGAACAATAATTTGATAAGTAAACAAAGAGCAGATGGCAGTAAAACTGAAGATGTGCGTCACGTGAACAACATGCTCAAAGCTCACGATAAAGATTTCTGTTGTCAAGAGAGCAATACTTGTGGCGCCACCAACTTGTCATGGGAAACACAACTCAGTCTCACTGTAAATACCCCTGGCATCAGCACCACGTGGCACTGTACAGTTCCTCAAAACTCTGACACGTTAGATGAACAAATGAATAATGAGAGTGAAACGAGAAATGCCCACCAAAATAGTTTTTCGCGTCCTAATGACCTGCAGGTAGCCCACTGTTCGAAAGACTTTCTTTTCGGCGCACCTGATGAATTCAACACGGGGCATGGACGAAATGAAACAACTGGTGATAACTCTAATTCTGTTGAGTCTTCGGACACTAATGAAGAGTTATATCCCTGGAATCCAACTGCTGAGCCCGAGGAGATGCCGTTGGCTACAACAGGAAATACCCGAAACACCAATGAACATCATCCATTTATCAAGGGGAATTCTGGTTCAAATCCAAGTCATCGTGGCTCTTATCTGTTTGGCCCACGAACAACACCCTTACAAAACAAAGAACCGAGGGGCAAAATTCAGAATATCTTTGGATTATCACAGAGGCCACATCTGACTGGAAATGGCGCAAACTCATCGCTCTATGACCATAACGCTGGTCCTTCGACCGGACAAGCAGATGAGCAACAAGACAACGATGACGTTTCTGAGAGCACCAGCCAAGTTTTCCCTTCTCAAGACGATTCCAAGGAAAACAACAACAATGCTATAAAGTCGTATCACTCATTCGACAATGTAACAAGCCTTCCTTCTGTCTCCACCGCCGGGCACAGCAGTCAAGTTCATCCTAATGTTTTGCAATTTGGGCTGCACTCCCACGATGTGAACAGCGGGCTTGTTCCCTCCGAACAGCACGCCTTCGACATGAACGCCACCAGAAGTAACCAAAAGGCATTTCAGGCGTCAAATTTAAAGAGGGCGCCCCAACAAAGTTCACGCCCTTGGAGGAAACGCTGCGCTGATTGGTCTCTGCCAGCTAAAATGGCACCACCAGCTAAGATGCCCAGGTTGAGCCCAAAGACCGTCTTGACTCAGGTAAAGAATGTGAGAGCCGTTTACGATTCACGAACGTGGTACAACAAATAAAGTAATAAAACCGACAACAGGCAACAAACACATTTTAATTAAAAAATATATCGAAAAAGTGCATCAGTTAAAAAGATGGTTGGAGTAAATTTGTTAGTTTACATCTTGCATTATCTTCAATTTATGTTATGACCAATGTTCCCTTCAAGCTGCGAGGATATTAGACCGACGCCACTTAGTAATTTAGAATTACCGCGCTGCAAATTTTGTAAAATGTAAAAAAAAATAACTTTAAAAAAAATGTAAGCTGTGCAACTTTGCGCACGAATTTTTTTCTTGTATAGGTTATAATTAGTATAATTTGCAACATATTGTGCAGATCACCTTGAAGCGGATCCGTTGCCTAGGGGAATCCTGGTCCTCCCTTTGCCAGAGAACTTAAACTAAAAATAAAGTTTTTAAACAATAGAAATGTTAACAGCTTCGATAGAGCTTGGGATGGATGAAGAAACACGTTACAAACATATTTTACTTTGTTCTTCAAGTCCACAAGTATTAAAATACAATTAATAATAGTTAAAGAACATGTTTCAACCACATCATACGTTATGTTTTATTACACCAGTTTCTATCCACACGCCGACAGCACACGGTCATGAGGCGTGCCAGGTTTGCCTTGATGAAGGAATTGAGATACATGAAGGAGAGACAGGAAAGGAGAGAGCGGTACAAACATCACCATGGTAACTAGCATTACTCTTCTTAAATATCAGTCTAATCTCTCTATATATGAATTTATTGTTGGATTATTCTTTGTTTTAAATTGACACCCGACTCTTCTATTCAAATAAATTTTAAAATAAAACTGATATTGGTTTCATCTCAAAGGTGCAGTTGCCCCGGTGACCACGCCCAGGAGCCTGCCCTCTGACCCCACTGATGCAGACGGTGAAGCCAGCACATAGCTTTTTATCAAATCCTCATGTTATATAAACAGAAAAAATGTGTCCACATATTTTAATGTCTCTTTGTAACTTCGTTTTTCTTACGGAGCTTCTGCCAAAAATTAAACTCTATTCGACATCACGTGCACGGCCTGAGTTGAAGCTATTTTTGTCTTCAGTGTACTGTATTCGGGCTTCAGTAAACTTTCAAACGCTGACTGCTTGAGAGCTTCAGTGTAAGAAACAATGGAATGGAAAGCTGGCTGACAGACTTAGGGGCGTCCATAAATGACGTCACGCGATTTTTCACCCCCCCCCCTTTTCGTCACAAACACTTAGACCCCCCTCTAATAATATGACGTCACAAAGCTTTGCCCCAACCCCCCGCCATAAAGCTGTATTTTCTATTTGAAAAAGAGCATGTTTCAAATAACTTTTTTGTTATTTAAGTATGTATTTAGTGAAAGGTTGCAATCTAATATCGTAATACGCGTGAAGCCATGTAAAACTTCAAAAAATAAATTTTCAGAAATCAAATATTTAAGTGGAAATTTTATTTAAAGTTGCGTGCTTTGATGTGACATCCCATTTCTAGAACACCCCTCCCCCTAGTCAAAAATGTGCATGACGTCAATTATGGGCGGCCCCTAACTTTATTTGCTAAGATTTGTGTATAATTTCACTAGTCGTTAGTACACTTAAATTAAACTAGGACAATGCCAAGATGATTTGGTGACATAAAAGAATAAATAACACGTTCATCTCTGGGAGAATGCAGAATAATTTGGTGACATAACAAAGTAACCATACCTGTGATGAACTGAGAGAATGTTGAAATATACAATTTAGCACCTTAGAAACACCGGCATGATACCATCAGTGATATGACTCGGTGATACCCGCACCAACTTACTATAAATATAAAGCACAATATTTAATGTCCCAATGGTTCTGCTGCCTTGACACACAAGTGTAGGAGTCCACAACACATAAGACTTTTGACCAAGTCACTTTAATGAGCATGTCAACATAATAAAATCTCGGTAACCAGACAAAACGACAAGTGACAAAACGACTATGTGACAAAACGACAACTGACAAAGTGACGACAACTGACAAAACGACAAGGTGACAAAAATAGTTCAAAATGGGACAACGAAATAAAAAAAGGCAATGATTTTGAATGAAGAGTGCTTTAAGTTTTGGCCGCTGAGCTTATTGAGTGTGACACCCTTAGTCTATGTTCAAAGTGACCTAGTCAAGGGGAGTTCATTAGGGGGTTCTACAGTGATCTACGTTGTTTCTATGAGACCTTGTCGTTTTGTCATGGAACCTAAAAATTCAACACCAAGTGAAATTTTATTTTTTTTAAAAACGTATTCCTTCATCTATTCAATACATTTATTTCATGAGTTCAGGTACCACTTTTGCTTAATAATAATAAAAACAACAATAAAGGTAATGTCTCTGTATTAGTTAAAACTTAAAATTTTGTTTTAGTTTTATTTTGATAAAATGATTATGCATTATGACTTATAAGCCTATTTCATCTTTTGTTTTTAAAACAAAAAGAAAATTGAAAAATGGAATAAATTAAAAGAAAGATAAATATTTTAATATTTTGCTTTAATTTTAAAACAAATTACTTATTACTTGTAAATAATAAACAGTCATCAATTTATCTTGATGTGTTAGTGCTTGAAATTTAAAATAAATAGGTAATAAGTAAGATCTTATTCTATGTTAAAAAATAATATTAGAGAAGTAGTAAGTTGTACCTCTTTATTAATTAACTACATGATGAGATTCCCAGGTAAAAATAATGGAGACAATTAATAATACTAATAACCCTAAAACAGATTAAGAAAATAAAGGAAACAAGTTGACATTTCATCTTTATTCTTTAATTAGAAGTACTATTTGGGAACTTGAAGCTGCAATGCCCTTAAGCTATCTCTAAAGTGTTCAGGAGGGTGAGTTGTCAGGAATATCATGCGTCCTTTGTAATTCGTTAGAACAACCGATTTGCAGTACAGGTGTAGAGCCAAGTGACGCACTTTTGCCTGGCGAATTTTTAACTTTTCCAACATTTCTTTATGCAACTTCTGAAAAAGCATAAGTTACAATTTTATATGCACTCTCTTTACCAGTGAATTTATCCATGTTTATCTTTATGTAAGGAACATGGTATAAATTATCTTAAAATGTTTTAATCAAACGATTTTTATTTATTTAATAAAAACAAGCACTTCATAATAATAATACTGTAAACATAAAGAAATAATTGAAGGTGAATGAAAGCCACTAATAATTTCTAAATCAATTACAGCAAGACAAATATGAAATCTCCTTACTGAATTTAAATACCATATTATATGTGTTAAACCTCTAATAAACATGAACTATACACAACAAACAAATGCATGAATCTTGGGGCTGGTAAGCCGGTCACACTTACCTGGGGAGCCAGTGTTTCAAAGTGAGAGTACTTGTGGTCTCCCAGTATTGGTGTGTTGAGACCACTGGCCAAGTGCACTCTCACCTGATGTTTGATGTTATCTGCAAACAGAACATTTTTTCTATTCAAATACATTTAAAGAAAATTACCACCTAAATTAGAATTTAAAAGATATTGGAGAAATAAAAGAGGAAAAGAAGCAGATCATTCTTGGATATTCAAACTGAATGTAAATTATTCTACTCTTGCCATTTCTTCTCACTGTTGGTAACTACAAATCTTTTTTTTTCTCTATAAAATTAGTTTTTGACAATTGTTAAAATTCAATATCAAGCCTTAAAAAACTTTTAATCTTTGTTTTAGTGAGTACAATCCATTGTTTAGTCAAAAATCTAGTCATTTATTTCGTCAAAGGCCATTGCTAACTTTCCTTTTATCAAATGTTAGAATTGGTTTTTGGAGGGTTCAGTGGCAGTGACAGAAGGTTAAATCCTAAAGATCTAATCAGTTGATAATGATATCAATATATAAGATTTCAACAGTGATCTGTGCAGCTTTCTGATGTACAAGTTATAACTCCACATATAACTTTCTGATGTACATGTCTTAACTCCACATATAACTTTCTGATGTACATGTCTTAACTCCACATCTAACTTTCTGATGTACATGTCGTTACACCACATATAACTTTCTGATGTACATGTCTTAACTCCACATCTAACTTTCTGATGTACATGTCGTTACACCTCTTTAACTCCATAATTGTTAATTATCTCTAATGAACTGAAATTCCTTTTCAATATTTAATTGCTACCATTTAGACTAGTATTAATATGTATGTATGTAAATGATGTAAGTAATTTTATATGTTAATATAAACGCGGTGGTCGAGTGGCAGCGCACTGGACTGTCGTACCGATGGTCACGGGTTCGAATCCGTGTGAAGGCAAGGGTTTGTTCCCGGGGCCTAGGGCGTCCCTGAGTCACCCCGCTCCGAATGGGTACCTAACTACGTACTTAGGCGGCTGGGTAATGCGTGGAACCCACAAAGCCGTGGCCTGTGAATGCTGTATCACTTGCCAACAGATCATCTGTCATGGTCTGTGGACGCCTATCTTCTGCATAGAAGGAGCGTCTGTATAGATAAGATAATATTAAAACCCAGAAAGAGATTTTTAAAAAAAATTATAATAATTGTTCTTTACTTGTATGGATTGTACACTCTAGAAGAGCTGCTTGCTGATTTTGGCTCAAGATTTTATACTCTGTGACAGCTTTTTTACATGGAGCCTTGCTTGTATGGGCCAAAATCTTTTGCTCTTTGGAATATCTAGGCCGTAAAATCATCTAAAAAATACGAAATTAATTCCCAATTAATTATATAAAACGAATTTAAGACACTCTTACTCTTAGTGGTGTGTTCAACCCCTCATGAATGTAATTTTATAGAGGACAAAATCAATAAAAATGATATACTTGGGGGTTGTCATGGCAATTGCGTTTGATAATTTTTAAAAATTTATTTTTTGTTTTGTTTTTGGAATAGGATAACAAAAAATGTTTAACTTGAAAGTTTGTGTTAAAGGATTCTGCAAGATTTGAGAATGTTTATCTATAATTATTTCTGTCTTTTTTGAAAGTCTTCATCATTTCTACTTGACTATTTTATTTTAAACTTGTAGGAATAATTACATTAAATTACCAGATGTCAAAGAGAATACTTTATCAATTTATTAATTAAACATAGCTTAAGATTTCAATTAAATTTTAAGCCTCTTTCACATGAAATTTAGATGTTAAAGAAAGGATGGATACCTATTTTTCCCATATTTTAGCATAAAAAACTATGTTTGACAATTCCATAATCAGCATCAAGACAAATAATTTATTCATGTTAGGCTGTTCAGTTCACACCATTTTCTTAATAGAAAACACATTCACAGGATAAAAATAGGCACAGTAATTTAATTACATGTAAATGGCTTCTTCATTTCAGTTACCTTATAAATATTCCCAACTTTGCCTTCACCAACAGGGATGTCTATAAGCCCTGCTGGTAGACTTGGAACACTTTTAGTGATTGCCCAGAATCTCTGTATTATTTGTTGACTGTCGTTGTACATCCCCCTAAGTATGGCAGCCACCTCGGGATTTCTTAAAATGAAGGACAACAAAAATAACCACTTCTCAACTTATAGCTGCGTGTTTAAGGCTTTTTATTTTAATATACATTAGTTGAATGGAGATGAGGTTAATAGGGAACTTGAGGGAAATTATCTTTTTGCAATACATCACTGTAACCCTAATCTTAATGAACTTTTGTAAAAAATAATTAACTTTGCTTTTTCTCCTTTTTCAATAAAAAAGCTTTTTTTTCTTATAAACTTGCATTAACTGTCATAGAATGCTGCTCAATAAAGCAATTCAATACTGAAAACAAATAGTTGGCATCACACAGTCAATATTTATCATTGGTTACAGTTCAGCAGAATTAAAGATACCAGTATTAGGGAAAAGACTAAAATCATGTAGAAAAAGTCACTACTTAAACTTTCCTAACCTATAAACTGACTTGATGCCAACACTTGGGAAAAAAAGCTAAAATCATATTGAAAAAAGCATCTACTTATACTTCTAACTTTTAACTTATGAACTGACTTGGCTAGAATGACAGCGCCAGTAACATCACGGTCCAGTCCCTGGACAAGGTGCAATTTGCTCACTTTAAAACTTTTGGGCAAAGTTTCAGCAAAAGAAGGCAGCAGTTCACTAACACTGACTCTGTCATTTTTTTGACCTGAAATGTAATTATGGATCAATAGTTATTGGAAAGTTCAAAGCCAATGGACCAAAGTTGTAATATTGTATCAACCGATTCTTTAGGAATAACATGTCAATGGGAATTTAGTTCAATGCCAATGAAAATCATGCAACCAAACAAATGAATTGTTCTAATAATTGTTAGAATGTATACATGTTTACTTACTGATAGATGGAAGGCCATAGGGTTTGTCAATGGCTAAAAAATCCTCTGAAAGAGAACAAAATTGAAAACCCTTTCAATTAAATATATGGTCAATTAAATAAATTTAGCGTTTTTTGAATTCAAAGGGAGGTGAATATTACAAAAAGCAAAAGCATGAAATAAACAACTGAAATAAAACTTTTGTACAAAATATTGCTTCCAGAAATAAACTTAAATTACTTTGAACAGTATGATTGATGATGTTCTGATCTTCTTTAACTTCAAGCATTGACATTGAAAAATGTAAACTCTATGGTATATCTTAAGTAATTATAATAGTTAACCTACCATGATCAAATAATATTCTCCCTTTTAACATTCTTATAATATCCGCCGAAGTCATCTTTTCCAAGTCTAAATGTGGATCTAATATCCTAAATCCTTTACTATCCAATTTCTTTCCTCTGCCATAGTATTGCGTGCCTTTATCATCACTTTCTTTTTAAAAAAATTTTTTAAAAATTAAAAAAAGGTTTCATTTTAACATTTAAAAAAAAATTCAATATGTAGTTATTCAAACTCAAGGAAATAACAAATATGAATTAGTTATACTAATATGGTTAAAATTCAAGAAATAGGTCAAACCAATTAAAAAGACTTAGTGTCAACTGAAAAGATTATAAAGACTGTGGGTACATTTTTTCTTAGTGGCTAGGTGTGCCAGTGGCTCCTGAATGAAATTAATGCAAATCATAGCAAAACAAAACCTGATTAATTTCTCTCACACATACAAGTATAAGATGTTGGGACGAGGTTTTTGAACATGAGTTTTGTTTTATGCCTGCTATTGCTATGAAAAAGATTTTATAATGAAACTGGGAGGTTATGGAGCTTATCTATGCCAGTTGGCCTCCACATGAGTGAGAGCAAAGGACTAAGACAGACAGGCTTTGACAGTCATTAAAAAGATGATGAGACAATCCTAAAATGTATATTATAATTTTATTGATAATATTTCTGCCTTCCTGACTAAAAGTAAAAGACTATTATAAATTATAGTACTGTTTCTTAAGAATCTTAAATAATATGAAAAAAAGCTACTCAAAGACAGTAGTAAAGAAAAATAACTAACTTTCTGATTCTGTAGCTTTTGCTCCATCCAGCTTTTCTGTATCAGTGTCTTTTTCCTTAGCTTCATTAACATAGCCCCTGAGATTCTCTCTTATTTCCATGGCCACATCATAGGCAAGTTGGGATTCTTTTTCCACCTGCTGAGCTGCAGGCACTGATCTTTTCTTAATCCTCCACTTTTTTACAAAGTCATCGCTTTTTAATATTTCCTTGGGTTTCTTACTGTACTCTGTGTTTGCAAGCAAATGGTCTGCTGTGGCTGATTCAGCTGTAGTCTTTTCATCAGAATCTGGCATCCTGTCAACTTCTCCTGTCATTTTACCTTTCAAACTAAAACTTTTGATAACTTTATCTGTGCTTTCTGAATAAATTTTGACCAGTTCATTTAGTGAGGATGACTGAAGTGAAATACTATTTTCAGATCTTCCTTTAAAATATTGTTCATCTACTTCATTAAA
This sequence comes from Ampullaceana balthica, assembly GCA_944989445.1. Lineage (NCBI taxonomy): Eukaryota > Metazoa > Mollusca > Gastropoda > Lymnaeidae > Ampullaceana > Ampullaceana balthica. The sequence continues at coordinate 257,233 of CALYLW010000342.1, forward strand.
ACTTGAGTCCATGTTGAGATGACCACTGTCTTCAGGTTTGCTGTTTTGATTGCTGGAACTAAGTTCAGATCTAACTGCTGGTGTTTCAGCTGATGACTCATCAGAAGTCCCGACTATCCCTCCAAAGTATTGCTCCTCGAACAGATTCTGTGATGGTGAACTTATATTACTATGGGAATGATTCAAATTTGTAACAGATTCTCTTATGTTTGTTATTTTTTCAGTTGTTAAAGGGGTTTTGCTATCTATAGTCTCATTTCCAAAATACTGCTCTTCAAACAGGTTTTGCACTGTTACATTTAAAGGCTTACTTATAGTTGTCTTGTTGCTGGTTGATGAGATTGACTCTTCTTTGAAAGAAACTTTGGGCAAAATATTGAACTCATTATTGGGAGTACCTGAAGGTGACTTGGGGATAGCCTCTTGTTTAGACTGAATCTGAGAAGGTTGATGGTTGATCCCTTCATTTTTAAAAGGGGGAATCTTTTTTGTTTGTGAATGTGAAGATAGCAAGTATGTACGTTGAAGAAGATCTTTTGCCTTCTTAGTTAAATCTTCAGCACTTAAAGGCTTTACGTCACTTGCTTGTTTATCAAATGCTATTATTCCAAATGAAGTTGCAACTTCTGATTCTTGTATGTTTTTTTGTAGACGCCTTGCCTTTCTAGAAACAGGTCTCATATTTAAATCCACATTCGTAGCAGCTGGATCACAGACTTTATCAACATTTGAATTTGTTGGCTTTTCACGTTCAACTTCACTTTTTAGAGATGGCGAAGATATTTTATTCTTTCTGACATGTTGTAATTTATAGTTCTTTGGTATCCCAAAGAAATCCTCACTTTCTTCAGATGCATCAGACTGACTGCTTGGAAGTTGTGAATAAAATCTTTTACTGCTAGGCTTATTATTTGATAACACTTTTTGACATGCTTGTATGTATGAAGTAAATATCTCTGGCTTCAGTAATCCCTGGGCTACTTTCAAATTAAGGCTCATTTTCCATAAATCGCAGCAAAAAATTCAACCTGAAATTAATAAAAATCATTATAACTTCATAACCACAAGCATACATTTAGGAATATCAATTTTAAAGGAAAATCAATTATAATTTATTTTAAACTTATACTGTCAACAGGTACATGGGTGCTAAGTGAAAGCTCACTTCTTTTAGTATGTGACCTGTGGTTTACCCCTACAATTAAGATCCTATATGTTTTTTCTGAAACTTTGTAAAGTCCTTAAATCCTTTCTCTTTTAGTAATGGCTGGATAAATAGACTTGATGTATAGAACTACCAAGCTTACTGCTTTGATATTGATATTAAGAAAGTTTTAATGCAGTTTGTCTATTGAAATTTACAACCAAAATCTTTTAATAAAAAAACCCGTAAAAAAACAAGTTTTTTACTATAAATCCTTTATGAACAAGACATAACTGAAAGAATGTTCAATATAATACGCAGCGCAAGACAATCCAATAATACAAAATTGTAGTTATGTGTCTTAAAACATGTTTAATATAATGCGCACCGATCAGGAATATGTTTATAAAAAGTGTTGTCAATAAAATACGCACCTTAATGCGCGACAGAAAGGTTGTTCAATATAATACGCACCGCGACACTCTATCTCAAAAAATAACATGATACATAGAGATAAATAAAATAATCTAAAAATTCAATAATTTAATTACAGTACATGCGATCGATCTGAAATTTTGATACATTGTTTTTATCATCGGCATGAAACTGCCTGCAAAATTTCAGCTCACTAGCTTACAAGGAAGTGGGTTAAAAATCTATCCAAAGTTTTTTTGACAAGCAAGCAAGCAAGGGCTCAAACAAACAGACGCCACGATTTAATATAAAGGATTTAAAAAATTAACTTTTACTGTTTTGTATCAATGATTTGACCCATCATGTCATTATAGTTTGTAGTCCGGGTATGAATGTTTTACACTGAATGCATTTATAAATATTAGGGCTGTTAACGATTAATTTAAATTAATTATTAAACTGCGGACATAGCGAGTGATGCAATAAGCCCTCGAATTTGAAGGCTCGCTCTTTTTCGCTTTGCCGCCGTAGCACAAACATCGCGTTGGAAATTTATTAGTGATTTGCTAAATTCCCTCGGTTGGGAATATCATCGATCCGCCCGCCATCTTTGTCACTTGCATAGCAATAAAAAAGGCGGCTGGAAATGACCTCATTTTGGCCCGGTCGGAATAGTCAATATTGATATTCATTTAATTTTTAAATTTGATCTGTGTACGTGTTAGAAGTGTAAGTAAAGAGTGAGTGTGTAATTCAGTGGAAGTGTTATAATTATAAGTATAAGTGTAATGTTATTTTTTATATGGATTGGCGTCAATAATGACACTGAACTTTCACCTTGAGTGTAAAAAAAACATCTGTCAAGTTAAATCCTCATAACAATAATAATAATTCTTCTACTTCTACCTTGTGGCTGTTAAGTTCAGAACAAAACTTACCCTTCTTTGTTTTTGTTGGATAGAGCTGTCAAAGGTCATCATTGTTACCGAAATCAAACATCGGGATAAGAAAGAATAATTTGCACCTTTTTTAATGTATAAGCTGTAAAATTGTAGGCTATATAAATATAATATACAGGGCTGTTGACAATTAATTTAAATTTAATCGTTAAATTTTGACAAATTAACTATTAATTAATTGATGATTTCGATTAAAGACAAAAATTGAAATGTATGGTGTCATAAGTACTCATAAGTAACATTTATTAAACGTACGACACCGTACGTCGAAAATCGAAATAACTCTGTAATGTAATGTCTTCTTTATTTGAGTTATGAGAGCTATTACTATAGTATTGGCTATTATTAACCAACAACGCAAACAGACAAGTGTATTAACATTATTTGGCACAAGTGATGAGCGAGTCTTATTGACAATATTTCTTTTATAACCAGCTGAGCTGAACAATCCTTAAACTTAAACATAGCTTTAGACTATCTCAGCTGAAGTTTCTGTTACTGCAGATGTTTGGTTTGCTGGTCCAAAGCGAAGTGTTATAACTATGGCGGATTAAGTTAAGGGCGGTTTTGAACGGGCTAAAGCCAGGGGCCCCCAATGATTTAGGGGCCCCCAAATTAAGTATATTTTATAATAAAGGTTGGCAAATGTTTGCATGCATTCCTAAAAATATCATAAATTAAATAAATTAATAAAATCGTATCTATTAATCTAATCGCTACTCGGACCCGATAGTCGATAGTCTTAGTAATCGAAAAACCTATCTTTGGAGGCTCCATAAGAGAAAATATTAATATTAAAGAATATTATTTATATTTTTTTAAATTTATAATTTCCTTCAAGCTCACCTGGTTGTATGGAAGTGTGTCGGCTTGCGGTGCAAGCGGTGACGCGATCGATTCCCAAGCGGGGAATACTTCTTTTTTCATTTTTCTTTTTAAATTGTCTTTTTACACTCAATTTTAGGATACCGGCAAAGTTATATCTTCGTGTTCGGTATTTTCATGAATAATCTTTTTGGCTGGGAAGGCCGATCCCGTAGTACAGACAAAGTATGATAAAGGAACCAATGGACTATTTAGTTACAAGTTACAGTCGTATATTAGCTGCTAGCAATCATTTTATTTAAAGGGACGCTGGCGGTATAGGGCCCCATTTTGAATTGCAGCCAGGGGCCCTGTGCAGTCTTAATCCGCCCCTGTGTTAGAACCATGGTTACAATGTTCCCTTTAAGCAGCACGACTGCCCATATATTTAACCGACTTAACGCAGGAGTTTAGAATCAACGCGCAGCAAATTTCGTAAAATATTGCACAAAAAATGGACGCTGTGCAACTTTGCAAACGAGTTTTTTTTTAAAACTTTGCACACCGACCAACGAAGCTTAGACTTAGAGGGAACATTGCATGAAGGCAAAGGAAGGATTTCTCTCAATGGCAAAGGATTTCTCTCAATGGAAACAATAACCTTTATCAACGTTTTGAACTTTCACGTCAGTCAATAGTTTAAAACTAAAACTAAAATGTTCCTGTAATCTTCCGGAAATTAGTATATATTTATCGGCTGAAATATTTTACTTTTTTACTTCCAGTACATAAATTTATAAGGGGCCGTCCATAAATGACGTCACGCACCTAGGGGGGGGGGAGAGGGGGGTCACACTTTTGTGACCAGGGGGAGGGAGGGGGGTTGAAGAAATGTGACGTCACATCAAAAGGGTAACTTGAAATAAAACTTTCACTGAATTATTTGGTCGCTTACAATTTATTTAATGACTTTTTTAAAAAATCAGTGCTTCTCAGTGTGCCGGTCGGTAGGCCATCAGACGCTGGTTGGCGTAAGCTATCAAGACACGAAAATTAAATCTAATTATAATCCTTAAGTTTGAGAATCCACAAGATAACATATGAAATTGTTACACTGCGTCGTTTGATGTTGACATCAAAGCATTTGTGATGTAACCGCAGCTCCGTTTGGTTCTCTTGAACTTTTTTGCCCGTTACCCCAAAATAGACAAGTTTATGTGTGCGTTACCCCCCCCCCAACCCCCAGACTCTAGGTAATGCTCACATGACTCGGGGATTTGGGGGAACGTCGTTAGCAGGCCGGACTTAACAGACTCAGGGCCCCTAGGCACTTGACATTCTGGGCCCCCCCCCAAACCATCTCGAGGCTATTTTGGAAAGTTTGCAATTTAAATTCACTAGTACAGAACATACAATTTTAATTGACTTTAATTAATAACTTTAATAAACATCAGAATAATACAGTCTAAGCTACTATACTTACGTTATTGAATAAAATTTATAGAATCCTACGACGAACTTTCTTTTGTGCAAAAGAACGAATGACGTCATCATTCGTAAATTGAGCCTCTTTTCTCCTATGTTTGATCTTAAGTAATTCTTTACTCTCTTTAACGCTGAGAACGACCGTTCTGCTGAGCAGTTTGACGCTGGTGTGCACAACAGTATTCGGAGCGCAATTCCTACGTTTGAAATGTCCAAAAAGCCTGGGGCGCAATGAGCCAATGTCGAGGTCGTGTTTCACCATTGCTTAATGTTCGGCTAAAAAGTGACATCGATAGATACCTGATTTTAATGCGTACTGACGCCTTGGAGAAGAAAAGTCGGCATCAATATTTTGTTTCACGCCTTTTTTAACTAGGTACTCCAAGGTAACTTCGTCTAGCATCCACTCAGCAAGATCGTAACTTAAAGAATTAGATTCAGGATTTTCTAAAGAATACTATTTTGTAGCTGTTACAAAGTTTTCAGAAATAATGTTTTCAGGTAGCTCGTTGCAGTCAGACACGTTTTTTGCAGTTGCCTTTTGACGGTCATCGGCAGCATCACTGCAACTGCAGCGGTTATTTCTATAAAGAATATAAAAACGAGTGTCATTAAACAATAGAACTTTGTTTAATTATTTGGGATAATGTTTTTATGTTTCAATTTGTTGTTTCTCTATTAATTTGTTCAAAGTTCAAGACAATTTCGGTTTTCCTCAAATTTTCTTAATTCAAGAGTTTCTCTTGTTTCAAGTAAATCTTTTTTCTGTGCCTAATTACATATAAACATACAATCATAGGATTAATTTAATAAAGCACAACAATATGGAAAAAAAAGTGTTACCTGGTCCAGCGTGAAGCGTCTCTGTTCCGTACTGCGTCCCTTGACACACTGGCTCCCTATTCGGTGGCTCCCCGGCTTCGACTCGTGGCACCCTGTCTTCTCTCTTGCCTCCCTGGCTTCCTATTTCCCGATCTAACGTTTTCCCTGTCACTATATTGCTGACCAAAGGTATGCAGGTGAAATTGTAGAAGGCCATCTAGTTAAAGGCATTAAAACGAACTTCATTGAAACCTTTGGCAGGTCCCCATAAACTATCTGTGACATTTCCCTGGCCTCTGGTCAAGTCTTTCGACTTAAAAAAAAATGTTCTCCCGGTCCCTGTCACTTATCTGTAATCTGAAACCCAAATCTCGGCTCGGGTGGTGTCTTGTCCTGCGTGTGGTTTGGGGAGGGGGAAAGTCAGGGTCGTGCAGTTTTTTTTACTGGTGGTGCAATCTGTCACACACCCCACTTGACTAGGCAGTGTATGCAAAATGTAGTAAAAATATTTATTATACTATTATTTTCGATAATGCTTTTTGATAATGAAGCCAGGCTTTTGGGCTTATGTAAAGATTCCACGACCGGGGCCCCTTGGCTGGCTGGGGCCCTAGGCCCGGGCCTTGTGGGCCTAGGCGGAAATCCGGCCCTGCCCCCCCCATGGGCGCCCGCAGAAAATTTTCTAGGGGGGGGGGCAAAAAATTTTCGAAGTAATTTTTTTCCCATAATTCTTAGCGCTATACGCAGATTTTTTTGGCCGGTCACGTGACCATTAATTAAAACTCTATACAGATCAGTACTACTTCTCCTTAATTAATATTGTGATAAAATATACACGTACACCTTTTACTTATGTGGAAGTGTCAGGATCATATTACCCCGACACTTAAAAGCTTCTGATTAAAGATTTTTTTAAAACTTCATCTATATGCTTCTGTGGTCCAACGGTTGTCGGCTGGTTTTTTTTATTATCTCAAAGTAATAGGTAGTGGATCGAATTTTGGTTGGAGACTTCTTTTTTTTTCTTTCCTTTTTAAAAATTCTTTTAATATTTTTATTTTATTTTCTTTCTTTGCAATTTCTTTTTTAACAACTTTCTAGTATCTATAATTTATAATTATAAGGTATAGTAAGTATGGCATTTCTGGAAGTGTTGACATTGAGGGGATGAATCCGTGCTGGAGGGGTCAAGCTGGGGCGAATTAAGACTGCACGGGGCCCCTGGCTTTAGCCAGTTCATCCCCCTCCCCTAAATCCGCCATAGGGCTCAAGTGATCACGCTGTGAACCGAGACTATACAAGGATGGGCCACTGTTATGGGGTAGCTAGAAACCAGGCATTGTAAAGACCAACATTTCTGAACAATGCTTTTAAAGTATATGAGATTGAGCATATATACAGTTAATACAGTTTATTTATGATCCTTACTACCACCGTTGCAAACAACTCCGTACGTTATTGGTCACGTCCTATAACCAACTCCCTCAGTCTGGGAGGTCACGCCTTTGTCTAGTCCCCGGTCTACAGAACGTCACTATTTAATATGTCAATCATGATGATTGAATCATCTTGTACCACCACCCCCCCCAGATTATGACGGGGGTGGGGGTGGGGTACCATGACCTGCTCTGGTCTCTTTGATGAGATTATGTGTAGATATTTTAAGTAAAAACGACACGGAATATCCTTTTTCTTTAAAAGGGGTAGGGGGGTAGAGAATATATTTGATAGACAGAAAAACGTTTTAAGTTTGATATAATTGTTCGATGGGTTTTTGGTCAAACGCCCCTGGCCATTCTAGTCTTCTACATCAGTGCTTCTCAAAGTGGTGGTCCACGGACCGGTGCCGGTCCGTGGACCATCCGCTGCCGGTCCGCAGATGTTCTCAAAAAAGGACAGAAAAAATTGTCAGTGCAGGGATAATAATGCACCACTGCCTAGTGCAATGGAAAAAATTCCTGCCAGTCCGCCATACTAAAAAGTTTGAGAATCACTGTTCTAGATATAATGGTAAATGAGCCCATTTAAAATTAGTCAAGTATTCATTAACTTTATTGAATGCATCAAATTCTTGACATCGCAATTCGAGAGGAGCACAAAACAACTTTTCTTCTTAGCTCAGTTTTTAAGGCATTAATTTTAAATATCACAGAAATGTCACTTGATACAGACAGGTCTTGTGGATTAAGATTATTGTCACTAGTGTCAATATAAATGAAAGTAGGGAAGATTTAGGTGTCTTCGTATAGTACGTAGGTAACAAATCTACATCGTTGTCAAATTTAAAAATAAAAAAGTATTTTCTGGAAGGAACCGGTTCAATAATGGACATATGTTCCAACCGTTCACGTACACATGACGTATTTTAATATATCTAGTGGATTGTAGTGGATGTTATATGTCCCAAATGAGTCTGCATTACCCCCAAGAATTCCCTTTTTGACCCCAGATGAGGTTATTTACCGCTGTTCGCCGACCTCTTTCTTACGGGATGCCCGTCAGTCAATTGAGGGAATTAAAAAAAAATACATTTTAAAAATGTTATTTTTAAATATTTTTTTTCTAAACAAAGTCGTTAACCGTGATGATTAATAGTCAATGTTTAATTTTTATGCATTGAAATAAAATATAATCTAAGGATGTTAACACAGTTCGTTTTCTGAAGGCCAGTTAAACGTTTTTAAAAAATGCTTCACGCGGGTTACGATATTACAATGTAGATCTTCACTAAATAAATAATAAATGCTTAAATGACAATAAAAGTGATTTGAAACATACTTATTTTCAATAGAAAATACGTTTTTTTTTGTTTTTTTTTATTTGTCAAAGATTTTTGACGTATTTTTAGAGGGGGGGGGTCTAAGTTTTTGTGACGACGCCTGACGAGGGGGGGGGAGAGGGTAAAAAATCGTCCAAAATCGCGTGACGTCATTTATGGACGGCCCCTAAGTGATTTGTCGATTAATCGTTAAACAAATGTTTAAATTTTAACGATTAATCTAAAAATTAATAGTTAATTTCCGCTGCCCTAAATATAAATCAATCCTTTAATTCGTAGTTAAACCATTTTTGCAAATATAGAAACCACTGCTGGATCGAACCTAAAAATAACGAATATAATCATAAATTAATCAACCATTAAAAAAAATAATAAATGATATATATATAATTTAACTATCTTATATTATATGTTACAATTAGTTTTAAGGTGTAAAAATACACTTTTATTTTACATTGTTAGCATATTTTAATTATTTTTTTAAAAAAATTAAATTATTATTTACTTTTCTTTCTTGCAGGTTTTCTTTCAAGTTCAATTTTAAATGAATGATATATTATCTAATCTATCTGTTACACACGCTCATTCTATACAGAAGATCATTGCGTCCTACGCTTATCTATTGTTTGTATTTTGTCCTGCATTATTTAACTACTAGTTTGTGCTGAGGCGCCGTGGCGCCTGCGGCGCCCCCTCTTTTTAAGGGGGTCTACGGCGCCATCCTTTTTCAAAAGCCCAACTAACTTGTCCTTGTATGATAAATACGTAATATTAAACTTTCTTAAATGTACACAAAGTATGTTATAATAGGGTGTTTTTTTGGGGCAAAATCCCAAGTAACTTATCCTTGTATGATAAATACAAAATACTCCTGAAATGTACACAAAGTATGTATATAATACTTTTTTACAGTGCCAATCACCACACGATATTTAAAGTAATTTTAGAAAGCAGCGCACCAAATTACTATTACTGCACCAAAAAATAAATCTTTGAGTCAGTCAGCACTGTTTACAACACAAATGCTGACGTCATAGGTTCGGGCGTTGTTTGGTTAATGTTAATCTGGAAACCAAAAGGATTATGATTTAGCGTTAGGGGCCGTCCATAAATGACGTCACGCAATTTTTGCTGCTTTTTTCCCCCTCCCCCCTCGTCACAAAAACTTAGCCCCCCTCTAAAAATACGTCACAAATCTTTGACAATAAATAAATAAATAAAAACACTTTATTTCCTATTTGAAAATAAGTATGTTTCAAATGACATTTATTGTCATTTAAGTATTTATTATTTATTTAGAGAAGATCTACATTGTAATATCGTAACCCGCGTGAAGCATTTTAAAAAAAAACGTTTAACAGGCCTTCAGAAAACGAACTGTGTTAACATCCTTAGATTATATTTTATTTTAATGCATAAAAATTATACATTGACTATTAATCATCACGGTTAACGACTTTGTTTAGAAAAAAATGTATTTAAAAATAACATTTTAAAAATTTATTTTTAAAAAGTCCCTCAATTGACTGACGGGCATCCCGTAAGAAAGAGGTCGGCGAACAGAGGTAAATAACCTCATCTGGGGTCAAAAAGGGAATTCTTGGGGGTAATGCAGACTCATTTGGGACATATAACATCCACTACAATCTACTAGATATATTAAAATATGTCATGTGTACGTGTACGCAGTGGCGTAGCTAGGGTCATGTGCGCCCGGGGACATGACACAAAATCGGCGCCCCTTGTCGGACCGAAAGGTTCTGGGGGCTCATTGAGCCCCTAAGAAAAATTTGAAATTTTACGGTTTATATAGTTCATTTTCGAAGCTTCTGGTATTTTAATGAAATAGAATATAGACTAATAATTATCTATACTATTGTAAACAATTTATTTGAAAACAAAAATACTCTACTAATTATATGATTAGACATAGTCTAAAATAAATTGATTCTCCTTGATTTAATTTGATTGTCGCAAACTCGTCAATCACGTTGTCAAAATTAATATTCTCAAGTGTTTCTCTTTCGATGCTAAGGAGTGCAAGATCACTGGGACTATCTTTTCCAATTGAAGCTCGTAAATAAGACAAAATAAGCTTCAGTTTGCTGAAGAACCACTCACAGCTTTCAGTTGAAACAGCAATTGTTAGAAGTATTTGAAGTGAAATGCGCTTGACTCTGAAATACGTCATCTCCATATGAAACAAAACCAAGAACATCCAAAGGAGTTTCCGATAGAACTTCAGTCTGGGTACTGAGAAGCATTTTTCAGTCTCTGATTTATGTGCACAAGTCATGACCATTGACGTCAGTGTCGTATAAATTAGCAAAATCTAAGCAATTTTAACGAAGTGCATCGACTTTTGTCTCAGCAAGAAGAGTTTTGACGTCTAGTAAAAATCCAAATTTGTTGTTTAGATTTTTTTATACATATAAACCGTATTGATATCTCCTGTTGGAGTCTATCAATTACGCTATTCATATCACGTGAAATTCTTCTTCTGCAGAAAGTCCTGCATCTCTTGTTAATTCTCAAGGCATCCTCCGATGTCGTCTAATCCTTCTGTCAACCTCGATTCCCCAAGTTGTGCATGTTCCTTTCCATTATCTACCGCAACCTGGCTCAAATTATCTCGAATGTTGACAATTTCTTGGTCAAGCGATTCAAGATCAGATGCTGCTTCCTTGAAATTCACAGTAGGATTCTGCAACCGTTTCTGGACACGATCAATTTTCCCAAGTATGATGTTCCAGAAATTTTACAAAACTAGGAATTTAAAGTTTAATATACCTTACAGCAAAGTTTCTGCATCACTTCTGGTGTCAGGCGTCATATTTGTATGTTTTGATAATTTTTCCAACAGCTCTACCAGTTCATCTAGTGAAATCTAGTCCTTCATAAATTGCTTTAACAGCGTCTGATCGTGCACTCCAACGTGTTTCAGACTTCCTCTTCATTGTGATTGGCACAACTCTTTTTAATTTTTCCAAACGAGTTGTTGAACTAGAGAAAACGAAATTTTATACTTTCAACTGTTCCAAAAACGTGATAACAACTGGATCCTGTTTAGCTGAGTGTACTCTTGGTAAGTTTAAGCTGTGGTTATCACAGTTGATGAACAATGCTCTGTGATTTCTGGCACATATTCGATGTTGAAGGCCGGATATATGCCCAGTCATTACAGCAGCATTGTCATAACATTGTGACCGATAGTCGCTAAGAGGTATGTTATTTGATTTCTAATTTCTCCACGATAACTCTTTCAATGCTTGCTGCGTCTTTGGAATGTATCTGGATAAAACCTAAAAATGATTCTTTGATGGTTTCTTTTTTAGTTTGAAAATCCACATCCACAAATCTGATGACTTGAGAAAGCTGTTCCCGGTGTCTTAGATCGGGTGTTGAGTCAAGTAAGATACCGTAGTACTTTTTTTCTGATTTCACTCAACAGCTGATTCCTTACAGTCGATGAAAGTAGGTGGATAACTTCATTTTGGATTTCCTGTATAAATAAGATACTAAACCTGGATTTTCTCGGGAATCTTGTAAGTGTTTTTCTAACAGTGGATCATACTGATAAAGTTTGATCACAGAGAGACAGGAAAGAGAGGCGGTGTCTGATGTTTCATATAAAAGGAATCCAACTTGCTTTGACATACCCACACAATCCCTTGAGAGGAGAGACCTTCTGTAAGCCAGTGGTTCTCAACCTTTTGAGATTCAAGGACTACTTAAAAAATGTATGTCTTAGCTACGGACCACTACTAAGAATTGTGCTACTGCCGATCTGGAAAGTTAAATATAATTATACTGTGTATATCTTATCTGTTGCACACGCTCCTTCTATACAGATGATTATTGCTAGCTATAAGTAGTATACGTGTTAGTTAGTAAAATTATACTAATATGCTACGTTTTGCGTGCTCCAAAAACAGTATTGTAATGGCTTTCTTTTGTAAAGAACAAATGTCATTTATATTAGTCTCATAGTCTTCTTATTTAATTCTACTTGCTAACTATAAAAAAACAACTTTAAGTCATAAACAGAAGTTTTGTATTAAAAAGACTGCTATATTAGTTTATTTAGTACGAATGCTGTTTTGTTTTTATTGTAAGCAATGCAGAAAATCCACTTTCACAAAGTTGCAAAGGGTAAAAGTATTTTAAAAGCTATCTGAGACAGTTCCGAGTACTCCAAAATTTCATTAAGCCCACTTTCTGATGCAACATATTCAAAGTGGTATCGCTAGTCAGTTCAATGAATTGGTTTAATTACGATGTTGGTGATTTTATTTGATGAGACAATGTGTGCGAGATTAGGACTGGAAACCCACGAAAAACCACTGAACGGTATATATCACCAAAGTAGAATTAAAGTTGGCCCTGCATTGATCGAATCTGACCAGAAATCAAATTTGTCAACAGTTTGTTTACTTATTTCAGCATTTTCTGGTTTCTCGGTGATTTCGTATAATTGATCAAACATCTCAAAGTTACCTTTAAATAATCTTCTTTTTCGTAAAAGCAGACACTTTGTCACTGAGAGTAATATAATGTGTCTGCTTTCCTTGCCAAGTTGAATTAAGTTTATTGAGTTCTTCAAAAGTTTCAGACAAGTAAGCCAGAACAACAACCCATAAGCTATGGTTCAAATGATCAACTAGCTTTGAGTTTTTTCTACAAGAAACTCTCTTACGTCATCACGTAATTCAAACAGTCTTATAACCAGCGAATTTCAGTATACATCAGTAACTGTTAATGTTCAAGATTCATATTCGAACATAAGAAATCAAAGAAATGAGAATTTAATGGACGAGCCTTGATAAAATTTAAAAACTATTTAGGCCAGATCAGAAATATATTTTAAGTCAGCGTTAATTCTTTTACTTGTTAGTCTTTCTCGAGGAATCATACAGTGCGTAAATTTCATGCTTTACTCGCGGACCAGCTGGCACATCTTCGCGGACAACTAGTGGTCCACGGACCACTGGTTGAGAACATCTTCGCGGACAACTAGTGGTCCACGGACCACTGGTTGAGAACTACTGCTTTAAGCCACTCCTTTTTCTTGTCTTGGTCATTTTGGTTGCTTTTAGGGTCGTCTCTGTCTGTTCTTTAAATAAAATCGCCTTTGCCTCTTACTGCTCCCCTACTCTCACTCCCAGTCTCTCCCAGTTTTTTTAAATCGCCATCAGCAATCCTACATTGGGGATGTGTCATTTATTTATGAGTAGAATGGCGCCCCTTAACGCTCAATGTGGGCGCCAAAATCATGCTTGCCAACTGATTTGTAAAGAATATATTTTCGGAGCTCCAAAATTCAAATAATGAGTTTTAATACTCATTTTAGCGTCCCCTAACGTGGCGCCCGGGGACATATGCCCCCCCCCCTGCTCCCCCCTCGCTACGCCACTGCGTGTACGCTTGAAACATATGCCCATTATTGAACCGGTTCCTTCCAGTTTTTAAAAATTTTACAACTATGTAGATTTCTTACCTACGTACTAAACGAAGACACCAAAATTTACCCTACTTTCATTTATGTTGACACGAGTGACAATAATCTTAATCCACATGACTTGTATGTATCACATATCCTTTCTGTGATATTTAAAATTAATGCCTTAAAAACTGAGCTAAGAAGAAAAGTTGTTTTGTGCTCCTCTCGAATTGCTATGTCAAGAATTTGATTCATTCAATAAAGTTAATGAATACTTGACTAATTTTAAATGGGCTCATTTACCATTATATCTAGAACAGTGCTTATCAAACTTTTTAGTATTGCGGACCGGCAGGAATTTTTTCCATTGCACCAGAGAAAGGTGCACAATGTTCCCTGCACTGACATTTTTTTCTGTCCTTTTTTTTTGGAGAACATCTGCGGACCGGCAGCGGATGGCCCATGGACCGGCCCGCCACTTTGATAAGCACTGATCTAGAAGACTAGTATGGCCAGGGGCGTTTTACCAAAAACCAATCGAACAATTATATCAAACTTAAAACGTTTTTAAGTCTATCAAATAGATTCCCTCCCCCCTCCTCACTTTTTAAAGAAAAAGGATATTCCGTGTCGTTTTGACTTAAAATATCTACACATAATCCTATTCAGGTCATTTTTAGACACTTGTCATGCTTGTAAAACTCACCAGTAGCATTTTCGGGGGGGGGCTAACGACGCTCCCCCAAATTCCCGAGTCATGTGAGCAGGAACTAGAGTCTGGGGGTTGGGGGGGGGTAATGCACACATAAACTTGTATATTTTGGGGTAACGGGCAAAAAACCTCGACGATTCCACTCCTGCCATAAGATAACCAAACGGAGCTGCGGTTACATCACAAATGCTTTGATGTCAAAATCAAACGACGCAGTGTAACAATTTCATATGTTATCTTGTGGATTCTCAAATTTAAGGATTATAATTAGATTTCATTTTTGTGTCTTGATAACTTACGCCAACCAGCGTCTGATGGCCTACCGACCGGCACATTGAGAAGCACTGATTAAAAAATAAAAAGTAATTAAATAAATTGTAAGCGACCAAATATTTCAGTGGAAGTTTTATTTAAAGTTACCCTTTTGATGTGACGTCACATTTCTTCAACCCCCTCCCTCCCCCTCGTCACAAAAGTGTGACCCCCCCTTATGTGCGTGACGTCATTTATGGACGGCCCCTTAGGCCACAGTCAGCGATAATTGAGCGTAAATATATATATATATATGATTAGAGATTTAAATGTTGAATAAATGTTGGTTTTCCTGGTTTCTTCAGGCCCGAATTCCGGACGGGAAGAACGAAAATGTGTATGTGCTTGTTCTTGCATACGGAATAAGAAAGTTAGAAAGGTGTTTTTATCCTTATTTAAACTTATTATGTCTATAGTCTATCTGAGGGTTGTGTTAAGTTATCTGTGTGTTGTATTTCTAAATTAGAATTAATTGCTTTATGTACGATTACTACTTAACAGTAAAGTTTACTCTTGGTTCTTCTATCCTCGAGTGCAGGGGTCGGGAAACTTTTTGTCCGAGAGAGCCATAAACACCACATATTTTGAAAAGTCATTCTGTGAGAGCCATATATACATTGTTTAAAACTAAAAATTCAAGTAGCATTTTGTGTAAGGGGCCGTCCATAAATGACATCACCTGATTTTTCACCCCTCTCGTCACAAAAACGTACACCCCCTCCAATATGACGTCACAAAGCTTTGCGCCCCCCCCCTGATAAAAGCCGTATTTTTTTCTTTCAAAATTAGCATGTTTCTAGTTACTTTTTTGTCATATCATATCGCGCGTGGAGCCATTTAAAGCGTCATGAAATAAATTGTTAAGAATCAAATATTTAATTGTAACGTGTTGCGCATTTCTTAAACTTCCCTCCCACTCGTCACAAATGTGTGACCCATCCCCCCCCCCTTTTTTTTTAGTTGCATGAAGTCATTTATGGACGGCCCTTAATTTCAACACTAAAAGTACAATAATTATGTATCTGAATTCTATTTAAAAACATTGTTATACTGACAATACTGTTGCTAATCATTGTGTTAATCAATAATGAGTATTCTTACCGTTAATGCGACTTATGGCCGGTGCTGCATGGCTTTGCAGTCTGGTTATCTTATCTTCTTCAGACGCTCCTTCTATACAGAAGATCATTGCGTCCTACGCTTATCTATGGTTTGTGTTTAGTCCTGCATTCTTATAGAGTTTTAAATGTTGATAAAGTGTTGGTTTTCCTAGTTTCTTCAGGCAACACATTCCACGCCCGAATTCCGGACGGGAAGAACGAGAATTTGTATGTGTTTGTTCTTGCATACGGAATTAGAAAGGTGTTTTTATCCTTCTGAGGGTTGTATTAAGTTATCTTTGTGTTGTATTTCTAAATTAGAGTTAATTGCTTTATGTATGATTACTACTTTACTCTTGGTTCTTCTATCCTCTAGTGTTTCAATGTTTAACTAATGGTGTTATTCTAGTCAGTTTTGAATATTCTCCAGCAATGAATCTGGCAGCTCTTTTTTGGATTTGTTCTAGTTTATCAATGTTTTCTTTGGTGGATGGGTCCCATACAGAAGATGCATATTCTAGTACAGGTCTCACCAAAGTGAGATAGCATTTTAGTTTTATATCTTTATTACATTTGTAAAGGTTTCTTTTTATAAAGCCTAAGGTTTTGTTTGATTTTTTTAATAACTTCATTGACATAGGGATTCCATGATAATTTCTCATTTATTATGACTCCTAAGTATTTTGCATATTTAGTTTGGGTTAGTTCCTTTCCATGAATGAAATATTTTGAATTTATTTGTTTCTTTTTCCTTGTTACTCTTAACATTAACAGTCGACACTTTTCTGGGTGGAAACTTAGACTCCAGTTAGTTTCCCATTTTATCAATTCATCTAGGTCTTTTTGTCACATTGGTTGATAGTATAGTGTAGTGATACGTGGTGATTAACGTTCAGCTTCATGCAGGCGTTAAAAAAAAATATTAATTAATTTTTGTATATGCAATTATTATGTAGATCAAAGAAGTCCGTAGTAAATTTTTTTCTTCTATAACTATAATCAAACATTTGTCTGCGAGCCAGATGCTGGTGCAGCCTTTAATTTTAATATAATATAGCCACAGCTGACTCGCGAGCCATGGTTTCCCGACCCCTGCTCTAGTGTTTCAATTTCAAGGTTAATGATTTAACCCCGTTTGAAAAATTAATATTAAGTTAATTTATAATTAATTGTTTGCTACTCTAAACCAGCGGTCCCAACCTGTGGGTCGCCAACTGTAATTTAAATTTGCTCTATGTTGTAAAAACTTTATTGTAATAATGTGTAAATGACTTATTTAAATTTCATGGGGGTCGCGGGTCACAAGTTTTTTGAGTAAACAGCAAACACTAAAATGGTGAACATTGTCAAATGCTTTCGAGACGTCTAGAAATATTGTATCTATTTGATCAATATGGTTATCATAGCTTATGTTATCAGTAAATAAATACATGTAGTTTTGTTGTATTGTCAGTTATTGATTTGTAGGCTAATTGTAATGATAGGGACAGGGATGTTAAATTGATTTCATTAGTTCTAGCCCTTAACAATAATCAAGTACCAAGAATATACTTCTGACTGTGACATTTATTTGGTTGTGGTTTAGTTTTAGAGAGCAATATATTAGGGTGATGTTTACAAGAACAATATATAAATTTAATAGGCATTTTAAAAACATTTCATATTGTGAATTATTATTAAACAGGTACCAAATATATTTTGCCATTTAAATTTACACTCTTCCCCTTTATTATTGTATAGGCTATATCTAGAACATTGTTTTTAATAAACTAAAATTATGATTTAAAAATATATATAAATTAAAATATTCAAACAATCTTTAAAAAATACTACCAATCACTCATTGACATAAATTGTTATATTTTTATTAAAAATCTAAAGCAGAATTTAAAAAAAAACATACAGACAACGAAACAAATGCAAAATTACAATAAAATAGAAACACATTATTAAAAGTTTGTATTAACTTAAGTTAAGCACAGTAACCGAAGACTTAGATAATATAATTTATATACCAATAAAAGAAAAATTGCATTTTAAACATAATAAAAATAAATAAATAATGTCCGTTATAAAAAAGCAACAATTAATGAAATTCTGCATGACTAAAAAAATTAATAAAAAAATAACCCGTAAAAAAACCAAGTTTTTTACTATAAATCCTTTACGTACGAGACATAACTAAAAAAATGTTCATTATAATACGCAGCAGCACAAAACAATCCAAAATTTTAGTTATGTCTCGTAAAACATGTTTAATATAATGCGCACCCATCGGGAATATATTTATGAAAAGAATTGTCAATATAATAATAATACGCACCAAATCGCGCAACAGGAAATTATTATAAAAAGGTCGTTCAATATAATTATAATACACAGCAACACTCTATCTAAAAAAATAGCATGATACATAGATAAATAAAATAATCTAAAAATTCAATAACTTAATTACAGTACATGGGATCGATTTTATTATCGGCACGAAACTGCCTGCAATATTTCAGCTCGCTAGCTTACGAGGAAGTGGGTTAAAAATCGACTCCAAAGTTTTTTCGACAAGCATTCAACCAGACACGAGTTAATAATATAAAGGATTTAAAAATGAGATAGAATATACACATAAAGCAGGGGTCAGGAAACCATGTCTCAGGCTCACGAGCCAGATAAGGCTCTATTGATGGCTGCATCTGGCTCTCAGACAAATGTTCATTTATAAAAAAAAACGTTTATTCGACTCATTTGATCTACATATTAATTGCATTTGCATATTAAAAAAAACAGCATAAAAATGTTATAATTCAGAGACATATCTATTGTACTTATAGTGTTGAATTTACACAAAATGCACACATTTACTGGAATGTTTCGTTTTAAACATAATGTATGGCTCTCACAGAATTACTTTTCCAAATATGTGGTGTTTATGGCTCTTTCAGACAAAAAATTTCCTAACCCCTGACTGAGGGAAAATATAAATAAATCACAAATCATGTGAAAGATCAAATCTGAAAGATCAAACATTGGCAAAGATGGACGAAATGACAAATTATACAATGAAAGCAATGCATAAGAAAAACATCGTTAAAAAAAATTACCAGCACTACTGACAAATCCATGATTTAATTTTCATACTGGATACAAATCCAGCGCAATCATCTAGTGAACTAAAATTTAATTATTCATTCTTTTTATTGAACTCATTCACATACCAATTATTGGTTGTCGGACACACTTATTCGAATGCATCCAATAACATTCACGGAAGTTACTTGGATTTTTTTAAAAAGTGGGCGCCCCAGTACAACCTAGTACTAGTACAAATATATTTGATTTTATTTTTTCTATTTACTATTAGTCCAGGGGCGTTTTGTCAGTGAACGGAAAGTCTGTTTATTATTTGGCCTACCCTTTACTCGTACCCTTTTTAATGTAATGGTAGAGAAACTAGTTGTCTCAGGAACTGACTGCTCATTGACCAATGATACATACACATGGAGAGATTGATCATCATTCAATTTAACTGCTTTTGTAGAAGAATAATGTAGTGAATCAATATTAAAGTTGGTATTACCTGACTAACATGGCAGTAAATCATTAGCAGATTGTACATCAACAGAGAAATGAGGCAATGATCTACAACGGGTCATCTCTAATGTATGATCAAAAGAAATAGAGGAGTCAAATAGTCAATACAATACCATAGATTGATTAACCCAATCACTACTATTGCGACATACTTCCTCGCTACTACTGGGCATACACAGCTTTGCTCTCAGATTACTGACATCTTTGGTGTCACAAAACATTCTGTTCTTTTAAAATAACTTGTCTGAGTTCTATGTTGAACCATAGGGGTTAGCTGGATTTTTCTTCTCTCTGGCAAAGCATCAACACCCTAAAGGAAAGAAGAAAAAACTGTATACAAAATACAAATAAGGTCTAAAATGTGAAACCAATATACATAAATACTCTACCAATACAATTAAAATATTTATTTTAACTAATTTAACAGTATGTTGGGGAATTTAAATACCTCTTGGGGCAGCCGATGGTTGGCATGCACTAAATTAGAAATGCCACTTGCAATTTCCAGCTGTCTTAAACTTGAACCATTTTCACTTTTATCTTGGCAGGAAATCCAAGTTTTAGAAGTCTATAACTACCAGAAAGCAAAATAACCACAAATAACACTTAAATTATACAGTAGAACCCACTTAACTCGGGGACCCTATTAAGTCATCGTTTTTTTATTGGAACCGCCAAATTCTCTCTTTGTCTTTGCATTTTCTCATCGGTTAATTCGATCATTTTAAGTCGCGGAACCCTAATACCTCGAGCACAAAAGAGGGCCAAAATTTGCCACTTAGCATTGGTAATCTCGATCCCCATGACCAATCGCCAGCTTCTGAAAATGTTAGATGTAATTTTTTATAACCAAGGGAAGGCATTAAATTTCTGCCTCGCCAGATCTGCTGGTGACGTCACAAACCGCTTGCGTTCAGCTCTCAGCGCTGAGTTGCGTCTGGTACTATGCCAATTGCCAGCTTTTGAAAATTTTAGTTATCGATTTTTTATAACCAACAAGGCCATGCATCAAATTTCGGCCTTGCGAGGTCTGCTAGTGACGTCACAGCCTGCTTGCGTTCAGTTTTCAGCGCTGTGTTACTAACTTACTTCTTGTACTATGCCAATCGCCAGCTTTTGAAAATGTTAGTTATCGATGCCACTCACCATCTCACTACTGTATTTTCGCGCGCGTCTTATAAAAAGTTTTACGATTGGTTACGTTTATGCTAGCTAACCAATAAATTGATAGTTCAATAACAGTTCAAGCGGCTTTAACGCTGTTCACATTTTAAAATCGCCGCACTGTGTGTTAGTTCTCGTACTATGCTTCGTCAACTAAGAGAGGTTAAAAAAAAACAACAAACTTTCACTAGCTGTACACATTTTTTAAAAGTAAATATCAGTTTTTATATTAATGTGGTAATCTTATGTCAAATGGCTTTAACTTCCAGGAAAACTGTCACTAAAAGACTGAACTCAAATTTGAGGACCAATTAATTGCCCGGTATCTTTGCTACGTCTTTTTAATTACACTTGTAATATAAATAGTAACAATAACAGTCGCGTCCTTGACTTTGTTCATATCATACGACAGACAAGACGGTGAAGTTAATATAAGGGATTTAAAAATACTATACATCATAGTAATAACAATATTACTCCCCCCGGACTGTCCAGAGACACGGTCTGTCACAGAGTTTTAATAAATAACCCGTAAAAACAAAGTTTTTGACAAAAAATCCCAACTCGCATCGCTCAGAATAAACTCTTGGAAAAAACCTCACCAAAAATAACTCGTTTTGAATGTCGCTATTCTATGGTTTTTAATTTGAGGGCATTTTTCAGATCTTTGAATGTATCGAAATAGTTATTCAAAGCTAAACTGTTTTCAGGATTTATTTTCAACCCCATATTCGTGTCTTACCAGACAGATAGCTCAGTGCATCAGCTATTTTTATTGGGTGGCAACAAGGAGAAGGATTGCTTTGTTTGCAGTGACAGAGGCAAAGATAAAAAAAAGCAGTAAGGGCAGAAAATGGACATAACACTGGTGCCCAGCTTGCAAAGTTGGGTGCCATGAGAATCGTGAGCTTCACCTCATTCATCAGACTGACCAAGGTCTTAGTTGGAAAAGAAAAAGCATCTAAGACATTTAAGTTTGTGGTCTTTATTTCACTATTAATTATAATTATTGCTGCGTGCTTCATTCCACATCGCCATGCAGATGATGAATTTTTTATATAGTGGTAAAAAGAATTAAAATGAGTCAAGGGCATGCATGAAAGTGGAAAGTAACTTGCTTGCTTTTAACAAAAATCAATAGTTGTAATGCTAACTTTCAGTTGTCAAAAGAGCTGTTTTAAGCTTCAGAAGTTTTAAATATAAAATGGACATGTGTCTAATCTCATGTTTAATCCACTGAGTGAAGTGTGATGGGAAAGTTGAATTGATGCTTTGAAACCTCTTTGTTATAAGCTTGATGACTTTTAGTAGGCTCTGGCAGAAATTGCGAATAACACAAATTTAAAGGAGCATCACTATCAGATGCAGGGTCATTGAAAAAGCCATTTTTAGTATTTAAATTAAAATCAACATGATTAGTAAATAACTTCAGGGGAAAAAATGACATAAATGGTGCCATCGGTCATCTGGGTGATACAAAGAAACCGCAGAAAGGACAGAGTTTGAGGAAACACTTGTAAATGCAGCTGAAATTTCAGTCAATTTAGAGATACTAGCACTTATTAAAACAAACAATTAGCAAACATATCTGTTGAAGAAAGATTTACATGATGCAACTAATTAGTTTGTTGTTTGGTTTCCTTTATGATGTTCACAGTTTGCAGAATAAAACTAGCAGAAAGTTATGGAACATTGCTTGAATCTTGACCCATATACATAATTAAATTGGATATCATTCAGTTGATGGCTGGGCCTTTCTTAACTTATTAGTTTATTTAAAGTATTTTAAAGTACATGATAGTGATGAAACCCATTTAAATGGATGGTCACTTAAAAAAAATTTTTGTTAGAGAGAAAGAGAAGCAGTAAAATACTTGAATAAACTTATAATTAATTTAGTAGAAGCTTGTCTTGGATTAATTTTTTTTATAAATATCTGCCACTTAATTTGGGATGTTTGAGTTAAATATCCCACCAGCTGTGATACATCTCACACTGAAAAAATGTTCAAAGTCATCAGAAATGTGGAAATTCACAAAAGAAAAGATGAAGTAAGAGGTGTTTCAGGGATTTGTCCCTTTAAAAAAAAAGATTGAAACCTGGAAAGTGATGTACTCTACATTAAGATGTGCCGAACTCAGGATATGATAATGCTGCGACTGTGACTGGAATCCATGGAGGTGTACAAGCCATTTTGAACAGAAAGAACAGAAAAGCTATTCTGCAATTGAAGCTCTATGTGATCCAAACGATAATTTAGTTACAAGAGGAAAAGCACAAGGGCTTTTACCTGCTGTATTCAATTTTAAAATTCAGTACTACCTTTACATTTGGTATGATATACTTAAATAAAATAAGTTAAACTGACACAACTGTACCTCACAGATCAAGGGCTTAGCTCTTGAAAAAGTTTGAGACACTAAGAATTTTTCTGTATGAGCAGCACACTTTAACAGTAACAGGCGATTTTAAAAATAGACCATATGGAATTTTTTTTAGAGAGCAGACCCAAGTTCAAGAAGTGGCTGGCAGGTGAGAATACAAGAGAACCAGGACCAACTCAGCAAGAAGAAATATGACAGTGATATTTGAGTGTTGATCTTTTCCATTTACAACTCGAGATGAGATCACGAGCCATCAAGGAAGTGCCCAAATATTGATGTAACTGTCAAAAATGAAACATCATTTCTCAAAAAAATTAATTGAAAAGATAGATAGTATAGAAGAAACCTGTGTTTTATAAGAAAAATTGATATAAATTTAGCTATTATATTCATTTTTGTTGTGTTTTTTTTAAAATTAAATAAACTTGGCTAGCCCTCAATGGTGTACATAACAAGCCTATGGGTTTCAACCTAGGTAAACTGCGGTGGTATACCTTGCCAAACTATGGGCTATGGCCTAGGTTTACAGCAGCTTGCTCCCGTGGATAAAGGTGTCGAGTCAATCCATATTGCTTTATTCAAGAGAGAATGAGGACAGAATTTTGGCCTAAGGAGATAAAGAATTGTTGATGCTGGAAAATTTAACTATTTGTAGCGATGGCACCTTCATAAAAGTTAAGAATGTTTTCTACCAACTATACACCTGGCATGCTAGAATCGTAAATTTTTTGTTTTACTTCCTTTTGCAGAGGGGAAAAAAAAAGTTGAACAATCTCTTATTTGTCTCAACAAATAATTCTAGTTCTATGTTGAAGTGTGACTGAGTATCATCAGTCAAATAAACACTTGTTGGATTGAAAAGCAAGTATGAAGCTGATATACACATGCATCTGAAGCTAAAATCACATGCTGCTATGACCTTTGTACCAATCAATGAAGTGAGTGCTGTTTTTTTAAATAGACCTACATTGAAGATGCATCTCCACAATTTACAATCAAAGAATGTTATTAATATGAGAATGCACTTATTGCTATATCTTTCAATGAAGTCATCCCAGTCTGGCTTTATTTGATGGCATTTAACAAGATATTGCCTGCCACTAAATTACTCTAAGGCACATCTAGAAGAAACAGAAGTGAAGAAAAAGGTATGTGAATTTTTACATGAAAAGTTGCTGCAGTGTTTCAAGGAGCATTGAGGATATAGCAGAAGACATTGAGACTATTTTTGGAGAGGATTAATACATCACCCTGGTACGCACTCCAGGTTGACGAATCAAAAGACATCGACAACAAGGTAATATTACTTGTATATGTGAAATATCTTTATCATGAGGATGTAGATGAGGATTCGTTATGTGCTCAATCTTTACCAACCAACACCACGAGAGCTGAACTGTTCAAGTTGCTGGATGGTTATATATCAGGACAACTAAAATGGTCCTTTTGTGTCGGCATATGCACAGCTGGAGCTACCGCCATGAAAATGTGTTTTCTGTCAATTCTCAGATGTAAGGACAAAAGCTATGAAGCGGTATTATAGTTCAGAAGAGGTAAAACAAAAGACCAGGGTGGCTCCAGTCAATTCCATAAGTGAGATTACTTTACTGTGCCAGAAGAAAATAAAGTCAATTTTTTTAAGGATTTGACCAGTGCTCAGCTAGAGTAGACTCCAGCACGATGTTTGTCTGAAAGGACAATTTTTCATCAACCAACAATAATGACAACATTATTAGTATAAAATACTTTTTAAAAAAGCTTTTTTTTAAAAAAGGACACGCTTTTTTTTAATATAAAGTGCAAAAAAAAAGAAGAAAATAAAATTTTTCCATGATTACAGGTGAAATCCATGAACCTATCCACTGCACATAAAAGCGTGAGGCGCCCATCACAACTCATGTCTCTTTGCAACTATTCTTCTGCATATAGATAAATATTTCTAATTAATATGATAGTAGCATCTCGAAGCATCTCCAATCTATATGAACTAACGTCTTGATCTTCATTTGGTTCTGGTTCTATTTGTTGCACACGAACTAAATCATTGTGATTTATTTGTGCATTATGATCGATAACTACGTCTCTGTAGAGTTCATTTTTAACAATTAACCATCGTAGCGCATTGTAGATTCGTGATGTGATGAGTGCCCCACGCTTTTATACAAAATATCACTAAACAAATTATATATCCAAAACTTAAATTTACTTGACCTGTTATACAAATGTCCAAACACAATTGATGTGTACGAATTAAAATGTGGTAGTAAAATTTAAACTTATTTAATAATTTACTTATAAGCTACTTATTTATCTAAGTTACTTATAAGTTTATTGATGCTAAGAAAGAAAAAAAAAGAAAAACCTTCAGTGTGGTATTTAAGAAGCAAGTTTAACAAAGGGTAATATTTAAAAGCAGTTTTTCCTTCAGAGAACTCATGCCCCCAAAAAGAAAAACTCAATTAGGTGGTGTTTCTAAAACGGCAAAGAAGCAAGCCGTACAATACATAGAGAAAATGAAACCAATGAACAAACACAGGCAAGACGTGCTGATGAGAGAGAAAGAGTTTTAAACTGAAGAGCAAATGAAACCAATGAACAAACGCGGGCAAGACTTGCAGATGAGAGAGTCAGATCTTCCATCAGAAGAGCAAATGAAACCAATGAACAAACCCAAATAAGACTTACAGACCAGAGAAATGGAAATTTAAACAGAAGAAGAAATGAAATAAGACCTAAAAGGTGCTGCTCATCAATATGACCCAAATATTCCATATCATCAACATCAAAAGGTCAACATTGATGAGATGGAGTTGATCTACTAGCATTGCAGTGCATTTAAATGGAAAGATGATCACCATGGAATGTGCTGTTCCACTTCCAATGGCAAAGTTAAACTAGAGACTCTGCAACATCCACCTGAACCACTTGGTAATTTGCTTCAAGGTGTATCTCAAACGTCTAAGCACTTCCTAGCCAACATCAGAAAATACAACTCATGATTTCAAATGACATCTTTTGGTGCCAGCAAAGAAATTCGTGAACAAAGATTCATGCCAACATTTAAAGGTCAAGGCCAAATTTACCACAGGGCTGAATCTCTGCTGCCAGCTGAAGGTGAACCTCAGAGCAGATCTATTTCATGGGAGACCAAGCAAGAGAATTCCAACAAAGATGTGCAAACTTTCCAGACTTGCAACAAAATGTTGTTTTGGAGTTGCAAGAATTCCTACATGCAAACAATGCCTACCTTTGAAATTTTCAAGACAGCTCAAGAAAGAATGCCAACTGATGTATACAAAGTTAAGGAAAAACCAAAAATATAGTCAATATAGACAAGCTTTATCATAAATGATATATAAATTACATATACTTTTTATAAATTAAATTTTAATGTATTTTTAAAATTTTATTTTTTAAATGAATGAATTGAAATAAATTTATTTAAAAAAATCTTTTAACTATTTTTTTAAATCGTGCAACGCCGGTTACCTCAGCTAGTATATTATATATAATAGCTTTAATCTAATGCTCAAATACTTAATACTAGATCCAATTACAAGCAATGCAACATAAAGGGTTCATTAAATTGTAAGCAGCTTCAGTGCACAAAGTGACATTACTTGTATACTGCTTGAATCATTGTTTTAAATCGATTACAAATTGTTTTAAAAAGCCTGTCTAGCACCTACTGTCTGTGCTAATTTTATATTAATGCCCGAAATTACTAGTATTTAGCACAAGCTGGAATTTGGTGAGGGGCATTTTTATTTTAAAAAAACAAAAGATGGTTATATTCTTGTATTAATCAGATAGTTTCTGGGTACATAGCCTACAGGCTAAGAACTGGCTTTGTCTGAAATTTTTCTCAACAAGCTGATTATTATAAAATGGTACATATTCTTTCTCTGAAGATGACGTGTCAGAATCTCTGAATAGTCTTTAAGCATCGTCCTCTCACAAACCTTAGTGAGAGAGCTTTTGCAGATTATGATTGTTTATTTAACTAAAAGAAGAAATTTCTTTATGTTTAATAGAAAATCCTTATATGTCAAAAACAATTTTTTAATGACCCATTTGGTGCACATTAAATTACATCACCATTTAAATTGCTGGTTAAAATTAACCTTCTGTCATTACAAGAAGGCTGTGGGCAGCAAAAACTCATAACTGAAGAGGTCAGAAAGAAGTAATGACTTTTCAGCATGCTTTATCCACTGATGAGAATTCTAAGCATTAAGATTGTCTCACTATAAAGACAAAATGGGGCTGCACATGCAGTCCCCACCAAAAGATATAGGCAAATGCAAGTTTCATCTCAGAAATACTGTTGGAGAAAGTTAAGACCATGTTTACAAGTTTGCTCTACCTCTAACCAAGACCATTTGTGACTAGACTGACACAAAAAATACAATAAAAGCTTTCTTAAGTTTCTTGCTGAAATATGGGCAAGGAGCTCTAAGTTTATTTTGTTGGCACAGAGGTGGTTGCTTTTTTAATTGTAAGACTAAAACAATATTTGGTGCTCAGTCAACAGTCTGGATTTAGAAAAGGGTGAAAAAAGATACATCACTATTTAAGTCTTGTAAGCAAATAGGAGAAGAAAAGAGATTGTAACTGTCAGCACTATTGCACAGAATGATTATTTTAAATAAGAGGGATGTCAAAATTGTGATGCTGAAATATTTTTAAAAATCAGGTTTATAAATAAAAGCATTTTTTCAATAGATTGATTTATGAACTTTTTTTTATATTATTGGTTCTCATTTGCAAGAGGCACAGGTGTAAAAAACAACAAAATAATTTTCATGATACTTTCAATGCTGATAAAGAAAATTGTAATATTATGCTGTTATAATTATCAATTCATTATTATTATTATTGGAAACATTTTAAGAAAAACGATCAGATGATTATAAAGAAATTTGCACTAAGTTTTACCCTGATGGAATTCATCTTGACAAGGATTCAAACCTGTCATGAAGCTTTAGAAATGCTCATCATGGCAGATAATTCTTGGGAGAGTCATTGCAATCTGATAATGATATTGAACTTTAAGCACTTTTGAACTGGTAAGGATCACTAACATTCTTTAGGGTATTTTTGGAGTGTATCAGATGCAGCTAGGTCATTACACTGATGGTGATCTTTCTGATCCTACATCAGAAAGCTAAATCACAGCCTGGTATCTGAGCAAGCATCAGTAGTCTTATTATATGGAAAAATTTTAATGCAGCATGAATGGAACTTTTTCATGGCTTCTCAGAGAAAAGCACCATTCTATTTGCCAGTAAGAAGGTATACATCATTGTAAAGATGAAGAGGGCATGAGTCACAAAACTGAACCAAGAGAAGTCTGCATTGAAGTTGAGGGTCTTACTATTGGAACACAAGTTTGCTTCAGTTACCAAGATGGAGAAGAACACACTGCTCAGTGTGGATATTGGAGAAGATGATCATAAAGCAAAACTGATGGCTACTGCAGAAGAAAAGACGGTGGCACCCTTGACAGTAGACTTCATGAAGTAGCCTGAGAAGAGTAAGGTAAACATGACAACCACCAAGACCCCAAGGTACTTAAGCAGGCAAGGATACACGTATAATGCCCCAATGCCAAGATTTGTTTATAATAGCATTTTAAAAGAGGTTCCTATAGAAAGAGTTGTAAAGGTAATTGCCTTCACAGTTTGAGAACTGACCGGACACACCTTGTGTATGTTCAGCCACATCATGACCTATGAGATAGGAATCCTCACTGACCTTCAAGTTGGTGAAGTATTGTTTAAGGCTTGTATTGTTACATTTACAGATACAAGATAAAGTCAGGGGACCCAGCAGGATTCAGGGCCTTCTTGGAGAGGGTTAAGTTGAACCCTGGGGTGATAGTAAGCAACATGAAAAGTTGTGTCAAATGTCCAACTGAAGGCCATATCCCAGGATTCAACTTCTATGGTATTATAAAAGGTCATTATTTGATGTGCCTCAATATTTGTATTTGGAAGTAGGGACCAAACAGAAATAGCTCCGGACATTCGCCCCCGCCGAACTATTCACCTCGGCAAATAGTGCCCACGCAAATAGCCAAATATCTAAAAATACAATTTTGGAATTCGATAAATATCAAGATTAGTATACTTACAAATTGGTAAAAATATAACAAATGTAACCCAATTATAGAAATTAATAATTTGAAATTATAAAGATATAAAGTTAATAAACTCATTTTCTACAACAATTTCGTGTTTGCATCTAGTGATAAGCGCCACGCCGCCATATTTAAAATTTAAACTGTTTAAATATCGAATAAAAAATAAATAAAATACATTCAAATTAAAGTAAATATATTAACTAAAATTAGCAGCCACTAACAGTTACAAAGTAAATAAGTAACATATTAACAAAGGAAACCAAACTTAGAAGTACATGTAATATATAATGAATTTATTGTTTTAAATTTTAATAAATTAATAGTCCCTTCTTCTGTATATTAATTATAATATACAGTGGGCCCACTTAACTCGAGCCTGGTTAACTCGTCAGCTCTATTAAGTCGATGTTTTTTATCGGAACCGCCAAATTCGCTCTTTGTCTTTGCATTTTTTATCAGTTAGTTCGATTTTTTAAAGTCGCCAAACCCTAATATTTCGAGCACAAAAGTGGGCCAAATTTGCCACTTAGCGTGGTTATCTCGATCCCCATGACCACCATGACCAATCGCTAGCTTTTGAAAATGTTAGATGTGATTTTGTATATCAAAGGGAAGGCATCGAATTTCGCTAGGTCTGCTGGTTACTTCACAGCCCACTTGCGCTCATCTCTCAGCGCTGTGTTGCTTCTGGTACTACATGTATACCAATCGCCAGCTTTTGAAAATGTTAGTTATCGATTTTTTATAACCAACATCAAATTTCGGCCTAAGCGAGGTTCTGCTGGTGACGTCACAGCGTTCAGCTCTCAGCGCTGTGTTACTAACTTAAAAAGCCAGTTTTTGAAAATGTTCCTTATCGGCCGCGTAAGTGATGCCGAGTATTACGTAATTGCTCCAATAGCAAAGATGCATGCAGAATCGCATGTCTAAAACATTTCGTTTCGTATGGAATAACAAAATGTATCGTGTGCAGACTTGTTGTCATTGGCAACCATTCATCATTCAACCTCATTTTGACTCTATTACTATTACTACTGCTTTGTTCTCATTGTTTCATTCATAAGAAGTGGCCGTGTGCAAAAGCCATTTAACTATTGGTTAGAATTTTACGACAAATCTTTACGGACTGTCCGTAAATTTACGGATGGTTGGACACCCTGATGTGTGGATATCCTTGGAACTTATTTTAATGCATGTAAATGTTCTTAAATGCTATTGTCTCATAGTGCTTATTAATGCACCCTTTTACTTATGGCCGCAGCACACCCGATGAGGATGCAAAATGAACTAGATCCCAGTCCAATGCATCAGGCCCAAACTGAAGTGAAGAAGATGAAGAAGAGGAAAGTTACCTGTACCAGAGAGCACCGCATATGTCAGCAGAGGAGAACAGCCTCTCTCACGGGCTGACAGTGCAAGTTTGGCCACAGCTTGTAGCACAGAGGAGCTCCATGAGAACACAGTGGACTTGAGCATCTCACCGCTCCTGCCACCCAGATTCCGGGGGTTCAGTGAACAAAGAGAGGCCCTCTGAGTTGCCTTTATGTTCAGTGAACTCCCGGATTGTTTCCCAGGTCTCCGATTTAAAGATGTCTGCCAGAGGGACATGACAGCAGCCAGAATAAGCACAAGCAACTGGGAGTGTAAAGCAGAAGACCAATCCACATGGCGCACAGATGTCAAAGAGGGCGTAAAAGTAGCAGAGGAGCGCAGGATGGAGGAGGCTATAGACAGAAGAGCTAAGAGAAAGGCCAAAACATTGGGAAGCAGAGAACTCGTGTGCTAAAGCTGTGGTAAAGACTGTCACTAAACGATGGTACTTCTCAGCCACACAAGAAAATGTAACCCAACCCAAGTGTGATGCACCATTGTCTTGTGAGACGGAAGGATGCTGATGAATTAATTTTTGTAAACAATGTTCAAGCATAAATATTTACTACTGAGTTTGCTTTGTGTACAAGGTGGAAATAGCTCCAGAAAAGAGATAAATTTCCGCATCTGCAATTCACTTTGGATGATGCAAATTAGAATTAGATGAAAATGCAATACAAACTAAAAGTAATAACTAAAAGAAATCCCCATGAGGAAGGTAATATACAAATGTTAAGTCAATCATGTGCCAGTTTCAGTTGCGGGGATTTAATAAAATATATAATTAAATCACTGACAGGCAGGGCTGTTAACAATACTAAAAATAATTATTGGCAATACCAACACTGCCTGTAAAATCTATTGGCAATACCAATACAATTTTAAAACCAGTATTGCAATACCAATACCAATATTTATTTATTATTGCCTTACCAATACCAATATTTGGGTCATTCGACGAATAAAACGCAAATACATAATTCATCGCTCTATATCACTTACATCGATAAACGATAACAACATTTTTGGCTAATTTAGACAATGTATTTTAAACCAAATTTTGTTCAATAGTTAACACTATCAGTTTTCCTCAAAGCATTCAAAAGTCTTTGACAACATATTAAATAAGTCGGCATACCTTAACGTCCTTAAGCAACAAGATTTTTAATATGTATACTGTACACATATTGTGAATGAATGAATGGATGGATGGATGAATGAATGAAGCAAATGACTGTCATAGAAAAGCAAATGATACATAAACGGTTAACATCATACTATAGTAAAAACAGTCAGACCGAGTCAGTGGATTGCATCACATCTGGGAAAACTAACGATGAACGATGAATTTTAGTAGAGTTCACTGGGTAACGCCACCTATTTGGCCGTTACCACTTAGCCAGGCGAAGAAAAGTAACCATTTCAAAATGCGCACTGCTCAGTCGTGAACGAAGAGGGGAAAATACTCGTCCTCCTAATGAAAACAACCTTTAAACAGCAGCGCTTGAAGGGGGTCCTGTATTCAGGTCTATGTATATTTTACGGATATGTGGATAGGCATCCAATGATGCAATACTGTCTGAAGTGTCTGCCAAGTAATTATTAATTTCTTGATTCACATCAGGTGAATCATTCACACGATATCTTCTGGCTGACAATCCAGCGAAGAAGTCTGGCTGATTTTCTGTACCATCAGCAGCAGCAGATGTTGCTTTCTGATCATCAGTAGGAGCAACCAACAGTGATTGTGAAACGCGTCTCTTCAGTGCTTCAATAAGATGCGAACGCTGTAAATCATCATCTATCCAGTCCAACTTGAATTTAGGATGTACAACGGATGCCAGCTGAGCATCAATGCTGTCAAACATGTTTGAAAATCTTCTATCGATGGCATTCAAAAGACATGAAGCTAATAGAGATTTGATTTGATTTCTATTATCATTCATTTCATTGATCAGTCTCATTCAAAAATTGTTTGGCAATGTCACTCGCAAGATGGCTACACCAAAGAAAAATTTATTATATTTAGCTTTATTCACAACCAATGTTGTAGAGAATTTATTGAATATTGCTTTTAGTGTTGGTTAAAAATCAATACCAATATCAAAAATAATTATTGGCAATACCAATATCAAATTTCAAGAAGTATTGCAATAACATCCCAATACTTAAAAAAGTATTGGCAATACTACCAATACCAATACAATATTGCAATATTAACAACCCTGCTGACAGGTAAGGAAATAATACACATTCCTAATATAACCACTGTTGCACAAATGGCATATGAACTAGGAGTTTTACCCGACATTCAAGTTGCAGAATTTTTATCTTCTAAATATTCTATTGACCAATAGCTTCCACCTCAGATGCCTGCGCCGCATCCTAGACATCAAATAGCAAGAGAAAGTCCCCAACACAGAGGTCCTGGCTCAAAGCAAGCATGAGTAGCATTCCAGCCATATTAAGCCAAAGACGCCTCCGTTGGCTTGAAGACGTCAAGTGAAGCAAACTGGTCGCATACCCAAGGATGTACTATACAGCGAGCTGGCGACAGGGAAAAGGTCGGTTGGTCGGTCATGTCTCAGATACATGGACATATGCAGGAGAGACATGAAAGTAGCCAACATTGATATGCAAAACTGGGAAAACCTGGCAGACGATGGTCAACGTGGCGGGCTTTAGTGAAAGAAGGATCACTAAAAGCAGAGGAGCAAACTAGGGTAGAAGCAGTTGAAAAAGTGAGGAGGAAGGCCAGGCAACACTGCCCCACTGCATTCGTGTGTGTGACATGCAGAAGAGACTGCCACTCAAGGATTGGTCTCATCAGCCACATCAAGAGCTGCAAATAATAAAGATAAATCTATCGTCTTTCGTAGAAGGACAGATGCCATGCTGTAAATATTCTATATATAAAAAAATCTTAATGTTGTTTTTTGCTAATATGAGCTATATAAAAATTAGTTTATGCGTTAGCTACTGACTAATGAATGAATCTTAACCAAACTTTGTATATAAAAACTTGGTAGCCCATATTAAAATAACAAAAGGCACTGCACTTCTAATGTCCAATTGTTCAGGGCCAGGTTTTTAAAATGTACATCTTGAACCGTATGGGCCCGGGGGCCCCTTAATGTATTTGTTCATTATATTAGCTATATAAAAATTAGATTAAGTGTTAGATTATGAGACAATAAATGGATTTTGACCAAACTCGGAATATAAAAACTTAAGAGCCTATATTACTATAGGGCACTGAACTTCTAATGTCCATTTCCTCTGGGCTCTAAATGTGTTTTTTTACTAAACTTTTAATATTGTATTCACTATTCAATTTTACACGGTATTGAGAAATATAGCTTGAGTACTATGGCAATAAAAAATTAAATTATCACTCATTTTGGGGCTGGTGCCCTTAACATCGTTTCTTCTTTAGCAAGCTTTTAAATTATTTATTTAATCCGTTTGCTAAGAAACTTGGACTTTTTTTTTAGGCTAAGAAACTTGGACTTTTTTTTAAAAAACACTTCCGCGAAGATTTCTGGGATAATTGTTTTAAACATACCACTCATTGGTTTCTTTAAATTTATTCATTTTCACCGAGATCGTGTCTGCTGGTTACTTCATAAAAATGCAACTCTGTCTTGGGATGCGATAACACTTAGAGGAATTCATGTGAATCAGATTCACATTACACTAGTAATATGGGAAAATCCGTTTTTAAAAAATTCAAAGGGTAGGGCCATTAATTATGCTGACAATACCTGTCAAGTTTTAAATATAACTAGTACTTCAACATACGCTCATCTTAATACTGTCCCTCTCACGAATATTGAAGAAAATATGTTTGTAATTTATCCAACACATTAACTGACAGAGCTCCGGTTAATCATGTTGTAGTTAAAAAATTATTAGAAGCATTTTCTGCATATCTAATTGAAATGAATTTTCATCTTCATTCTTTAGATAGTTTAGCCACAGTTGCAAGGCAGACGCTCAGCAACTTTGATAAAATACACTCTGCTGGATCTAGCACCGATACCTACAGCAATGAAGCGCGTGCAGCAGTTTGCATTTATAGTATAAAAAAGTTAAGGTAAGTCATTTAAAATATTTGATAATTTTAAGAAATAAATAAAATAGCATAGATCTTAATTGAGGGGAAAATTTGGTTTTTAAAGTTTATTTTTAAAAGTTAACAGGCAAACGATTAAAATATTGCAAACCTTGTTAAATTTTATCATACATGTATTGGTAAAATTATTAAATAATACCTTAATTATTGAACTTCATTTTTCTTCACAGTACAAGCAGGGCAGTGGGGATCCATCGAACTTTAAGGGCTTTTTAACGAGTAAATATTTTCCCCTTGGCATTATTGTGCGATATGTTGGAAATCACCTTCTTGTGTTATTTCACTTAGTAGGCACAATTATACCACATATTGATGATTTAAGATTTTAAGTTCAAAATATGTGTATTAAAAATGTATAGTTATTTGTGGGACACAGTTTTAATTATGCAATTAAAAGCTTTAGCATTCTTTGACAAAATCTTAAATGGCCAATGGATGACCCTTTTACTTCAACCTCAAAAAAAATATAGCAATTTGGAAATGGTATGCAATGATTTATTAATATTAGCAAGTCCTAAATATATATAATTGATTTCATTTATTTTCAACCAACATTAGCGAGTATTACTGTACATATAAAATTGATACCATGTATGAAACTCTTTGAACTACGGTATATGCTAATGAATTTTTAAAATTTCTTTCTTATAACTATAACTTTTTTCTTGTTTCAGGCACCTTATATTCAGAAATCAATCAAGAATTTAGGTTAATTTAAAAAAAATTATAATCTTGTCAATACAGATAGAAATATCATTGGGGAGCATGTGAATTCTACATCACAGCTCCATTTTGATTGTGCTAGCACAAGCTTTTTATAAAAGCTTACCCAACTGCTCTAGGGTTTTTGGAAGGTTGGAAATTTTATAGCCCTAGTAAACAGCTCCTGCTTTAGGCAGCTTCAACATTTGGGCTGAACGATCCCTGGTAATGATAGATCATCATGTTCTGCACTTGCCTAATGCAACTTTAGGATTGTTTAGATAGAAAAATCAGGGCCAAAACCAAGAAACAATAGAGTGGTAACAGCAGCAGGTTAACAATAAGGATTTAATATTATTTGCATTTCGGAGTGCTTGTCATATAAAAACAAATTATTGCTAAGGACTAAAAGGGCTGAGAAGGAGATTCTTTTTGGACAACAGATAGCTGTAAAAAAAAAGATACTAGGAAACTAATAGACAAAGACGTTAAAGGTGCACTATATTCTAAGGGAAATATTAGGGAAGAAATTTTGAAAGATACTCCCAAACATATTAAAATAAATGTAGTTTCTATCACTGAAGGCAGGACATCTGATGTGGGTACTTATATGAAACATAACTGGGAAAATGATGAACAGGACAAAGCATATTTTGGAGGGGTATATAATTAAAATTAAAGAAAAGGGTGGCAATTTATTTTTCACAAAAGGGTACTGGGATTCAGATAGTGAGACTGATGGTCGAGATTATGACATTCCCGTAAATAAAAATAGTAACAGATTTTATACTAGGCAATTTGTTGTTTTCTTTTGTCTGATTACTTATGTGGGCATTGTAGGACTTTCCTAAATACGTGTGAATTTATAACATAAAAATTATCTTTTTTTTTGCGTGAGCTAAATCTATTCAACAAATTATTTTACATGGCTACTGTTCAACTTTTAAACCATCATTTACTCTTTTTACTCCCTTTATTTTAACTCGTAGCGTATGATTGTCTGTCGCAAAAACTTTGGATTGATTTTTTACCCTTTTCCCGTCATCAAATGGAGCTGAAATTTTACAGGCAAGACTCGTGGCGACGATAAAATGATCTATCAAATTTTCATTAAAAAAAATTAAATAATTTTAGTATATTTGGGATTTTTCGGAGCTTTGACTTTCAAATCTACTGCAAACTATAGTAGTGTGCACCCGCACTATTTTGTGTCGAACCGAGAATAAAAGGAAGGAAGGTGACAGTGTGTGTCTGTAGTTAATTCATCTTTAATTGTTATATTTCTTTAAGACATGAATAAGAAAAGAGTAGAGACTCCAATGTCCAATGCAAAGAAAGTACAGAAAGGAAAAACAAAAGCGTCAATTAAAAAAACAAAATGAACTGTCTGCTGCATGTGAGCTTCGACTTTCTACTGCAAAACGACAACATGAAGAATCACCAGTGTCTCGTGATTCTCGACTTTCACAAGATTGTCGTGTTCATGAAGAAAGAAGACGTAAACGACGACGTGAAGAATCACCAGGGTTATGAAAATCAATGACCTTTACTACTTTGCTGATTCACATTCTTGCGGGACAAAAGGAGCACTAGCCAGAAAAAAAGATTGCTGAGCATGTGTCATCGAAAGCAGTATGTTTACTGAATTTATTCATATATGTAAGTGTGCAACAGGATCGAAAAATGTATATACACTCGATTTCATTGAAGTCAGCTCACAAGTATAATCAGATCCAGTGATTCATGATGACGGTCAGATTTAACAGATTTCATCTGTTTCAAACTCAAATATTGAAAATGTGGTCTGCCCGAATTCAAACCAGTTTTCTGTGGATTCGATTCCTGTTTTAAACAACAGTTATGGCTCCAATTGACATACCTCAACCTCAAGAAGAATCAGTCTTGAGTGGATTATGAAACGATGGTGGTCAAAGCAATCTTCTTCAGATATCGCAAAAAACATCTATGAAGAGCTTCAAAACTGTGGTTATGGGTCTTGGATTTCAACATATTTCCTAAAAGGATAGTTTGTCATTATTTCACTCGTGGTGAACTTAATTTACAAAGAAAGGGAGTATAATAAAAACTTGGTTTTTATGGGTTAGTTGTTTTTTTTAATTAATAAGAATCAATTTTTTTTTAAATTTAATTTTATAAATACATTATATATATTTTTGTAATATCGTGTGGCATATAAATATTTTGGGCTGACTAAGACTTGACGTTCTCAAAAAGAATATAGTGATTAATTCTGGGTCAGCTCCCCTTTTATTTTTATGGGATATAGTGAGCTCCCACTCTTTGATATTTTCACCGGGTTTAATTTTTAAAGAAGCCTATACTATATATTTACAGAAAATACTAATTAAATTAAAGAAATAAGGGGTGATCAGTGCTACTTCACCATTTGCGGAATTTAAAATAGTGATTGATGAATTTTACCCGTGCATTAGTTACAGTGTCTGCCGCTTACTTTCTATATTCTCTCAGGTGCCCTAACATGGCAGTAAGTTAAATCCTTTTACTTTCTCGATTATAAATTGGGGTAAATTATTGCAAATGGATTTGGATTCGTCTGGAATGTGAGGGTAAAAGGTGTGCTATTGATTGATTGATTGATGAATGCTGGATTGCTAGCTGACCAGTACGAAAACCCTCTTTGTTAATGAAATTGTGTGCAAGGGGAGATGTTTTAAATGGTTTTAAGTTTTTGTGGAGATGTCGCTTTAAGGTCATGTAGATTTAAAACTTAGTTTAAGGAAGGGTAGTTGGTTTACTAATAGCCATTTGGCATTAAGTTATTGACAATTTTTTAAAATTAAAAAAATGCCTTTAAAAGTTATTGCGACTGAAGTAGATGTCTCTAATGGCCCTTTAACTGGGTTAGCTTTTGTAGCGAGATCTGCCTAGAAGTGTGCATGTTGTGGGAAGTGAAAGGATAGGCGGAGTGGGTACGATTGTGGAAATAGACGAGTCCTAATTCGTTAAGGGTGAGGAAAGCACGTTGGGGGGAAAATGGGTGTTTAGTGGGATCAAAAGTTATTAAAGAGTATATAGAGCCAGGTACAAAGATCCTATCTCATTGTTGAAAGGCCTAAGACTGCTTGAAGCACAAAGGGTTCCACCAGATGACAGTGAAACATACCCTTGAGTTCAAACACCCTGAGACAGTAGCGCACACCAACACCATAGAGGGTAGTTGGAGTGCGATACAAAGGTCACTGCCCACGAGAACCTGTCTTTGTGAGGAGCAGTTCAGCTCATATTTATATGAATATTTGTTGAGACGCTTGTGTGGCAGAAACAACCTTATAAAGAGTTTTTAAATGTACTGTATTCCCTCACCTATTCACGGTATGTGGGTGTGGCATTTTTTATATTTAGTTTGTAAAACTAAAAAAAGGCTACTATTATGAATTACTATATGATTTCGAATATTTTTCCTAAACATCTAGTCCAGTGTTTCTCAATTTGTGTGTCGCGACACATTCTGTGTCGTGAGTGATTTCCAGGTGTGTCGCAGAGATTTAGTAAAAATAATTAAAATTGCTAGGGTTCAGAGCTCTGAAGTTATTATGAAATTTAAAATAAAGCAAAACAAAATGTTTGTTAAATAAATCAACAACAAAATCAGTAATCACGTGTGTTTCACGTGAAGCAGGACGTTAGATTCGGTTGGCGTCTGTGTACGCTATTTTCTATTTTCATTCTTTCTAGCGGTGTAGTTGGCTTGAAATTTTTGATTCAGTAAGAGATTGAACTTTAAAGTATTATTTTAAAGTAGGCTAAGCTGGCATTTTAAGCAAATTAACATAATTTTATCTTAACTTGATTAAAATGCCGGCTTAATTAGTTTATCTGATAAACTAATAATTAAATTAATTACTGCATCCCAGTTCATGTGAACTGTTGCCTAAGTGTATTTTGATAATGAAAATTACTGAAATGAATACGAATCGTTAATTCATAAATTTCCCCATGAAAATATCAATTGTAATTAGAATAAAACTTTAAGTATTAATGTTAAGGTTTAACAGTAACTATCAGCAGTGCTTTCATGTGCCAGTACTCAGTACAGGCACTTTTTTTCAATGTGGTAAAAAATTATTACTTTTCTTGTATTTTAATGTTTATTATTAATTTATTATATTACAGTCGAACCCGGTTAGGGGCCATCCATATATTACGTACGCAAGGAGGAGGGGTCTTAAATTTACGGCATTTTGCCTATGCATGCGTACGGAGGGGGGGTCGACTGAATGTGTACGTACGCACAACAAATTTAATTTGCATAATACTAAGCATAGTAACGTAAACCGCTCTGGCTGCAAACGGCATTCAAGACCGACTGAGTCAAGACTGATATGCAATAATGTTATATAATTTATTTAAATAGTAACGTAAACTGCTCTGGCTGCAAACGGGATTCGAGACCGACTGATATGCATAATGTTTATAATTTTTGCAAACGAAATTGTGAACTTTTAATTGCTTGGAAGTAAAAAACATTTGATTCAGACCAAACGTTTACACATCATTACAATATATCCGTCGGGTTTATGTTTACATTTCTTGAAATTAGATGAAGTTTCTCTTTGCCCACCGGTGCCTTAGCTGTTATAAACATACAACGGACGACGATTTCACGCACCTAGGGGAAAGCGGGCGGGAGGGGGGGGGGTGGTGGTGGTGGTGTGTCTACATATTTGTGACAATGTGTGACCTGTGAATGTAGAGAAATGTGACGTCACATCAAAACTTTAAATAAAAGTTCCACTTAAATATTTTATTTGTTACATGGTGTTTTACATGACTTCACACGTGTTACGATATTAGAATGCAAGCCTATACTAAATAAATACTTAAATGACAAAAAAGTGATTTTAAACATGCTCTTTTTCCACTTGTACTTGTGTGTCTTGAACTGACTGGTTAATATTGTGAAAAATAAAAGTTTAAATTAACAACTCTAAATCATAATTTAAAGCTGCTTACTCCCAAAAACACACATTACAGTCGAAACCGGTTAAGTCGACGGCGTTGGGGCTGAAGTCATCAGTGCTACTCTATGAGTCAAAGTTGTAAAGCCAGGAGCCTTTTATCAGAAAATAAGGTAAAAAAAAAGAGGTAAATTAATTGCTAAGTCATTCCAGATGGCTCCTAAATACAAGGTATGGACTCAGACCATCAAAAGGAAGACAGAGAGGGTTTCTGAGCTTAGATGCAAGAAGTCAGCACTAAAGACCAGGGTGTCAACCTTGGAGCGCCAGCTAGGAGGTTCAGCTACCAAGGTGGAAAAAAGCTGTCTCATGAGAAGGAACCGGATTTTGGAGAACCAGGTCAGCCAACTGAAGCAGGAGGTGTTGGATCTCAAGGCCACACTGAAAACTACTGCAGAGGAAAGGAGGCACTCTTGAAGGAAGATGAGCTGATGGAGGCGTCTGATAAGGGTAAAGTAGTCAGAACGACATCCTCTAAGACTCCAGGCACCCAAGGTAAAGTTGGTAAGCAAAGATACAATTACAATGCCTCAATGAGAAAATGTGTTTATCACAGCTATTCTAACCAGGTGCCCGTCGAGAAAGCTGGAAAGGTGATTGACTTTGTCATTCAAGAGCTCACCGGACATGCCTTGTCAGATATCCCATGCGCATCTACAGCTGCATCCATGACCTTTAAGCTGGGAATCCTCTCTGACCTCCGAATTGGTGAGGTACTGTTTAATGTTACTTTGTCCTGAGATACCACACCACTTGGTGGACAGCACATTAACACGTAATATTTCAGCTGATGGTCAGAGCCTCACTCTCCAGACAGCAGACGGTAAGACAGATGATTACTTGGAGCAAGTCATGAATGCGCTTCAGGATATTGCCTCCATATATTTCACCTTCCATAAAATACAACAGCACATTGTGCTGTATACTTTTAATCTTTCACTCCAGGCAACTCTAAGCGATCGAGCTTGGGTGAACAAGTGTGTGTCTGAGCAACTAGAGGAAACACAGGGGAATAAGCGGGAGCAGTTGAAGTGCCACTTACACCATCTGGACGGCATGGTTACCCAGGCCAGGTTTTTGGAAGAGAGGGATGCAAAGCTAACTTAATTTATGCTGTGTCTTAATTGAGGTAATTATTATTCTTCATGTTCTATTCAAATTATTACAATGTATTATGTTTTTTGTGTACAAATCTTCAAATACTTTAATACCTTGTTTACTTTATATTTATAGTCAAGGGATCCCGCAGGTTTCAAAGACTTCCTGGAGAGAGCTAAGCTGAACACAGGTGTAATAATACACGAAGTGGGGAACAGACTTCATGTCTTGTTCCACCTAGCTGGGACTATTGTCAACCTAAAGGACCTGTTATCCTAGTACTTGACCAAGTAATAAACTGCTGTGGGATTGCGATCGGTCATTTTCTACAGCGAAGAGCTTTGGGTAAAGTTTTTAAAAAAAACTTTTTGAGTTAGAATTTTACATGGTCCAAAGTTGGTATGTAATTCTAAATTTATTTTTTTTTAAAGCGTATTTTAGGTCTCTTTGGGAAGCTCTTGATTGGCCACCGATGACCAACTTTTACAAGAATTTTGGTGGCTTAAAGCACCTTCAAATGGTATGTGTTATTTAATTTTAAAAGATTGATAACTTTTACAAGAAATTTTGCTTTCTGTCCATTTTAATGATGCACTTTTTTTTGGGTCATAGAATCCCATTATATAATTATTAAAACATGCATTTCCACATTCAGAGACAGAATTTGTCAGGAGGTCTGCGTGAAAGAGTGTGTTGAGGGGAGTGAAAGGATAGGCAGAGTGGGCACAATTGTGGAGATTGGGGAGTCCTAATTCGGCAAACGTAAATTCCATAGAGAAAAGCGCATTGAGAAAAAATGGGTATGTAGTGGGATTCAAAGAGGATCCAACAAATCCTTTTGTAGAGTCGTTGAGAACCAAGACAAGGACATCCTCCTTGCAGTTAGTAAAGAGCACATAGAGCAGGTACAACAATCAAATCTGCAGTACTCATTAGCGCATCGTTCTGCTCATGTCGAAATTGACGCAAAAACTTTTTTACAATTTTATCGGTAGGGTCTAAGGTGACCAGGGATTTTTGTGTTTACGTCACACTATACTTAAAAACAAACGAGTTTTGTCATCAGTGACGTGAAATATTTCTCTTCCGATGGCGCTATTGCTGTTCAAGCAATGAAGCTCGCGCTATTGATTTTCCTGTGCCATTTGGAATATCAGTAAGCTAGCAAAGTCTAAAGCACTTTGTATTTAGTAAATAAATATTGTTTGTTCTATAAAAAATGGGTTAAGTATTCAGTTTGAATGATGAAAAATGTTGACTTAATCAATTAAATATTTGCTGGTAAGTAGTAAAGCTTCCATAATGTGACCACCCCTCAGCACCAATTTAGTTTTAATCTTTAGTAAAAGGTGAAAATACCTTAACATGTATGTATATTGATAAAACAATATACAATAATCTTTGATTAGAAGTCAGTCAGTAATAGCTAAATAAATTATGAATTTATAAATCACTTATATATTTTTTTAAAAAGTAATTTTGTTTTTTAACTGCTAAGTACTGTTGCACTATGTCCCTCAGCGTTATGGAATGAGTGAGTCAGTCAGTGATAATTGAGGGTGTTTATATTATAGATTACTAAAATTACTTTATTTTCAGAAGCTTTTCCAATTTTTCCTCAGATAAGATAAGTATTATTTATTCTTTGCATTGATTGACAATTAAGTTTAAGTTGTAATTTTAAAAAACGTAAAAAAAAACAAGTTTTTGACTATTAATCCTTTATGTACGAGCCATAACTAAAAGAATGTTCATTATAATACGCAGTGTAAGACAATCCAAAAGTAAAAAATTGTAGTTATGTGTCGTAAAACATGTTTAATATGTAGCCGTGTGGTCGTGACTATGTATATATATAGCCGGTAGGTAGTTGTTCACTACTTCACACGCAACACACAAAAGTAAAATGGAATTCAGGTAAGCTGAGGACTATAGTTGGTATAGTGTTTATTTGGTTCTCTTCAAAGGTTCACACAGTAGCATATGAATACGTAAATTGGATACAGGAACTACAGTGTACAGTTCTACATTCTACTACAGCCCTACTCCTATCTCGCTACTCCCTAGGCGCCGGGTCACTCTCCCTGTCTCCCACAGTCCTCTCCTTATATTGGTAGTCAGAGGAATGTGGGTGACATTGGAGATCGTCCAATGGCTCAAGTCGTAAAAACGTGTTCCATTCATGTTTTTCCCTGGCGACTATAAAATACTGTTGACATTCCCCTGTACCCTTGTCCTGGCTGGACACACTTAAAATTTCCTTCATTGACCACTGCCCCATGACGTCCACGGACCGTGGCCGAAATTGCTGGCACTTAAAATTGAGCTTTTGTTCCCAGCTAAGGGAAACAACAACCCACATTCCAATGTTCTGCCTACCACTGATACAGGGTGAGGGGGGAAGCGGGGGGAAGCGTTGTGTGCTGAAAATATTGTGGCGGACACTGCCACAAATATAATGCGCACCGATCTGGAATATGTTTATAAAAAGTAAAATAAAATACGCACCTTATTGCGCGACAGGAAAGGTTGTTTAATATAATACGCACCACGACACTATAGCAAAAAAATTTAACATGTTACATAGAGATAAAT
Source organism: Ampullaceana balthica (assembly GCA_944989445.1). NCBI lineage: Eukaryota > Metazoa > Mollusca > Gastropoda > Lymnaeidae > Ampullaceana > Ampullaceana balthica. Next base: position 301,386 of record CALYLW010000342.1, read on the forward strand.
AAAGATAATCTAAAAATTCATTAATTTAATGACGGTAAATTCGATTTATCTGAAATTTTGATACATCATTTTTATCATCGGCACGAGTCTGCCTGCAAAATTTCAGCTCGCTAGTTTACCAGGAAGTGGGTTAAAAATCGATCCAAAGTTTTTTCGGCACCGCCTCAAGCAAGCAGACACCACGAGTTAATATAAAGGATTAAAAAATACACTTTTATTTAACATTGTTAGCATATTTTAATTTTTATTAAAAAATGTTTAATTATTCTTATCTTTTCTTTCTTGCAGGTTTTCTTTCTAGTTCCTTTTTAAATGAATGATATCTTATCTGATCTATCTGTTACAGATGCTCCTTCTATACAGAAGATTATTGCGTCCTAACCTTTATCTATGATATGTGTTTAGTCCTGCATTTTTATTAGAGATTTAAATGTTGATAAAGTGTGGCTTTACCTGGTTTCTTCAGGCAACCCATTCCACGCCCGAATGAGCATTATAGTAATTACTTTTGTGATGCTATTAGTTAAACTGAGATTATACAATTTTTTTTTGTTGCCATATTATTTTTTAATTATTTTGTGTACCCTTGCAGTAAATAAAAATTTACAAAATAAAATTTTGTGCATCTATCTTGAATCTTTGTTGCTAATTGTGTTGTATATTGCATTAAGAATTTATCCTGAAAATTTGGCGCAGTTATCTATACAAAAAAAAAGAGTGAAAGAGTAAAGAAAGTTTAAATTTGGGTAACATGTTTTCAAAGTTAATTATATAGGTTATATAAGGGGGGGGGATCAACATAAAAAATTCATAACTCCACTTTTATAAAAGATAGAAAGACAAAACAAGTGGTTTTGAAAAGGTATTAGCAAGCCCTTTAAAATGATATATTATTTAAGCTTATTGGACAACATTAAAATTTTCTGTCAAAGTACCTAACCATACTCTTAGGCACTGTAATACTCGTTCGCGCATCGTTCTGCGCATATGGAAAATTTCTGCAAAAACTGTCATGGCAACATTGTAACTCAGTCTTTATCTAATCTTTTTAAAAATGTTAAGATCTATAAATTACATAAATAATGTAATTTCTACAATCGGCAAAATAAAATTTAAACAAATGTGTGGGAAATCATAATTTTAAAAACTGTTTAAAATCATACTCCAATTTGGTCTTGTTAGTGAATGTTAAAATTTCTTGTTTAAATTCATTCTGAAAATATAACAAATCTACTTATCTTTATGTATGTATTTAAAGAGATTTAAAATAAATATATCAGATGGAATAGCATTGCCATTCATAAAGCTTACTTTTTTATACAAAGCAACATTTACAATGTCAATGTCTATGATATGTAAATATGTTAATTTTATTATCCTCAGAATCTACGCGAGATTAAAGATGTTAAAGAGCTTGTCCGGAAAGATTTTTCTTTGGACCCAGACACATTTCAAAATGGGTATTTAATATTTGTGTATTACAAAGTCGGGGCGGATGAGAAAAAAGCCGAACAGTATCTCCATGACAAACTGTTTGTCGACTATAACTTAAGTGACATTGGACTTAGAAAATTTAAACCACATTTTGATCTTGTCATCAAAGATCGATTGAAAAAAGGCAGACTTTTGAGAATGGCTAACGAGAACTACATAATTTTTATGAATAACTCTCTTCTGAGCACCCTCCAAGACAGAGACTTCTTGGATGATATCACAGACCAAGGAGCTGATGGCATGACCACACTCAAGAATAATATGGTAGCAACTGGTAGGCGGGCAGTCACAGATTCAATAACATTAAACAGGCTTTTAATCTTATTTAGACATTTTAGCATGGAGAAGACACGTAAAAAAAGGAAAGTCGATGACGAAGCACGCCACTACAAAGAAAGTGGAGAAGGAGTGGGTGACGTGTGTGAGTGAAGAATTAATTGACCTTGACCTTCAGAGTCTTAAAAACCAATTAAAGGGAAAAGATTTACTTGCTTCAGTTTGTTCTGCTGTCAATGACAATAAACTGACCATGGAAAAAAATATATGGAATTATTACTGAGGGCACCCTTGCCTTGAATGGTGAGCAGAGTGGACTAGCAACACGGGTCTGTAACAAAGTCAGCGAATAGGGTGACAAAGCTTTTAAACTTCCCTGTATCATTCATCAACAAGTTATTTGCGCCAAACATCTTAGATGTGATCATGCCATTAAGCCAGGGCTGGATTAACCTATAGGCAAACAAGGCACGTGCCTTGGGCACCAAGCGTTTGGAGGGCACCACGAGTCCTCAAGAAAAATGTGTGTTTTGTCCATAATCGACATGACGTTAGCAAATCCCAAATGTAATATTAAATCGCATAGGGGCGGATGAAATGGAAGGCTGATTGGGCTAGAGCCAAGGGCCCACAATGATTTAAGACTAAATTAAGGGACCCCAAACTTATTAAATTGCATAATAAAGTGGCTGGACAGGGCCCAACGTGGAATTGCAGCAAGGGGCCTGTGCAATCTTAATCCACCCCTGTTATCGCTTTTAAATGGACAAATGAAAAATTTGGATCTTTACAAAATTGAATTTTTCTAGGGTTGCTGGAGTTGGTCAGTCAGTTTTATCCATTTTTAGCATCACACATTGCGAAATAAGGAAATTCTGGAAAAGGAAATCCTTCTTATGTATCCCAAACTATATGTCAAGAACTGATTAAAATTATGTCGCCAAAAGTCCAAGTAATTATAGATGAAGTAAAGGCGTCCAGTTATTTCAGCTTGTCAATACCCGATATTTCACCTATAGATCAGGTAGGTTTTATTCGAGTGATACTAGAACAAAAATATGTGTTAACAGCGCCGTCACTAGGGTGGGTGTCATCCAGTTCGATAGGTCATGGTGTAACCCCCTCACAACTTAACCCATAGACCTCCTCCGAGTATGCCACTGCCAAATAACGAGGCATACAGAATTTTACCCTTTGGTGTCACCAGGTGCAGTACGCACCTCCCACAATCCCTTGCGACGCCAACTGTTTTGTTTATTAGTTGGTTTGCTTAATATATAACATACCAGCGGTCAGTGGGGGATTGGGGCAGAAGGGGGCACCCATGTGGGTATGTGCCTCGGGCACCAAGATGGCTTAATCAGGCCCTGCATTAAGGGGAATTAAGCCAGTGATGAAAGCTATAAACTCTACACACTCTAAAGCCCTGTTTCAACGCCAGTTTCAGCTGTTTCTTCTTGACATCTAGGTAGAATACGGAGAGGTTGTGTATCACAATGATGTAATATGGCACTTCAGCGCTTCTACGCACATAAAAAAGAAATTGGTCGATTCATGGAAGATAAGGAACAACCTATTCCAGGATTATCTGATACTGTTTTGCTGGCAGATTTTGCATTTTAGATGATGTGGCAAGTGGCAATACATCTATACACAAATCTTCAAGGGCACAATTCAGTGGTAAGCCAATTATATTCACATATCAAGGCCTTTGAGAACAAGTTGAAAAGTTTTCAAATGCAATTGTCTCAAAAGCAGCATAAAAACACATGTTACGCCTCACTACAGGAAATCATGACAAGTCTTCCAAAAAGAAGCTTCAATGAGCAAATGCAGAGGTATGTTGAAGATATCACATCACTGGCTGATTAATTTCAAAGACACTTTCAGGACTTTGAAAATATTGAAGAGGAAATCATGTTTTTTCTATTCCTATCTGAATTTGCAGCTTGAACTCATTGACTTTTACAGTCAGCTGGATAAAGAGAAATTCAAAAAGATTTGAGCATTTGCTAAGAAAATGTTCAGCTCGTTTGGCTCGACATACTGGTATGAGCAGACATTTTCAGTTATGAATTTTAACAAGAATCGTGAGGATGAGAATACGTGACTTAACTACGCGATATCATACGTATCAAAACCGGTGGCATGAACCTGACCTCACCTATTTATTGCATTCAAGATCTCAGTTCCACCCTTCACATTAAAATTTTGTTTAACATCTCAACCTATGTCATTTTTATAATATATTATAATCCGGCCCGCGAATATCTTTACTTCAAGGAATATGGCCCACCATGCAAAAAGTTTGGACGCCCCTGCTTAAGAGGGAGAAGAGTATGCTGAAGAGAAAGGTATTGACTTTAGTTTCTTAATTGATAAATATTGTGAATAATACTGGTATAAATAACCTCTTAATTGAAATTTACTCCAACAAAACATAATAAGAGTGATTCTAATAAACTTATCAGGTGTTACTCCTAGAGCGACAACTTGGGGTCTCAACGTCCAAGATGGAGAAGTGCAGACTTTTGAGCAGTAGGAACTATGTGCTCCAGAAGAAAGTTAACAGATTACATCAGGAGGTTTTTGATATGAAGGGAGAGAGGCACTCTTGAAGATGGATGAACTTATGAAGGCGTCTGTGAAGGATATGGTAGTCATCACAACTTCCGCAAAGTCACAGCACACTGAAGGTAAACTCTGTTAGCAAAACTACACTTATAAAGGCTGTATGCGAAAATGTGTTTACAACTGCATTTCAAACCAGGTGCCGTGGAAAAAACCGGAAAAGTGATAGACTTTGTCGCCCGAGAGCTGACTGGACATACCTTGTCAGACATCCCTGTACATCTACAGCTGCATCCATGGCCTATGAGCTGGGAATCCTCTCTGACCTTCAAGTTGGTGAAGTATTGTTTCAGGCTAGTAATGTTACTTTGTCCTGAGACTCTACATCTCTTGACGGACAGCATATTAAAGCATGTATTATTTCAGCTGATGGTCAGAACCTCACTCTCTAGACAGCTGGGATAGCAGGCGATAAGACAGAGGATTACTTGGAGCAAGTCATGAATGCGCTTCAGGATGTTGCCTCCGTATATTCCACCCTCCATAAAATTCAACAGCCTATTGTGCTGTATACAGTGGGGCCCGCTTAAGTCGACGGCCTCGGGTATGAAAAATGGCGCCAAGATAACCGATCGAGTTAAACGAAAACCAATATGGCGCCTAAATATTAACATGCGCTTGAAATTTCTTTATAATTATATACATGATGTGCGTTAATTAGTGATGGGACAATTAATCGGAATTGTATCGGAATATCGGGACCCTAATATTTCTTCACTCTTTCCTAAGGTTAAGACCGACCGTTTTTAAGGAGCATTTAAATATAACCCAGGGTTACCACTCAGTCGGGAATTCTTAAAATAATTTTCCCGGTCTTGAAAGTCAGGAAAAGTTATGACTAGTCGGGAATTTTTATTATATATATATATTTTGCTGAAGTAAAGGACTTTGATTACATCTCTGTGGTCGTTTCGATTCCATTTAATAAAAAAAAAGTTATCAGTTTATAATTGTCTGCGCATGCGTTAAAGGTCAAATTTTTCACCTCGCCTCATCCCATGGCGCGTGTTTGCAATGCCCGTCGAATCGGCGAATTAATAAAAAAAACTATCAATATGGTAATTTTAAGTTTAATGCTTTTGACGTGCAGGATATCTGTCACTATGAGACCGCACTCGAATTTCCTCCGTCAATCAAATGATACATGTAACTTGTAATATAAATAGTAACAAATGCGGCCTTGACCTTATCAGAATTCGACCTACAACAGTGATATATGTATATACTAGAATAATAAGAAAATGATTTGATTTCACCGTCACACGTGTGTTAGTCACAGTCACGTATCTTACTGGTAACAAAGCAATAACAAACTTTTAAAAGAATAATAATAATTTTTTAATTAATTATATAAAAAACACCGTCGATTCTCAATACAAACCTTTATTTTCATTTCTAAAGATATTCGTTTATCTTAAATAAAATAAAATGATCAATACATCAGAAAATGAATTAAGTTTAATAATAATATAACATGCACTGCGAAATAATGACGGATTAAAGATCGCTAACAAGAAGATAATAACATCCGGTAATTTTTATTGAAATCTCATAGAATCACACAATAGCCGGAAGTCTCGAAGAAAGCGAGATGTCAACACTATTTTGAACTAAAAATGCATTGCTAGGCCAACCGACGAGGATCGAGCTAACTAAAGTTAAGTTGCAAATTTGGCCCTCTTTTGTGCTCGAGGTATTAGGTTTCGGCAACTTAGAAAAATCGAATTAGCCGATGAAAAAATGCTAAGACAAAGAGAGAATTTGGCGGTTCCAATAAAAAAACGTCGAGTTAGTGGGGTGGTCGAGCTAACCGAGCTCGAGGTAAGTGGGTTTGACTGTATAATGATTATCATTCCCTTAACAGGTGTTACACTTAGAACAACTTGGAGGTTCAAAAAAGATGAAAAAGTGAAGCCTTCTGAGTAAATGAATCATTTTCTCCAGAAGTATGTTACCCAGTTACATCAGGAGTTTAAGACTCTAAAGGCGACAATGAAAGCTACAGCTGAGGAAAAGAAGGAGTCACTCTTGAAGGTAGCTGATCTAAAGGAGGCGTCTGAGAAGGGTAACATTCTCACTACATTCGCAAAGACCTCAGGCCTCCATGGTAGGCAGCAATACACTTTAACACTGATATGCGAAAATATGTTTATAATAGCATTTCCAATTAGGTGCCTGTCAAAGAATCAAGAAAAGTGATTGACTTCAGTTCAAGACCTGACTGGACATGCCTTGTCAGACATCCCCTGTGCATCTACAGCTGCATCCATGGCATATGAGCTGGGAATACTCTCTGACCTTCTAGTTGGTGAAGTATTGTTTCAGGCTAGTAACGTTACTTTGTCCTGAGAACTTACACCACGTGACAGCATATTAACACTTGTGATATTTCAGCTAAATTAATTGCCAAGTCATTCCAGATGGCTCCTAAATACAAGGTATGGACTCAGACCATCAAAAGGAAGACAGAGAGGGTTGCTGAGCTTATATGCAAGACATCAGCACTAAAGACAAGGGCATCAACCTGGGAGCGCCAGCTAGGAGGTTCAGCTACCAAGGTGGAAAAAAGCTGTCTCATGAGAAGGAACCGGATTTTGGAGAACCAGGTCAGCCAACTGAAGCAGGAGGTGTTGGATCTCAAGGCCACACTGAAAACTACTGCAGAGGAAAGGAGGCACTCTTGAAGGAAGATGAGCTGATGGAGGCGTCTGATAAGGGTAAAGTAGTCAGAACGACATCCTCTAAGACTCCAGGCACCCAAGGTAAAGTTGGTAAGCAAAGATACAATTACAATGCCTCAATGAGAAAATGTGTTTATCACAGCTATTCTAACCAGGTGCCCGTCGAGAAAGCCGGAAAGGTGATTGACTTTGTCATTCAAGAGCTCACCGGACATGCCTTGTCAGATATCCCATGCGCATCTACAGCTGCATCCATGACCTTTAAGCTGGGAATCCTCTCTGACCTTCGAATTGGTGAGGTACTGTTTAAAGTAAGTAATGTTACTTTGTCCTGAGATACCACACCACTTGGTGGACAGCACATTAACACGTAATATTTCAGCTGATGGTCAGAGCCTCACTCTCCAGACAGCAGACGGTAAGACAGATGATTACTTGGAGCAAGTCATGAATGCGCTTCATGATATTGCCTCCATATATTTCACCTTCCATAAAATACAACAGCACATTGTGCTGTATACTTTTAATCTTTCACTCCAGGCAACTCTAAGCGATTGAGCTCGGGTGAACAAGTGTGTGTCTGAGCAACTAGAGGAAACACAGGGGAATAAGCGGGTGCAGCTGAAGTGCCACTTACACCATCTGGACGGCATGGTTACCAAGGCCAGTAAGGAGCTCAAAACTTTAGACATTGATTGGGAGATTAACGAGTGGGAGATAAGGTTTTTGGAAGCGAGGGATGCACAGCTAACTTAATTTATGCTGTGTCTTAATTGAAGTAATTACTATTCTTTATATTCTATTCAAATTATTACAATGTATTATTTTTTTGTGTGTGCAAAGATTCAAATACTTATATATATTGTTTACTTTATATTTGAATTTTTTTGAAGTCAAGGGATCCCGCAGGTTTCAAAGCCTTCCTGGAGAGAGCTAAGCTGAACACAAGTGTAATAATATGCAAAATGGGGAACATACTTCATGTCTTGTTCCACCTAGCTGGGACTATTGTCAACCTAAAGGACCTGTTATCCCAGAACTTGACCAAGTTATCAACTGCTGTGGGATTGCGATGGGCCATTTTTCTAAAGCTAGGAGCTTTGGGTTAACTTTAAAAAAAAATCTTTTGAGTTAGAATTTTTCATGGTCAAAAGTTCGTATGTATTTCTAAAAAAAGAGTATTTTAGGTCTCTTTTGGGAAGCTCTTGACTGGCCCCTGGATGAACCAACTTTTCAAGAATTTTGGTGGCTTAAAGCACCTTCAAATGGTATGTGTTATTTAATTTTAAAAGATTGGTAACTGTTACAAGAAATTTTCTTTCTGTCCATTTTAATGATGCACTTTTTTTTGGTCATAGACTCCCATTATATAATTATTAAAACATGCATTTCCACATTCAGAGACAGAATTTGTCGCGAGGTCTGCGTGGAAGAGTGTGTTGAGGGGAGTGAAAGGATAGGCAGAGTGGGCACAATTGTGGAGATTGTGAAGTCCGAATTCGGCAAACGTAAATACCATAGAGAAAAGCGTCATTTAGGAAAAAATGGGTGTTTGGTGCGATTCAAAGAGGAGTCAACAAATCCTTTTGTAGACTCGTTGAGAATCAAGGCAAGGACATCCTCCTTGCAGTTATTAAAGAGCAGATAGAGCCAAGTACAACAATCAAATTTGATTGTTGGAAGGCCTATCACTGCTTGGATGATGTAGGGTTCCATCACCTGACAGTGAACCATACTAGGCACTTCAATAGCACATCGTTCTGGGCATGTCGAAATCAATGCAAAAACTTTTTTACAATTTTATTGGTAGGGTCTATGGTGACCAGGGATTTTTGTGTTTACGTCACACTATAACTATACTTAAAAACAAACAAGTTTTGTCATCAATGACGTGAAATATTTCTCTTCCGTTGACACTATTGCTGTTCAAGCAATGAAGCTCGCGCTATTGATTTTCCTGTGCCACTTGGAATATCAGTAAGCTAGCAAAGTCTAAAGCACTTTGTATTTAGTAAATAAATACTGTTTGTTCTATAAAAAATGGGTTAAGCATTCAGTTTGAATGATGAAAAATGTTGAATTTTTCAATGAAATATTTGCTGGTAAGTAGTAAACCTTACATACTGTGACCACCACTCAGCACAGTTAAAAGGGCTATTTTTTTCTTTTCACCGGCTTGATGGGATCTTCGAATTAAAGTTTAAACTTAATTCATTACCTTCTTACATTTTCGCAAACATTAAATATCCAAATAAATGAATATGTTATCATGAACAATGAAAATGATTTCTTTTAATTGAAGCATTAAATGTGATTTTAAAAAAAAATATTTCAATTTCAATTTCCGAAGTGACGGATTTTAATTATAATTATTAAGATAAAATTTAATCAAATTAATTTTAAGTTAGTAATAATTAATATTAATTTTAAAATGAATAAATATATACTGATGATATTAATATTTATTTTAAAATAATAATTTATTTTTTATAATTGGCCATCCCAATAGACTATTTATTTATTACTATTACTATAGAAGTAGAAGCATTATAGGTTATAGTCTTAGTACTCATGTCTCTTAGAGCCCATTTTAATAAATTTCATTTTATTATATTTTATATTATATTTATATTAATTTTCCAGTTTAAGTTCAAACATCAAGAATGTTTTTTAGCTCGAAGCATTTTGACAATTTAGTCAAAAGCTTTGCTCAAGATTCTGTCACCGTCAAAGGAAGGATAAGGAATAGCTATGCCTTCTATCTATATACAAGCAGCACTAACAAGAAAAAGGGGATGAAATCTGCTGTGACGGCAATAGATCAGACTTTCCTGAAAGACCCAAACTATGAGTCAAACAAAAATGGAATACATATATCCACGTCTGCCATTCCTATTTTTTTGTGCATAATGAATCTATTTCATAGATTCCTCAGCAACCCTTAGAGGCTGGAGCACAGAGAACTGAAGTCATCAGTGCTACTCTATGAGCCAAAGTTGTAAAGCCAGGAGCCTTTTCTCAGAAAATAAGGTAAAAAAAAAGGTAAATTAATTGCTAAGTCATTCCAGATGGCTCCTAAATTTAAGGTATGGACTCAGACCATCAAAAGGAAGACAGAGAGGGTTTCTGAGCTTAGATGCAAGAAGTCAGCACTAAAGACCAGGGTGTCAACCTTGGAGCGCCAGCTAGGAGGTTCAGCTACCAAGGTGGAAAAAAGCTGTCTCATGAGAAGGAACCGGATTTTGGAGAACCAGGTCAGCCAACTGAAGCAGGAGGTGTTGGATCTCAAGGCCACACTGAAAAAACTACTGCAGAGGAAAGGAGGCACTCTTGAAGGAAGATGAGCTGATGGAGGCGTCTGATAAGGGTAAAGTAGTCAGAACGACATCCTCTAAGACTCCAGGCACCCAAGGTAAAGTTGGTAAGCAAAGATACAATTACAATCCCTCAATGAGAAAATGTGTTTATCAAAGCTATTCTAACCAGGTGCCCGTCGAGAAAGCTGGAAAGGTGATTGACTTTGTCATTCAAGAGCTCACCGGACATGCCTTGTCAGACATCCCATGCGCATCTACAGCTGCATCCATGACCTTTAAGCTGGGAATCCTCTCTGACCTCCGAATTGGTGAGGTACTGTTTAAAGTAAGTAATGTTACTTTGTCCTGAGATACCACACCACTTGACGGACACCACATTAACACGTAATATTTCAGCTGATGGTCAGAGCCTCACTCTCCAGACAGCAGACGGTAAGACAGAGGATTACTTGGAGCAAGTCATGAATGCGCTTCATGATATTGCCTCCGTATATTTCACCTTCCATAAAATATAACAGCACATTGTGCTGTATACTTTTAATCTTTCACTCCAGGCAACTCTAAGCGATCGAGCTTGGGTGAACTAGTGTGTGTCTGAGCAACTAGAGGAAACACAGGGGAATAAGCGGGTGCAGTTGAAGTGCCACTTACACCATCTGGACGGCATGGTTACCCAGGCCAGGTTTTTGGAAGAGAGGGATGCAAAGCTAACTTAATTTATGCTGTGTCTTAATTGAGGTAATTATTATTATTCTTTATGTTCTATTCAAATTATTACAATGTATTATGTTTTTTTGTGTACAAATCTTCAAATACTTAAATACCTTGTTTACTTTATATTTGAAGTCTAGGGATCCTGCAGGTTTCAAAGCCTTCCTGGAGAGAGCTAAGCTGAACACAGGTGTAATAATACACGAAGTGGGGAACAGACTTCATGTCTTGTTCCACCTAGCTGGGACTATTGTCAACCTAAAGGACCTGTTATCCTAGTACTTGACCAAGTAATCAACTGCTGTGGGATTGCGATCTGTCATTGTTCTATGGCGAAGAGCATTGGGTAAAGTTTTTAAAAAAAAACTTTTGAGTTAGAATTTTACATGGTCCAAAGTTGGTATGTATTTCTAATTTTTTTTTAAAGCGTATTTTAGGTCTCTTTGGGAAGCTCTTGATTGGCCCCCGATGACCAACTTTTACAAGAATTTTGGTGGCTTAAAGCACCTTCAAATGGTATGTGTTATTTAATTTTAAAAGATTGGTAACTTTTACAAGAAATTTTGCTTTCTGTCCATTTTAATGATGCACTTTTTTTTGGTCATAGAATCCTATTATATAATTATTAAAACATGCATTTCCACATTCAGAGACAGAATTTGTCAGGAGGTCTGCATGAAAGAGTGTGTTGATTGGAGTGAAAGGATAGGCAGAGTGGGCACAATTGTGGAGATTGGGGAGTCCTAATTCGGCAAACGTAAATTCCATAGAGAAAAGCGCATTGAGAAAAAATGGGTATGTAGTGGGATTCAAAGAGGATCCAACAAATCCTTTTGTAGAGTCGTTGAGAACCAAGGCAAGGACATCCTCCTTGCAGTTAGTAAAGAGCACATAGAAGAGGTACAACAATCAAATCTGCAGTACTCGTTAGCGCATCGTTCATCTCATGTCGAAATTGACGCAAAAACTTTTTTACAATTTTATGGGTAGGGTCTACGGTGACCAGGGATTTTTGTGTTTACGTCACACTATACTTAAAAACAAACGAGTTTTGTCATCAATGACGTGAACTATTTCTCTTCGAATGGCGCTATTGCTGTTCAAGCAATGAAGCTCGCGCTAGTGATTTTCGTGTGCCATTTGGAATATCAGTAAGCTAGCAAAGTCTAAAGCACTTTGTATTTAGTAAATAAATATTGTTTGTTCTATAAAAAATGGGTTAAGCATTCAGTTTGAATTATGAAAAATGTTGACTTAATCAATTAAATATTTGCTGGTAAGTAGTAAACGTTCCATAATGTGACCACCCGTCAGCACCAATTTAGTTCAGAAAATGAATTAAGTTTAATAATAATATAACATGCACAGCGAAATAATGACGGATTAAACAACACTAACGCGATTTTTGAGTACCTCTGGTGATTACATACTCATTCACACACGGAATCAAATTGAAAGTACATGTAATAACATCTGGTAATTTTTATTGAAATCTCGTAGAATCACACAATAGCCTGAAGTCTCGAAGAAAGCGAGATGTCAACACTGTTTTGAACTAAAAATGCCAAAGTGCATTGCTAGGCGAACAGACGGGGATCGAGCTAACCGACGTTAAGTTGCAAATTTGGCACTCTTTTGTGCTCGAAATATTAGGGCTTGGTGACTTTAAAAAATCGAAATAACCGATGAAAAAATGCAAAGACAAAGAGAGAATTTGGCGGTTCCAAAAAAAAACAAAAAACGGCGACTTTATAGAGCTGACAAGTTAACCAGGGCTCGAGTTTAGTGGGTCCCACTGTACTTTTAATCTTTCACTACAGGCAACTCTAAGCCAGTGCTTCTCAAAGTGGTGGTCCGCGGACCAATGCCGGTCCGTGGGCCATCCGATGCCGGTCCGCAGGTATTACCAAGAAAGGACATTTTGCTACCACGTCAGTACAGGGAAAATAGTTCACCGGTCCCTGGTGCAATGGAAAAATTCCTGCCAGTCCACAATACTAAAAAGTTTGAGAAGCACTGCTCTAAGCGATCGAGCCAGGGTGAACAAGTGCGTGTCTCAGCAGCTGGAAGAGACACTAGGGAAGAAGTTTGTGCAGCTGAAGTACGACTTACACCCACTGGACAGCATGGCTACTGAGGCCAGTAAGGAGCTCAAAGCTTTAGATGTTGAGTGGGAGATTAAGGGTATTTTTTTGGAAGTGAGGGGTGCGCAGCAAACTTAGTTTATGCTGTGTCTAAATTGAAGAAATTATTATTTTTTATGTTCTTTTCAAATTATTACGCTGTCATGTTTTTGACATTGAAAGAAGAGTTCAAGTTCACACCTTCAGAGAGGATCGATCAATTTATCTGTGCTGAGATTCCATCAGAGGAGTGTCAAGGAGTGCGAGATATTGTGCTAAAGTGCAACATACACGGTCCATGCTGCAAACGTCACCAGAATGCACCCTAGATGAAGGATGGGCATTGCTCAAAGCAGTTTCCAAAGGAGTTCAATGAGCAGACGATTCCAAATGTAAGTGGCTACCCATTATATCGACCATGTCGTGACACGCAAGTTATGGTGAGGGGAGCTCTAATGGACAATCGCTTTGTGGTGCCATACAATCCATTTCTTACATACAAATACAAACCCCATATCAATGTGGAAGCATGCAGTTCATTATTATTCATGAAGTACATATATAAATACATCTTCAAACGCTAGGGCTGTGCCAACATCGTCATCAACTCAGCTGGGCAGAATGAATTGCGAAACAATGAGATCAACAACTACATTGACTGGCGATATGAGTGCGCCAGAAGCAATTTGGCTTCTCTGCGCGTCGAAAATGCACAACAGCTCTCATACTGTCATGCATCTACCAGTTCACCTGCCTAATCAACAACGCATAATTTTTCAAGAAGGACGCGTTACTGGCTGCACAAACTGGCAATACCAAACTTGAGTTTGTTTCAGCTCAACGTAAACAACGCAGCTCCTCGCCAGTACATGTACACCGACATCCCTTATCACTTTGTTTATGTGAAAGGAGAGTGGAAGGAGAGATCAAGAGGAGGCAATAAAATCGTCGCACGCATGTATACAGTAGGAATGAAGGATGAGGAACGCTTCTATCTCCGCATTCTTCTGCTTCATGTTCCCGGTGCCACCAGCTTCGAATCATTACGCACAATAGATGGCATTCTATGCGGGACCTTCAAGGCAGCTGCTATCGTACATGGACTGTTAGAAAGTGACGAAGAGTGGGATAGATGCCTGACCGATGCTTCAACATACCTTATGCCGAAGCAGCTATGAGAAATGTTTGCTTATATTATAGGGGTCTACCGATATATCGGCTGGCCGATATATCGGCACCGATATCTGGATATCGCTCGTATCGGTAGCATGTAAAGGTCCCGATATTGACGTCACCGATATTTCATAAAAAAGTGACATTTTGACCCCAAAAAAAAACGGAAACAAAAAAAAACCTATAATTTAGATTTAGAATATCTCGACAAATTAATATATACCAGTATTGAAATAGTCAAAAGAGTCCTAGTATTAAAATGTGCAACCACGATACAGTTTGCCATGTGCTTTGATATTGTTTAGGTATCGGCCGATTTTCGTATACTCAGAAATACTGTGTAAATAGTGCCGATGCCAAGTATACCGTAATATCTCTAATAAATGTATAACATGTAAACATTATGTTCACGTAATTGCTCTAATAGCAAAGATGCACGCAGAATCGCAGATGTCTAAAACATTTCGTTTGGTATGGAATAACAAAATGTACCGTGTGAAGACTTGTTGTCATTGGCAACCATTCAACCTTCAACCTCATTTTCACTCTATTACTATTAGACCTCATTGTTTCATTCATAAAAGGTGGCCGTGTGCAAAAGCCATTAAACTATTTGTTAGAATTAATAATTATGAGTCAAGGTTGAAGTTTCAAAAGAACTTCGTAATTTTGCTTGTACATTTTTATAAAGGACGGTTCGTTTTGTTATGAGTCCTTTGTAGGTCATGATCTGGAACTTGTAAACACATCGGAAACTTCGTTTCGGGAAAAAAAATCGGTATTATCGGCAAAACTGGATATCGGTAGACCCCTTAATTATAAAATATAAATAATTACGAGTGATACATTTAAGAATGGCGTCATCAAATATGACCGCTGTTATTTTTGTACTAACAAATACTCATATCGGCACTCATATCGGAAGAAAATATCGGTAATATCGGCAAAAATACTTATCGGTAGACCCCTAATATAAAATATAAATAATTAGGAGTGATGAATTTAAGAATGATCGATGTCATCAAATAAGACCGCTGGTTTTTGTCCTAACAAATACCCTATCGGCACTCATATCGGAAAAAAATATCGGTAATATCGGCAAAAATGCGTATCGGTAGTCCACTAATATTAAAGATAAATAATTACGAGTGATAAATTTAAGAATGACGTCATCAAATATGACCGCTGGTTTTTGTCCTAACAAATACTCATATCGGCAAAAAAAATATCGGTAATATCGGTATCGGCAAAAAGGCATATCGGTAGACCCCTATTATATTATTGTATTTTGTCATCAGCACAACCAGTCAAACTATGGGAGGATCACCTCTCCAATTTAACACTTGACTACGCGAGACAGAACACTGATGAGATTGCGTTGAACAAAGCTCTTCAAGAAGTCAATAAAATTCTCCTTCAACATGGTTTGAGTTGCCATGCAATTGGGTCTTCCTATGCCTATTGGAAACGCTACTAACAATGAGCTCATATTTTATCAGGAGGAAGAGGCCAGAGTGGCAGAGGCCAGAGTGGCAGAGGCACAAATAGCAATGCTCAATGAAGCTCAACTGTCGGCTTTTATCAAAGTCAAGGTAGCAGTGGAGAGTCTATACGCCGATTGCAAATTCTTTAATGTACCGGAGGCTCTGGAAAGGCTCAAGTCGTGCTTCCAATCGCAACAACTGGTATCGCTGGTACACTTTTGAAGGGTGGAAGGACTGTCCACAGTGGATTCAAAATACCAGTCCCGTTGCTCGATACCTCCGTTTCATAAAGGCGCTTGAACTCCCCGGAAGCTGCTGCGCTACGTGAGACCGCTCTGTGTCATCAATGAAATCACTATGCTTCCGGAACGGTCTAAGATGCACCGACAAGCTGCTCCACGAGATCATGGGCAAGGAACAAAGTTTTGGCGGAAAAGTTTTGGTACTGGGCAGTGATTTTTGACAGACTCCTTGTCATTCCTCGAGGTACAAGAACGGAGGTTATCGAGTGCTGCATTATGTCGAATCGTCTTTGATACAAATTTCCACTGTCTACAAACATGCGAAGTGAGGGTCAAAATGAGCACAAAGAATGGCTCTTAGATTTCAGTTCTGGTAGATTGCCTCAAGTAGACAGAATTTACGAAGAGGATGCGATTCAGATACCTGCGAGCATGGTGACAACAGACAAATTAATTGGGACAATCTTTGGGGATATTGAGAACCTTTCGGTCGAAGAATTATCAAAGAGACTCTCATAACACTAGCAACATCCCGTTGAGTTGTCTGCTGCTATGACTAGTCGTAAAAATATGCTATGTCATGTGTTTACAGTTAAGACTAAAAGCTGCATTTTAATTAGGCTAATACTAATCATTAGTTCTCATAATCAAATTTCATGATTACTATATGTGAACTAAAACATATTCAAATTTGAAGAGTATAGGTGTAATACTTTTTTGAGCAGCATTGAAAAGAATTTTTTTAAAATTAGGTCAATTATTTTTAACTCTTGACAAGTGTATTGGAAACTTTCTAATTACCGATATTTGTAAAATTAATTTTAGTGATCGTGTTTATACTTTATTCTGCTGCTCATTTCAAGTGTGTAATAGTAATACATGTAGTATTAATTAATCTGTCACGTTTATTACTGATAATACATTTTTTTACTTTCTTTGATTTTATTGACTACTTAAAACTAAACTAACTTATCCCAACTTTTTTTTGGTCATGGCATGGCAATAGCACTTGCATTACCAATGACAACACTGACAATAACATTGTTGTGTCTTTTACTAACATTAATATCATTGCTCACGGTGAGAATGGAGGCACAAGTAAATATTAATACTAAGGCCAAGGAGAATCTTAAGTTATATGGTGGGTTTACAGATAATTTGACCAATGGCCTTGTCTTAAACTTGTATTTTGCCAAACAAAAAAAATTTAAAAATTCTAAAGTGATAGATGTTTTAATTTCAATGCTGAAAACCTTACGTAATTTTCATCAATTTGAAACTGTACCATTTAAGTTTAAGAAAAAATTAAGATTTCAAATTGTAAATTTAGTAAGAAAATACAATTCTTTATTGAAAAAAAAACAAATGGGATAATTTTGTCATTTATGTCAATGACACATTTAAAGTTCCTCAAAATGTACAAGAAAATAATGTACAAATTGAAACTATTGCTGTCCCTTTAGATGTTATTCCCCCAATGCCACACAAACAACTAGTTCTAAGAGGCAAATCAGAATGTATTCTTTGTCTTAGAAAAAGTAAGGCTAATGAGGCATTGTCCTTACAAAATAAACATCTTAATTTTAGTTATGTCTCGTAAAACATGTATAATATAATGCGCACCGATCAGGAAAATGTTTTTAAAAAGTATTGTCAATATAATACACACCTTATTGTGCGACAGGAAAGGTTGTTCAATATAATACGCACCAAGACACTATAGCAAAAAAAGTTAACATGTTACATAGAGATAAATAAAGATAATCTAAAAATTCATTAATTTAATTACAGTACATTCGATCGATCTGAAATTTTGATACATCATTTTTATCATCGGCACAAGTCTGCCTGCAAAATTTCATCTCACCAGCATACGGGGAAGTGGGTTAAAAATCCAAAGTTTTTTCGGCAAACAAGCAGACACCGCGAGTTAATATAAAAGATTTTTTTTTAAAGCTAAAAATAGAAACTTGAATACCAAAAATATGGCATATCAAAAGAAATGACATAAAAGAATGTAAAAATAAACAATTTACAACAAAGAACAATTACTAATTGAAAATAAATTTAAGAAAACAGAAAAGTAAAATTTGTGAGAATAGGAAAGAAATCAAGGCTCTTGAAGGAATAATTATAGAAGAAAAAAATCAAATTAACCAATTAAATAATTATTTAGATGATATAACTAGTCAGTTAAACCATTTTAAAGATGACCAAGAGAATATAACAAAAGTAGTTACGGAAGGTAAAGCCTACAGTAGAGCAACCAAATGTGTCTTTATGAATCTTTGTTGTGTAATGTCCCAGTGTCTGCTGCTGGTCGCTTGCTCCAATTTTGTGTGGAGCAAATGACCGGCATTAGACTTGAGTCAGTACCGCATTTGACAACAATCTCAGATGACTTTCGAATTGGGCATCTTGGCCAATTTGCAAGTTGGACAAGCATTAGCGACCCATGACAATGTCACATTGTCGTGGCATGCTACTTCATTGGAATCCACTCACATCAATAAGATCCATACATTCACTTCACCCACAGACCATATTACTGTAGACATTAGAGAGTTAGCTGGTGGCAAGGCTGTAGATTATATAGAGCACATTAGTGAATCTTTAAGGGATGTCACCGCCCTCTATGCAAAATACACTACGGTTCCTGAGGCTCAGACAAGTTTATTCTTCAAGAGTCTCTTAAAGTTACAAGTACGCTAACAGATAGGGCCCCTGTTAACCATTGTGCTGTTGAGCAATTAAAGCTAATGTTTGACTGCCAAATTCTAGAGCTTAACTGCAATGTACATACCCCTTGATGGATTTGCCAGTGCTGCGCGAAAGGCACTTCTAGATATAGATAAGGAGCAAGGAATGTCTTCTCAAACATCTTTTGGCAATAGTAGGGCTATTAAAGCAATAATGAGTATTTCTAAACTTAAATACAATGATCGAAGTGGGGATACCATGGGATTCCTATCACTTTTCAAAGAAAAGGACATTCCTGTTGGCACATTTGTGCGGTATGTTGGTAACCGCATACATGTGCTTTTTTACTCTTTCAGCAATCATAATTTAACATATTGAGGCACTTCGTGTGTACTTGAGTAGTAAACATTCAGCAAGTACTTCAATTAGAAGTGCTACAAAATGTGACTTAGATGACTGCAGAGTGGTGATGCAACTGAGAGCCCTTGGTAAGCTCATCACAGGAACTTGGATGACAAAATTCTACTCTGACAAAGTGTATTTTTATCTCCTTCCTGTGATCCAAGCTTGTCATGGCAACTTGGAACAGCTTGCCAACCAACATGATAAAATACTCAGTGCATCAAAAAATATATTTGGAGAGCCTGTGATTGCTGACACTGATAAAGCACTACAAGGACTATTAAATTTCCTTGCCTCAGATAAAAGAGATTTGATATTGCTTCTTAAAAAAATTATGTGAAATATTTTTGTGTTACCGTATTTATTCGTGTATAGCGCGAAAAATTTAATACAGAAAACAACTACCAAAAGGGTAGATGCGCAATATACACAAGGTCTTACACAGGCTCCATAAATATTTCAAATTGGAAGATGAAATTTTGGTCCGCCATGTTTGTTTACATCCGAGACAAAGCCCTCTTGAAAGCGGAGCACTAATTGGTCAGTTTTGTTGTAAAAGCCCAATGAGAACGAAGGGGAGAGACACCTTGCAGCACTCCCACCTGCGTTTACCATTGTTTACTTGAAAAAAAATTTATACCAATTTTCAACCAAAAATTTAGGGTGCTCGTTATACACCAGTGTGCGCTATACACGAATAAATACGGTATATCAGCGCCAGCTTTCTTCATACATAGCTGGGAACCTCTCTGAGCTCACATCAGAGATGTTAAATCAATCCTCCTCAGCACCCACCCATAATATGGCCTCTGAACGTACCCTGTGTATGGTCGACCAGTTATGGAGACGTGCACCTAATGCAACCTTTGGCTTTATTAATAGTAAAGTCAAAGGTCGCTTAAACAACGCATGCTCCTGGTTGTTAGGTAAAGAGCAGGATGAGTTGAAAGCTCAAATTTATTTTGCTATTAAGGAGGGGTACATTGCTAAGAAAGTTTCAGAACGCAGGCAGTCAGCAGTAGAGACTGAGATAGTGCAGCGTCAAAAAGTTTCAGCTGCACTGGGGGAAAAAACCCACAGCACATCAATTAGCAATAAAGAGAAAGTTGCCATTGATCAGTGGAAGCTTGATGACGCTGTGTTTTAAACTGTCTCTGCTGATAATATGAGCTTGATTGAAATAGTTATCCAGCAAGCTTACCCCTGAAATATCAAAGTATTTCAGTGGTCAGCTTGTACAGAACAAGTGGGAAAAACAGGGAGTAGATTTTTGGTATAATGGTAGAATAGTTGATGTTTTTGAGAAGAAAAAAGCAAAGTCAATAGAGCAAAAAGTGACCATCAGCTATTGGAGCTTTGATGAGGCTGAGAAAGACAGTTCTGACTATGATCTGTCACGCTATGATTTTGTTGCAGATCTCATTCTGGGGGATATTGAATTTATAAAAATTTAAGTTTATCTAGATTGATATCTCACTTCTGGTCATTTTCATCAACTTATATAGAATATTTTTAGGGCAGACCCATTAGATGTAGGTTTTTTGGAAATGATTTTTTAAATTTTAAAGTATTAAGTATTTCAATAATTAATTTCAGCTATATTTCAATTTTTTTCTTCTAGTTGTTGCTGTAAGTGGGAAAGGATGTCAACAGCAGCTCAGCCTAACCCATCGGATGACACCTTAAACACACTGGTGACAGAATAAAAAAAGGCAGAACTCATCTTTGTGAGAACTGAGATCAAGGTTTATGAGGCCTTCATCATAAGGCTAAAAGCCAGAGAAGAACAACTTTTGGCCAGCTTAAGTTCAAATGGGCCCATCACCATCAGGAATCAACAGGACATTTAGCCATTTAAGTCAGAGACTGTTGTTGTCGGTGGTGGTGGAGGCAATATGGTAACAGAACCGTCACACAAACTCTTTGCAGTGGACACAACAAAAGAACAAGGAGTTATGTAATTGATTTAGAACGGGACAAAGTTTTCAAGTGTTCAGTAGGTCCAACTCAGAACCCGGCCAGGAAATCTTCAGGAAAGTGAAAACAAGTTTTGACATTAAAGCCCATGACGGGGCGGGGGGTCACCACAAGATCAGCTCCAAGGATAATTTCATTGCCGTTACATCCAAAAATTCCCCTTCCAGGGAGGCTCCGCTTCATAACGAGCCAGTGACCAGTTATGACTTTTTGTTAGATTCAGGCCAAGACAACAGGACCAGTCACGTTGAGAGTTCGGATGGGAGTCACGGTTCAAAACGTACTGAAGGCACCAAACAGTCGGGGAGATTAAAAATAGAAACAGCGATGACTCGGTTGGCAGCGAGACCTCGTCATTGTCTCGGGTCAGTGTCTTCTTGACAAGCATGAATAACACGAGCACTATAAATAACCACCGAATTGGTGGTGACGGCACAAGTGCTCTTCACGCACAGGATCATAAAAGCAAGTCGCCTCGTGAAATCCACACTTCACCGTCAGTCGCACTGAGAAGTAAGTCACCCCAGCAAGCTAACCACCCACACCAGCAACAACCAAACGATGAGACGAAAGTGAATGACCAAGGTCAGTGGGACAATAACGTGGGGGTCACCCAGATCGAGCGTGAAGAAATCGAGCGTCCCCCCCTCCAGTGGCTAAAAAAACCACCCCGACCTGGAAGTCTAAACCAGTGCCGGCCAACTCGACATAGACTGAACATTGCGGATCGGAACTCAATGTTCAGACCTGACATCTCTGACAGTTCAGACAAGTCGTGGAGGCTTGGACAGGTATCGGGGGCCAAGGGTCCAGCCCGCGACTCCTGGGGACCCAGCGAGGATAACATGATGGATCCCCAACCTCAAGCGCTGAGCCCCCAAACGGAAGGCGCCTAGCTACGAGAACTGGACAATCAACCGGGCCATCACAAAGTCCATCACACAGCAGGACTACGACTCCATCAGCGATGATGACGAGCTGGAATCCCTATCTTCGGCCTGGGCCAGCCCCTCCCTCAAGCGGCACGGCTCCCCCACTTAGAGCAAGGACTCAGGGCTGTGCGACATGTCAGAGATTTGAGAGCCCTCCAACACTTGCAGGAGTTTGAGGGGGAGGACGGGAGCGAGTGCTATGATTCCATAGAGGAGCCTGTCAGAGAGCTGCATTATACAAATGGTGTCTGTGAGTATACCTATATTGTGATTACACCTATATTGTAGATTGTGAGTATACGTATATTGTCTGGTATTATACATATATAACGTGGGAGACCGTTGCCGAGGAAAGGGGAGGGGGCAGAGGAGCAGCAGTAAACATCATCGTCCCATGAGGACGGACGGATGCCATACATACATATATAGTCTGAGAGTATACCTACATTGTCTGGGAGTACACCTGCATTGTCTTGGAGTATACCTACATTGTCTGTCAGTATACCGATGTGTACTCCAACACAGATTCCGCTCATGATAACTGTGAGCCCTTGATGCAGTTGTTGACATGTTTCTATAACTTGAGACGAAACTTGATTGAACAGTTGAACGTAGGCTCTAAGCCCTAGGCCAGAGGTCTCCAAACTTTTCTGCCGGAGGGCCGCATTACCTCTCAAACAGCAGTTTGGTGGCCAACTACACACTAGAGGTCCAAATAAGAAAGAATCAAAACATAGATGTTTTTAATTATATATTTAATATTATTATATTTATAATATTAGTATTATGTAATATTATATTTCATATTATTTAATAAATGACGTCACGACATGCGATTTTTGCCAATTTTTACGTCACACTTCCTCACAAAAACTTAGACCCCCCCCCTCCAATATTACGTCACAAAGCTTTGACCCCCCCCCCTAAAAGCCGTATTTTCTAATTGAAAAGAAGCATGTTTCAAATTTTTTGGATATTTAAATATGTATTTAATGTAAGTCTGCAATCGTTACTAGGGGTGTACCGGATTCAAATTTTTAAAATCCGACCGGAGCCGGATTCGGACAGATTTATGAAGTGAAATCCGGCCAGAGCCGAAGCCGGAGTCGGATTTGCAAAAATGGCTGTATCCCGGAGCCGTTAGCGGTATATTTTTAAGGCTCTACTGGCCAGCCGGAGCCAGATTTATGAAGTGAAATTTTGCTGAAGCCGGAGCCAGATTTGTAAAAATGGCCGGATTCCGGATTTGCGGGAGCCGAAATCTGGTATATCCTTAATAGTAACTAGAGCTGTCAATATTGTTGAAAAAAGCTGCGCAGCTACACGTCCAAATCGCCGCATAATTTTCGCGGTTAATCGTTAATTTTGATTAAAGCCACAAATTGAAATTTATGGTGTCATAAGTGAAAAATTTTAAACGTACTTGCCAAAAATAAAAATAACACTGGAATGTCTTCTTTATATGACATCTTTTAACCAATAAAGCAAACAGACAAGTGTAATGACATTATTTGGTTCAAGTGATGAGCGGGTCTTATTGACAACATATAACCAGCCGAGATGAACAATCGTTCACATAGCTTTAGATTGTCTCAGCTGAAGTTTCTGATACTGTAGTGGATGTTGGTTTGCAGGTGATATTTTGATTTTGAACATTAAACTTTTTTTTAAAATTCAAATGTTTTAGTCATTTTCCAGACGGCATCCAAGAATAATACAGCATACTTTGGTTTTAATTTCTATCAGATCTGAATTCAGCAAGTTCCTCTTTCTCTTTTAGAGTTATTATTTTTGTGTTGCCTGTAAATACTATAAGGGGCCGTCCATAAAGTACGTCACGCTCCAAGAGGGGGAGATAGTGTAAGAAAGTGTGACACTTTGTGAAAAGTCAGGCCATGTGTGATGTCACACATTTATTTTTTTATATATTTTTTTCTAATTTATTTAATAGTAGAATTTAAATAGCTTTAAATTAAGGTTGTTAACGGTTAACCGGTCCTCAGATCAGGACCGGTCCTATTTAATCAGGATTGGTTAACCGCAACTTCAATAAGCCCCCGCAACTTCAATAAGTCCGTAATTAGGGGTCTACCGATATATCGGCTGGCCGATATATCGGCACCGATATCTGGATATCGGCAATATCGGTATCGGTAGCATGTAAAGGTCCCAATATTGACGTCACCGATATTTCATAATAAGTGACATTTTGACCCAAAAAAAAACGGAAACAAAAAAACTATCATTTAGATTTACAATATCTCGACAAATTAATATATCGACCCCGATACCGGTATTGAAATAGTCAAAAGAGTCCTAGTATTAATATGTGCAGCCACGATACAGTGTGCCATGTGCTTTGATATTGTTTAGGTATCGGCCGATTTTCGTATGCTCAGAAATACTGTGTAAATAGTGCCGATGCCAAGTATACCGTAATTGCTCTAATAAATGTATAACATGTAAACATTATGTTCACGTAATTGCTCTAATAGCAAAGATGCACGCAGAATCGCAGATGTCTAAAACATTTTGTTTCGTATGGAATAACAAAATGTACCGTGTGAAGACTTGTTGTCATTGGCAACCATTCAACCTTCAACCTCATTTTCATTCTATTACTATTGCTTTGTTCTCATTGTTTCATTCATAAAGGTGGCCGTGTGCAAAAGCCATTAAACTATTGGTTAGAATTAGAAGTTTCAAAAGAACTTCCTAAATTTGCTTGTACATTTTTATAAAGGACGGTTAGTTTTGTTATGAGTCCTATGTAGGTCATGATCTGGAACTTGTAAACACATCGGAAACTTCGTTTCGGGAAAAAAAAATCGGTAATATCAACAAAACTGGATATCGGTAGACCCCTTAATTATAAAATATAAATAATTACGAGTGATAAATTTAAGAATGGCGTCATCAAATATGACCGCTGTTATTTTTGTCCTAACAAATACTCATATCGGCACTCATATCGGAAAAAAATATCGGTAATATCGGCAAAAAATGCTTATCGGTAGACCCCTAATATAAAAGATAAATAATTAGGAGTGATAAATTTAAGAATGATGTCATCAAATAAGACCGCTGGTTTTTGTCCTAACAAATATTCCTATCGGAAAAAAATATCTGTAACATCGGCGAAAATGCATATCGGTAGTCCCCTAATAAAAAAGATAAATAATTACGAGTAATAAATTTAAGAATGACGTCATCAAATATTACCGCTGGTTTTTGTCCGAACAAATACTCATATCGGCAAAAAAAATATCGGTAATATCGGTATCGGTATATCAAAAAGGCATATCGGTAGACCCCTATCCGTAATAGCTTTTTAAACCGTTTTTGTTGTGTTGAGTGGCGGTGACTTCAAATCGCTTTCTCCCTATTCTGGTATCTAAATAATATACACGTCATCACTATTAGTTTACTTTGCCTACGGCTAAGGAATGCTTTTTTGTTGTTAATTTTAATTTGCTTAGTTGTCGAGGCACTGTACGAGAGCTTGATGTGAACCACGGTCAAAGGTCACGGCTATTAATATTACTACAGTCGGACCGCTCTAAGTGAACTCAAAGGGACAGGGGGGACGGGGTAGAACAAGTTACAGAGTTTTCTAATTAGGGAAAATCAGGGTGGTGAAGGCTAGACAGGTCTTTGATGTTTCACATAAAGGAAGCCTCTTGCTTTGACATACCAATACAAGACCGGGAGAAGAGACACCTTCCCTCCCCCACTGTTATACATCTACAGTGGGTTGGGGGAAGGAACTAAGGTTGTTAACGGTTAACCGGTCCTCAGATCAGGACCGGTCCTATTTAATCAGGATCGGTTAACCGCAAATTTACTGTTAAGATGCAGGGCAGCATACGAGACTAACGCGAGCGACGGTGACATCAAATTGCTTTCTCCATATTCCGGTATATAAATAATATAGTCATCACTATTAGTTTAGTTCGCCTACGGCTAAAGAATGTTTTTTTAAATAATTTGCTTAGTAGTCGAGGCACTGTACGAAAGCTACACACAGTGCGCGTTTGATGTCAACAACAGTCAAGGCCGCGACTGTTTCTATTTATATTACAGTCGAACCCACCTAACTCGAGCTCGGTTAACTCGCACACCCCATTATGTCGACGTTTTTTTATTGGAACAGCCAAATTCCCTCATTGTCTTAGCATTTTCTCGTCGTTTAATTTGATTTTATTAAGTCGCCGAAACCTCATAACACGAGCACAAAAAAGGGTCAAATTTGCCACTTAACGTTGGTTATCTCGATCCCCATGACCAAACACCAGCTTTTGAAAATGTTAGCTATGATTTTTTATAACCAAGGGAAGGGACCAATTTTCTGCCTCACCAGGGTCTGCTGGTGACGTCACAGCCCGCTTGCTTGAGTTGGGGGAAGGAAAATTTTTCTTTTTAAATTGAGTCAGAGCATGCCTTGGTAAATGGGCAGTGTAGGGGGGGGGATCGTTGTGTGCGCGGCGAAATTCAATAATTCTGGCAAGTTGACGAGTGAAACATAATATGGTATTTAAATAAATTCCATCTTATTATGACTGTTTACTCCGTTTTATCAGGACTTTTTTTGTGTTACGGCAGAATACCAGAGCCAACACGCGAGCAACAGTGACATAAAAATCAAAGCGTTTTCTTAATAATAATAATGTTCTGGTCTATAAATATAAAAATACACGTCATCACTGTTTGTGGAGTTCGCTAGTGACCGATTTTTTAATTAAAAAATGTATTCGCTCAGTTACCGAAGAATAGTACCAGAAGTAACAGCGCTGAGAGCTTAACGGACGCAACTGGGCGGTAACGTCACCAGCAGAACTGACGAGGCGAATATTTCATGCCTTCAGCCTTCCCATATTGGTTCTAAAAAAAATTAAGGGAAAATACGGTCCAGACAGTAAAACGAGCTTTTTTTAAAATGATTAACCGGTCCGCAAAAACAAACTGACTTGACAACAATTGATAATATGCCGTTTTAATACTATTATTACATAAAAATTGAATATCACTACAGTTTAATTCTTTGTTCGGAATTATTATTATTATTTAGGGGTCTACCGATATATCGGCTGGCCGATATATCGACACCGATATCTGGATATCGGCAATATCGGTATCGGTAGCATGTAAAGGTCCCAATATTGACGTCACCGATATTTCATAATAAGTGACATTTTGACCCAAAAAAAAACGGAAACAAAAAAACTATCATTTAGATTTACAATATCTCGACAAATTAATATATCGACCCCGATACCGGTATTGAAATAGTCAAAAGAGTCCTAGTATTAATATGTGCAGCCACGATACAGTGTGCCATGTGCTTTGATATTGTTTAGGTATCGGCCGATTTTCGTATACTCAGAAATACTGTGTAAATAGTGCCGATGCCAAGTATACCGTAATTGCTCTAATAAATGGATAACATGTAAACATTATGTTCACGTAATTGCTCTAATAGCAAAGATGCACGCAGAATCGCAGATGTCTAAAACATTTCGTTTCGTATGGAATAACAAAATGTACCGTGTGAAGACGTGTTGTCATTGGCAACCATTCAAGCTTCAGCCTAATTTTCACTATATTACTATTGTACTTTGTTCTCATTGTTTCATTCATAAAAGGTGGCCGTGTGCAAAAGCCATTAAACTATTGGTTAGGTAATTATGAGTCAAGGTTGAAGTTTCAAAAGGAGTACCTAATATGCTTGTACATTTTTATAAAGGACGGTTCGTTTTGTTATGAGTCCTATGTAGGTCATGAACTGGAACTTGTAAACACATCGGAAACTTCGTTTCGGGAAAAAAAATCGGTATTTCGGCAAAACTGGATATCGGTAGACCCCTTAATTATAAAATATAAATAATTACGAGTGATAAATTTAAGAATGGCGCCATCAAATATGACCGCTGTTATTTTTCTCCTAACAAATACTCATATCGGCACTCATATCGGAAAAAAATATCTGTAATATCGGCAAAAATACTTATCGGTAGACCCCTAATATAAAATATAAATAATTAGGAGTGATAAATTTAAGAATGATGTCATCAAATATGACCGCTGGTTTTTGTCCTAACAAATACCCTATGGGCACTCATATCGGAAAAAAAATATCGGTAATATTGGCAAAAATGCGTATCGGTAGTCCCCTAATATTAAAGATAAATAATTACGAGTAATAAATTTAAGAATGACGTCATCAAATATGACCGCTGGTTTTTGTCCTAACAAATACTCATATCGGCAAAAAAAATATCGGTAATATCGGTATCGGCAATATCGGCAAAAAGGCATATCGGTAGACCCCTATTATTTTTTATTTTTTTTTGAATTTGCTGTTTTGACAGCAACACTAGAGTCGGTACATCAAGGGCTCTTTGATGTCAAATCAAACGACGCGATGGGAAAATTTGATCCATTCTCTTGTTGGTCCACTAAACATAGTATAAATTGTATAAATACGGAGTGGTTAACCGGTCTTCTTTTGAAAGGTTAACCGGTCCTCAAAAACGAGCGGTCTTAACAACCTTACTTTAAATATAATTTTCAAAAATTTTGTGAGAAATTATAATTAGTTTAATGTCAAAATAGCATGAAATGCGTATCTTTTGAATGTGTTCATAAATCTGAATTGGATGCAGCAGGACTGATATTCAAGGATCAGGAATGGTTTGACAATCATCTTCGCACCAGCCAATATTTCGCTCAAATTGTTAAATATCAGGACATAAAATGTTGCGACAAAGCACAAAGCTCATATTTCAACGTTTTATCTTCAAGATTCTTCCTCTCCTCCACTCCCAATTAACCAAACAGTTGATGGACTCAAAGTTTCAGAAAGAGCAGATGCAGATTCTCATAAATTTCCTTCCTTGTTTGTAGCACAAACTCTCAAATTTGATGACATTATGCCAAGATCAACAGGAGTTTTCAAAGTACATGTACAACCATATGACTACCAGCTTATTTGATAGACTTTGCAAAGTATGCCACTTATATTTTGCCTCACAAACAATGTTGAGAAACTTACAGGACAACACAGAGCTCGGGCTCAGGAGAATGTGCCCACCCAAAATGTTCAAGAATCAACTCAGATAAAACGCATCCGTCCTTTGAGAATTGCTTCAAGAAGGCAAAGAGAACCTATGGCAGTTATTACCAGAAGAGAAAATGCACATACAGAGGCTGTTGAGTAGCTAGATGAGGACGAGTTGATCTGTCTGCAACTATCCTTCCAGGAAACAATGATGGTGAAAGATTGATGTCAGTCATAACTATGGATGAACACTTCACTTCACCGTTGTAAGACGATGTCCAGTGAATATTTTGGAATGAAACATAATTCATAGGACAATAATAAACAGATTCAAAATAGCACAAGAGTTGGTCACATAATTTGTCAATCTAGTCTTTTTTTAAAGTCAAATTGCTATGTTTCCTTTTTATTATTTAATCACTGGTTGAGGTCAAGTTTCTCTAATCTACATCTTATCCTGTGTCATTAGAATGCATAATCGGAAGATTATATAAAACTTGACCTCACCCATTGTAAATGAAAAGGCAGCAGATAAATGATGCGTTTATCAATATACATAATTCCCGTCGTCTGTATGTATGTATGTGTGGATGTAACACGCTACAGTCGAAACCGGTTAAGTCGATGGCGTTGGGGTATGAAAAATGGCATCGAAATAACCAATGATCGAGTTAAAACGAAAACCAATATGGCGGCAAAATATTAACATGCGCTTGAAATTTCTTTATGTACGTGTTGTGCGTTAATTAGTGATGGAACGATTAATCAGAATCGTATTGGAATATCGGGACCCTATTTCTTCACTCTTTCCTAAGGACCGTTTAAGTTTAAATATAACCCTTGTTACGTCAGCGCAGTTTTTTTCCCTAGTACATAACTATAACGAATTCATCTACTCCTGCCCGCCACACCGCCAAGCGCGCCGTCTTGCGGTGATTCCCAGACTGAGCGATACTGTGCCTTGGAAGGCACTTGTGGGACTTTCCCTACAAGCTACACAAATAAGTAACCTACACATCTCCTCATTGTCCCCGAGCCATTCTCTTCCTAATCATCTTCTTTGGGTCCATTCACTCAGCTTACAATGGACTTAGAATTCCTTCTGTAACTTGATGCTAATCGGACTAACCAACAACAATGGTGTGGGAGATTGAGAGTGGGGGTCGGTAAACTGTCTTTAGTCTTTTATATTATATATTTTAAAATCTGGGGAGCCTTGTTTACAGTAAGCAGCCTATGATTTTGGTATCGTCCCATCACTAGCGTTAATAAATGAGAATGTACATGTTTTTTTTACACAACGGCGTTGCTGTTATTTGTCTATCATTACCTATATATGACTCATGACAAAGCGAACTCTTCTCTATAAAAACGTACACAAATAAATTAGGAACTCCTTTTGAACCTTCAACTTTGACACATTTTAATTAATTCTAACCAATAGTTAAATGGCTTTTGCACATGGCCACTTCTTGTAAATGAAACAATAAGAACCGAGCAGTAGTAATTGAGTCAAAATGAGGTTGAAGGATGAATGGTTGCCAATGACAACAAGTCTGCACACGGTACATTTTGTTATTCCATAGGATCCCCTCAGCTTACAATGGACTTAGAGTGGGGGTGGGTAAACTGTCTGTTGTTTTTTTTTGCCGTTATTTATTTGATGAAGCTATCGGCATGCTATAAAAATGTACATACATGTTTGCTAACAACAAAGGGTATATGTGCACCAACTAACAGCAGAAATTTACAAATTTAAAATAAAAACCAACGTCGATTATCGAAACAAACTTTTATTATATTCTCCAACATTCATCATCATCATCGCCCTTCGTCCCATCTGGGGCATAGGCCGCGAACAAAGTCTCTCCAGGCATCCCGGTCCTGCGCCAGTCTCTCAATCTGCCCCCAGCTGTGCCCGCTCATTTTTGTGTCTGCCTCCAGTTC
Organism: Ampullaceana balthica; assembly: GCA_944989445.1. NCBI lineage: Eukaryota > Metazoa > Mollusca > Gastropoda > Lymnaeidae > Ampullaceana > Ampullaceana balthica. The sequence continues at coordinate 332,533 of CALYLW010000342.1, forward strand.
TCTTCTCCAGGTCATTTTGGGACGACCTCTTTTCCTTTTGCCTTGGGGGTTCCATGTGAGGGCTTGTCTCACAATGCTGGATGTAGGCTTTCTGAGAGTGTGGCCAATCCATCTCCATCTGCGCTGGCGTATTAGCTCTTCCACTGGCTCTTGTTGTGTGCGTTGCCAGAGGTCCTCATTGGTGATGACATTTGGCCAGCGGATTCGGAGAATTGCTCGGAGACATGTATTTATAAAGGCTTGAAGCTTTTTAGAAATGGCTGCTGTTATTCGCCATGTTTCTGCTCCATACAGTAGGACAGGCTTTACTGTGGTGTTGAATATCCTGACCTTGGTATGAAGAGTCAAGTTGTTGCAGTTCCAAACTTTTTTTAGCTGTTTAAATGATGATCTTGCTTTGCCAATTCTCACTCTTACATCGGCGTCTGTCCCTCCTTGTGTGTCGATGATGCTTCCAAGGTATGTGAAGCTATCCACCTCTTCCAGATTTGTTCCTTCCAGTGTTATTGGAGTGTTGCTTGATGTGTTTATTTTAAGGACTTTGCTTTTTCCCTTATGGATGTTCAGGCCAAGGCAAGCAGAGAATTGTGCTACATCGTTGGTTTTCTCCTGCATCTGTTGCTGTGAGTGCGATAATAAGGCCAGGTCGTCCGCAAAGTCCAGGTCATCAAGTTGTTTCCATAGTGTCCACTGGATACCATTTCTCTTCTGCTCTGTAGACATTTTCATTATCCAGTCGATGGTTAGCAGAAATAAGAATGGTGAAAGCAGACACCCCTGTCTGACTCCGGTCTGTACCCCAAAAGCCGCTGTTGTTTGTTGGCCATGGACAATTCTACATGTAAGTCCTTCGTATGAAGCCTTAATTATGTCAGTCAGTTTTTGTGGTATCCCGTAGTGTCTTAGTAACTTCCACAGGGTTGGCCTGTCAACACTATCGAAAGCCTTCTCATAGTCAATAAAGTTGATGTATAGTGGTGAGTTCCACTCCAGGGATTGTTCCAATATAATTCTCAGAGTGGCAATCTGGTCAGTGCATGATCTATCTTTTCTAAAACCTGCTTGTTGGTCTCTAAGATGGGTGTCTATTGCGTCCCTCATTCTGTTTAGCAGCACTCTGTTAAATACTTTGCTTGGAATGGATAGCAGAGTTATTCCTCTATAGTTGGAGCAAGAGCTAAGATCTCCTTTCTTTGGGAGCTTAATGAGATGTCCTTCTTTCCACTCCGTCGGAATCTGTTCTTCCTCCCATATTTTCTTGAAAAGAATGTGTAGCATTGCAGAGCTAGTCGTAATATCTGCTGTCAAGGCTTCTGCTGGTATTCTGTCTGGTCCAACATTGCCAACACAAAATTCGCCAGTCATTTCACTCTGACACAGCTCTGAAAAGTATCTGAACGCAAGCGGGCTGTGACGTCACCAGCACACCTCGCAAGGCTGAAACTTTTTGCGTGGCCTTGTTGGTTATAAAATAACTAAGAAGAACAAAAGCTGGTGATTGGCATAGTACCAGAGGCAACACAGGCCTGAACGCAAGCGGGCTGTGACGTCACCAGCACACCATGCAAGGCTGAAATTTTACGCGTGGCCTTGTTTTTTGTTGGTTATAAAATAACTAAGAATTTCAAATGCTGGTGATTGCCATAGTACCAGAAGCAACACAGCGCTGAGAGCTAAATGCAAGCGGGCTGTGACGTCACCAGCAGACCCTGGTGAGGCAGAAAATTGTTCCATTCCCTTGGTTATAAAAAAATCATAGCTAACATTTTCAAAAGCTGGCAATTGGTCATGGGGATCGAGATAACCAACGTTAAGTGGCAAATTTGACCCTTTTTTGTGCTCGTGTTATGAGGTTTCGGCGACTTAAAAAAATTGAATTAAACGACGAGAAAATGCTAAGACAAAGAGAGAATTTGGCAGTTCCAATAAAAAACGTCGACTTAATAGGGTGTGCGAGTTAACCGAGCTCGAGTTAAGTGGGTTCAACTGTACTAATTTTAGAAAGCAGCGCACCAAATTACTGCAAAAAAAATAACTATTTTTGAACGTTCCGCATAAAATTGTTCATTGTGATAATAAATGAATCAAATAAAAATAAATAAAACAAATGAAAGTTCTGTATTACGTTATTTTTTAATCTGATGTTTATTTATTTTGAAAACTTCCGTCATTTTTGACTGACGGCTGATACGCTAGTAATTATATAATTGTCAAGTCTAGTTTTTGAAATTTTTGTTTTCAAATTCAATCTAGATTGTTACTGTTTCATTGAATAACTGACAACTGTTGAGAAATTAACTATTCTACTATTAAAGTCATTTTAATAATCTGATAGTTCTTTTAAGTACGGGATTTCAACTCCAGCACGGCAAATCCGGCTATTTTTTAAAATCTGGCTCCGGCAGGTTTGACTTCATAAATCCGGCTAGCCGTTAGATTCCTAATTTATTTATATATTCATAGTGGCTCCAACAAATCCAGAATCTGGCCATTTTAACAAATTTGATTCCAGGTCCAGCCAGATTTCACTTCATAAATCCGGCCAAATTCAGCTCCGGCCGGATTACAAAATTTTGAATCCGGTACATCCCTTCTTTTAAGTGGAAATTACATATTTTAATACAGTTTAATAGTGGAGTGTAATTTAAGTAATAAATTAAATATTTTTATTAGGTGTTAATAATTTTTTTTTAATTTCAAAAGTGTGATGTACTTTGGGGATTTGTGACAGGGGGGTCAAAAATAGCGTGACGTACTGTATGGACGGCCCATAAATAAAATATCTTTTTGAAGCTTTATATTGTTAAACTCATATCAAGTTATATTTCCTACAAATATTTAGGGGTCTACCGATATATCGGCTGGCCGATATATCGGCACCGATATCTGGATATCGGCAATATCGGTATCGGTAGCCTGTAAAGGTCCCGATATTGACGTCACCGATATTTCATAATAAGTGATATTTTGACCCAAAAAAAACGGAAACAAAAAAACTATCATTTAGGTTTACAATATCTCGACAAATTAATATATCGACCCCGATACCAGTATTGAAATAGTCAAAAGAGTCCTAGTATTAATATGTGCAGCCACGATACAGTGTGCCATGTGCTTTGATATTGTTTAGGTATCGGCCGATTTTCGTATACTCAGAAATACTGTGTAAATAGTGCCGATGCCAAGTATACCGTAATTGCTCTAATAAATGGATAACATGTAAACATTATGTTCACGTAATTGCTCTAATAGCAAAGATGCACGCAGAATCGCAGATGTCTAAAACATTTCGTTTCGTATGGAATAACAAAATGTACCGTGTGAAGACGTGTTGTCATTGGCAACCATTCAAGCTTCAGCCTAATTTTCACTATATTACTATTGTACTTTGTTCTCATTGTTTCATTCATAAAAGGTGGCCGTGTGCAAAAGCCATTAAACTATTGGTTAGGTAATTATGAGTCAAGGTTGAAGTTTCAAAAGGAGTACCTAATATGCTTGTACATTTTTATAAAGGACGGTTCGTTTTGTTATGAGTCCTATGTAGGTCATGAACTGGAACTTGTAAACACATCGGAAACTTCGTTTCGGGAAAAAAAAATCGGTAATACAGTCGAACCCACTTATCTCGAGCTCGGTTATATCGACCACCCTATTATGTCGACGTTTTTTTTTGGAACCGCCAAATTCTCTCTTTGTCTTAGCATTTTCTCATCGGTAATGTCGATTCTTTTATGTCGCCGAAACCTAGTATCTCGAGCACAAAAGAGGGCCAAATTTGCAACTTAACTCGATTTTCGTCGGTTGAAAATAAAGGTTTGTATCGAGAATCGACGGTGGTTTTTATATAATTAAATAAAAAAATTAATAAATTATTATTCTTTTAAAAGTTTGTTGTTGTTGCTTTGTTGCCAGTAAGATAAGTAACTGTGACACTAACACGCGCGTGACGATGAAACTGATAACACAGTACACACAGCCCACAGCGTGCTGTGATCAACGGTCAAGGCCACAATAGTTTTATTTATATTACAAAGTTTGATTGACTGAGGAAATTCGAGAACGTTCTGATAGTTAATTAACAGATATCCTGCACGTCAAAAGCATTAAACTTAAAATAACCATATTGATTTGTTTATTTGTATTTTAAATTCGCGGATACGATGGCAAACGCGACTGCGACACGGCGAAGCGTAATCTTTGACCTTTTAGCGCATGCGCAGACAATTATAAACTGGTAACTTATTTTTCATTAAATAAATGGAATCGAAACATGACAGAGACGTAATCAAAGTCCTTTACTACGGCATAAATATATATACATCAAAAGCATTAAACTTAAAATAACCATATTGATTTGTTTATTTGTATTTTAAATTCGCGGATACGATGGCAAACGCGACTGCGACACGGCGAAGCGTAAACTTTGACCTTTTAGCGCATGCGCAGACAATTATAAACTGGTAACTTATTTTTCATTAAATAAATGGAATCGAAACATGACAGAGACGTAATCAAAGTCCTTTACTACGGCATAAATATATATACATCAAAAGCATTAAACTTAAAATAACCATATTGATTTGTTTATTTGTATTTTAAATTCGCTGATACGACGGAAAACGCGACTGTGACACGGCGAAGCGTAAACTTTAACCTTTTAGCGCATGCGCAGACAATTATAAACTGGTAACTTATTTTTCATTAAATAAATGGAATCAAACATGACAGAAACGTAATCAAAGTCCTTTACTTCGGCATAAATATATATGCATGTGTATATATATGTATATATATATATATATATATATAAATTCCCGATTAGTCATAACTTTTCCCGACTTTCAAGGCCGAGAATTTATTTTTAAGAATTCCCGACTTTTTCCCGTTTTCCTGAGCCTGAGTGGGAACCATGGTTATATTTAAATTTTAAACGGTCCTTAAAAACGAACGGTCATTACAACCTTAGACTTAGGAAAGAGTGAAGAAATATTAGGGTTCCGATACGATTCCGATAAATCATCCCATCACTAATTAACGCTAACTAATTAATCATGTACATAAAGAAATTTCAAGCACATGTTAATATTTTGCCGCCATATTGGATTTCGTTTTATCTCGATCATCGGTTATGTCGACGCCATTTTTCATACCCCAACGCCGTCGACATAAGCGGTTTCGACTGTATCAACAAAACTGGATATCGGTAGACCCCTTAATTATAAAATTTAAATAATTACGAGTGATAAATTTAAGAATGGCGTCATCAAATATGACCGCTGTTATTTTTGTCCTAACAAATACTCATATCGGCACTCACATCGGAGAAAAAATATCGGTAATATCGGCAAAAATACTTATCGGTAGACCCCTAATATAAAATATAAATAATTAGGAGTGATGAATTTAAGAATGATCGATGTCATCAAATAAGACCGCTGGTTTTTGTCCTAACAAATATTCATATCGGAAAAAAAATATCGGTAATATCGGCGAAAATGCCTATCGGTAGTCCCCTAATATTAAAGATAAATAATTACGAGTGATAGATTTAAGAATGACGTCATCAAATATGACCGCTGGTTTTTGTCATAACAAATACTCATATCGGCACTCATATCGGCAAAAAAAATATCGGTAATATCGGTATCGGCAATATCGGCAAAAAGGCATATCGGTAGACCCCTACAAATATTATAATTTTATATAATTTTACACTCAAGTAATTCGCGTTTTAAGGAAAGCTAAAAAGAGGCAGACAATGTGGAGGAAAACTTCATGTTAAAAAAAGTGATTATGATGTCTTACAAAATTTTTTATAACTTTTGAACCACTTGAGCTAGAACATTGATCTTTACTTTATGTTTTTGTTCATTTACTTTGCTCTACAGTAGGTACTTTGGTATTACAGGGGAGACTACTACGTTTTTTGAATCGGGAAACAAATTCGGCGCCTGAGATCCAAGTTTTTAATTTTTCCGAGGAGGGTGTAAAACTATTAATAATTAGGTTCTTTTGAAACATATTTGAGTTCCTTTTCCGGTCTAAAGCTTTGGAAGACATATTGGCCTACATTTTGTTAGCTTTCCTTTGTATTTTCAATCGACCAGTATCTTGTAATACTAAGGTTAATATAGGCCATGTTTGACCCAAAATTTTTTGAAGAAATTCAAAGAAAATGTCTTTCATATTAAAAATATATTTGCACAATCTATCTATGTATATGTGTGCCAATTCTCATGTAGCTAGGGCATTGCAGCCATTAGTTATGTTTAACGAGGGGTACTTCTTTATATCCAAATGACACCGCCCTTTTCAATGGCGGAAGTCCCCAATGCTTATAAAATATTCATTTATTTTGCCAATTAACAAATGAAATATTTGATAATTGAACTCAAAAAATGATCTAATATGGAATTAATTCAATAATATACTTAATTTAGATGGCTAAACCCTTCAGAGTTGATATTATAAAAGATCATAATGTACGTGTGCAGACTTGTCCCTGGCCAGTGGCGTCACTGAGGGGGGGGGCCGCCCCTGGGTGACACCCATCAGGGATGTGACACCCGAGCCTAAAATTTTACTGTGTACGATTTTATGTCAGAAAAAAAAGAAGACACATTTTTTCATCTAGAAAGAAAGTAAGAAATACAATGAAATACGTTAAAACTTTTAATAAAACAATATCAGTTAACTTGCAATAATGAAACAGTCCCAACATACAAGCAACATTAAAACAAATTAGGAAAAAAAGAAAAGAAACAGTCGCAGCAGAGAGATCTATTAAGAAAGGCTGGACATGAAAGAGGAAGTGTCTTATATTTTAAAAGATATAAAGCCATTTGGGCTTGGACACACCAACAGCACGGACAAATCCCGTATTTTTAAATATTTTTTAAAAATAATTTTGTTTTTCATGGGGTAACGAATTGTTTTCCCTATTTGAAATAAAAATATTATTGAAAAATATGTATTGTTATTATTTCAACCTACAACTTTCGTTTGCGAATTTTTCTCACGGCGAAGTTTTCAATCAAGTCAGTAAAACTAAGTAAGCTTAGAAGTTCCTTTTCAATGCTCATTATAGAGAGCATATTCAGTCTTTGTTGTCCCATGCAAATTTTTACTCATTTTATATTCTTTTCAACTTTGAAAAGGATCGCTCTCAGCTGCAGTTTGATGTCATCATTGAAAGATAGATTCGACGTGCGATGTGTACATTTGTAAAGGACTGTCTGAAATTTAGCTCATTCAAAAGCAGCAAAATTTTTAGCTCTGTGCACATGTTTTGAGTTTCACATTGAGCTACTTCCTTTTCTAGGGATGTGACGAAGTTCGAATTCGAATCCGACGACATTCGAACTTCGACGTTTTTTTTAGCAAATTCGAATCCGACGGATTTTTTAAAAAAATTCCATCGGATTTGAATTTGAAAAATTACCGTTTTCAGATCAAACACGGCCGTATTTAATACAAATACATTCTTTTTTTGTGCACGAAAATTAGATAAGAAATATAAGGTTTTTGGTAAACTTCCGCCTCAGTCCCGTAAGGATTTCCCGCATCGCGATCAACTGGTTATGAAATTTTAAAAATTGCTGTAAATTTATTTATAATAATAATGTTTTTGTCATACTGACTTCATCTTATAGGATAAGAATGGTTATTTTAAATTATCCAAAAGACCGTTTTGAGTTTAATACTATTTTACCTGTAGTTTAGTACTATTATTTTTACAAAAAAGTATAGCAAAATCACATTTTCAAAAAAAAACGTAAATACTACCCTGAAACTTCACGAATCGAGCGAAAACACGAGCGAAGGCAATCGCCGCCATTGCCGGAAGTCGAATACATCTTCTTTCCCGCACTGAATAGTTTTTACTTTCTGTGATTTCATTTCTAAAAAGAGTACTATCGAGGCGCGCTTTACCGCGCTTTGGAATAGAGGCTAGCGCGCATTACGCGCTTTGTCAAATTAAACGTTAAGGAGAATTTTATTTTATGCAAAGCATCTTGTACTGATGATTCGTTAACAATGTGGCTAACTATGCTTTGAAATAGTTTATGCTGCTGTTCATGCAAAAAGAAATGCTAAAAATCCTCGTTATGGGGGGGGGGCACGGGATTGAAACCTTGGTATACCCCCTTTTTAGCCAAGTGTTGACCAAATCCGCATCCGCATTCGAATCTGACGGAACTATATTTGCCAAATTCGAATCCGACGGATGCGGATTTTCATCAGCTCCGACACATCCCTATCCTTTTCCTTACCCTGAGCCTGGACAATAACTTTTTTTAAGAGTTCTGAAAATTGGACTCATTCTGAAGGAAAGCTGTCTTCAAAATCGCTTGAATATTCTTCCATTAAATTGGCTGCTGCCCATTGGATGGCGAAATTGCTGAGCTCAGGTTTGTAAGAAAGCTAAATTTCTCATGGATGTCTTTATATGCGCCTAACCGATGTAGTGCTTAAGAAAGTTTGTCAATGATTACTAGAAATACCTCAAACTTGAATTTTTGTCTCAGGGAGAATACTGTTTTGGTGATGTCCCTTTAACAAACTGACGCTTATTAAATTATTATTTTTTTTAAATAGCATTGCATAATGTTTATACTCTTTTTTACCACGGACTTGTCCTTTCTTTTGTCTTCATATGAATCAAATTAAGAATGCTGTCTTTTAACAAACTCAATTAGGGATGTGACGGAGCTGATGAAAATCCGCATCCGTCGGATTCGGATTTGGCAAATATAAATCCGTCGGATTCGAATGCAGATGCGGATTTGGTCAACACTTGGCTATAAGGGGGTATACCAAGGTGTCAGTCCCGTGCCCCCCATAACAACGAGGATTTTTAGCATTTCTTTTTGCATGAACAGCAGCATAAACTTTTACAAAGCACAGGTAGCCACATTGTTAACGAATCATCAGTACAAGATGCTTTGCATAAAATAAAATTCTCCTTAATTCTACTTCTGTCGTATATCTTATCTAATTTTCCAACTCATTCCAAATTATTCCAAATGTCATTCCAACTCATTCCAATTGGTCACACATAACCAGCTTTTCGCCATTCCAATCCGCACATCCACTCCGCCATTCCAATCCGCATATCCATGCCGAGGTTTAGAAAGCTCGGATGAAAACAATGTTTGGCGAGAGGGGTGTATGTCTAATATACGTTCAGGACCAAATACGACGTCTAATCTATGGACAGCTGAGTAAGGGTCCAGGAGTTTAGTTTCATCTGTTTTCTTTATTTTGGGTTTTCGAAAGTCTCTAGGTTTTTAAATTTTAGTTACCATTTCTACGGCAGTGTTTGATCTGAAAACGGTAATTTTTCAAATTCGAATCCGATGGGATTTTTTTTTAAAAATCCGTCGGATTCGAATTTGCTCAAAAAACGTCGAAGTTCGAATGTCGTCGAATTCGAACTTCGTCACATCCCTAAACTCAATGAGAGACTTCCTTTCTAAAATTGTTTCCCAAATTTCAAGTAAAATAGCGACTTCCAGTTGTTCAAGTTCCTTTAGAAATCCTGCTTCAAGTCGACAGTCACGTGGCTGATTTTCGTTTGTTGCTAATTCTTCCAGTGCTGCGATATTCTCATGGTATGAATTATTAACAGACCTTACAGCATCATGTAAGGCTGACCCTCTTGTGTCAGACAAGGCTTTGTTAACATGTATCAATGTCATTTGTTTTTGAAGTACTTATCTTATCAATACAGACGCTCCTTCTATGCAGAAGATAATTGCGTCCACAAACCATGAGAGATGATCTGTTGGCAAGTGATGCAGCGTTCACAGGCCACGGCTTTGTGGGTTCCACGCATTACCCAGCCGCCTAACAAGTGTTAGGTACCCATTCGGAGCTGGGTGACTCAGGGACGCCCTAGGCCCTGGGAACAAATCCTTGCCTTGACATGGATTCGAACCCGTGACCATCGGTACGCCAGTCGAGCGCGCTGCCACTCGACCACCGCGTAGAAATAAAAAGCCGGGTATAAAGATTTTTCAGAAGACAAAATAATCTGACTGCAGTAGGACAACCTGCTGCACTTTTTCCAACCAAATGAATGGAATGAGCTGTGCATGGCATATAATGAGCAACACTGCTCTACTCATAAAGAATAGCCTGGTTTCCGTTATACTTCCTACTCATATTTGCCGTATGACTGTCCAAGGCATTTTCAGGGATTCATACAAACATTTGCCTGAATCTTTATTATACAATATAATACGTTTGGGGGTCCTTAAATTATTGGGGGCCCCTAGCTTTAGCCCGTTCAGCACCTCCTTTTAATGTGCCATAGGGGGATGGGGTCACGCATCTGTAACGATGTGTGACGAGGGAGAGGGTGTGTTTAAAAATGTGATGACAAATCAAAAACGCGCAATTTTAAATAAAAGTTCCACTTAAATTTTTGATTATTTACCATTTATTAATTGCGTTTTCAATGGCTTCAGGCGTGTTACGATATTAGAGTGCAGACTTACCCTAAATACATATTTAAATGAAGAAAAAAAATTTGCAACATGCTAATTGGGGGGGGGGTGGTCAAAGCTTTGTGACGTCATATAGTAAAATGGAGGTGTGGGGTCTAAGTTTTTGTGACAAAGTATGACGCTGGGGAAAGGTGGGGTAAAAATCGGCAACTTCATGTGACATCATTTATGGACAGCCCCTTCGGTAATCCTGCAGTTTCTACACGTATATTATTTCACAGCGAAATTTAATTTTCTCGTGAAAAATTACGTTTTTAATTTATTAAATGCATTATTATATGTTGTATGTCAGCTATTACAGCGCAAATTTGAAAGTCTTTTTAATTTCTAAGGCATTTTTTCGGCTCTATATAATACATAATCTGGTCACGATACGTTCTTTTTGTTTACCTAGCCAGATGTTGTTTTTACCTGGCTCTACCTATGCTAAAATAAATTTACTGACTGAAAATATTTTTTAAAAGGTATTTTTCTTGTATTTTAATGTTCTCAGAAGATAAATAAATATTTTATAGACAATTTCATTTTTTTTTCGTTACTTGATGTTTGATTCTTATTTTGCTTGTTTGTAAGTGAGAAATTTCCATTTGGCATCTTACTGTGACAACTCATCAAGTAGAGTACTACATAAATAAAATGGATGTATCCCACTCCGATTATGTAGCTTTAAGGGCTGAAAAAAGCCTTAGATATTAATAAAACTTTCAAATTAGTTCTAAAATAGCTAAAAGATATATATTAATGCATTTAATAAATTAAAAACGTTAGTTCTCACGAGAAAATTAAATTAAGCTGTGAAATAATATATGTGTAGAAACTGCAGGATTACCGCCCCTTCAGTCGTGAAGGGGTGACACCATGAGCTACCGCTCCGGGTGACACCAACCCGAGCGACGCGTCTGTCCCTGGCAACAATTACTGTTCATTCAACCTCATTGTGACACAGACTACAACTATGTCTTCAAAAGTTTCATTAGACACTTTGGTAAAAAAAATAAACTTAAAAAATATAAATAAACAATAGCATAGTTAAATAGAGCGTATTTTGAAGTAAATTTTAACACCAAAATTATAATTTTAGAACTTATAGTGTTAAAGTTATTAATTTTTAAAGTGTTGTTCTACAGTCACACATTTTTATATTTATACTAGTAACTAGCGTATCACCCACCCGTCAAAAATGACGGAAGTTTTCAGCTGAAATCTATTTATTTTATAAAAATGCACTTTTTTAGGGCGCCTACTGCGCAGACCTTTTCAAAAGCTCAACTAACTTGTCCTTGTTTGATAAATACGAAATATTAAACTTTCTGAAATGTACACAAATTATTTTATAATAGTATAGGGGTTGTAGGGCGCCTACGGCGACCCCTTTGTTTTTTTATTTTATAATTAACCATCATCAAATCCTCTTTTTACATTGATCCCTTTTCCAAAATTAAAATACATGTATGAAATGTATGAGCGAAAACAATGACATCATATAATATTTTTTTTTGCAGCGCATCTTTAATTTGCACACCTTTTGATGCATTGGTGCAGTAACTTAGTTATCCCTGCTTTCTAAAATTAGTAGCGTCACGGACAGACATTGCAATTTAATTATAGTGTTTAATTTTTTTTTAATTTGAAATTTTCACCCAAGTGCCTACCATTACAATACTTAAATGAACGTAAACCACAAAGACAAAAGTTTTACCTGTCAAAGAAAGTAAATCATAAAATATGTAGACGAGATTGTGCTTGTATATATCACTTTTGTCAAATGTACCAATCTGTTGATGGTGCATGAATGATTTAATGTTGAACACTTGAACTGATGACCGTTATCATACTTAAGTCAGAATGGCCAGATGATAATATAAAGTAAAAGCCAAAGTGTCTTATAAAAAAAGCTAAACATAAATGAACCTATATTCTATGTCATTTGCCACAATTTATTGAAATTTAAGGTTGCAAGTGAGATACAAGTGACACAATTAATTTTTTACTACATTATTTGTTAAAAACGTCCCTTTCGAGTCCTTGCTCCTTCTATACAGACGATTATTGAGTCCTACGCTTATCCATGATTTTTGTCTAGTCTTTCAATTTTGGGTTATTAGAATTTTAAATGTTGATATTGTGTTAGTTTTCCTAGTTTGATCACTCAACCCATTCCACGCCCGATTTCCAGGTGGGAAGGACGAGAATGTGTGTTTGTTCTTGCATACGCCATAAGAAAAGTGTTTTTAAATGGTTGTATTGTATTAGATTATCTTCGTGTTTTATTTGTGACATACAAAAAGAATAGAATTGTTCCGTTTTTACATTTTTATTATTACAAGTTATGTTAATTTTTAAGCCAATAAACTAAACCCAACAGCTGCAAGTACTGCAAATACAGAAATGTAATTTCCACACAATTGATTTTTGTAATAGCTAACTGGCAAACATTATTTTCAAGGCGCTAAATTTTTGTTTACGTCATGTGATTGAGTGATGTGAACTAGAAATCAAGGTCAATGATGATAAAGCTGGATAGGTAAGGAATTTAAAAATTGCAACTTTAAAACAAAAGGTGGGGGGGGGAAATAATTCCAATATTTTTCCACATTGTGTTAAAAAAAAATCATTTCAAGAAATAGTTTTCTATCATAAATGAACTAAAGAATACCGTACATTCATTTTTAATTTCTCATGTCGCATGATGCTTTAAAAAAAAATCAGGTAGCGATTGTTCGTTTTTCAAATTTGGTTTTGTTCAGTTGTCCACGTGCAGGGCCAGCCTTAGGGCAAGGCGAGCGAGGCAACCGCCTTGGGCACCGCGCTTTGACTAAAAAAATGTACTGCTTTTTACAACTTTGTCGTAATACTACTTTAAAAAAAAATAAATATATATAGCAATGGTATCAAGAAAAGTTTGTTTCTTTTTCAATGAAAAAATAATTAGAAAACTGGCATATTAATATAATAAAATATTATAGTGACACTTAATCATAATTCATTTTTTTCTATAGCAGTTTAGTAAACATTTAGAAAAAATAATGAAGACAAAGATTTTCTTGCAGATAGCAATAGACGGAAATTGTCTGCAACCTGCTTGCAAACGGCTAAGGGGTCGTCCATAAATGACGTCACGCACCTAGTGGGGGGAGGGGGGGTCACACTTTTGTGACGATGCGTGACGAGGGGGAGGGAGGGGGTTGAAGAAATGTGACGTCACATCAAAAGGGTAACTTAAAACTTCCACTGAAATATTTGGTCACTTAGAATTTATTTAATGATTTTTTTTTAATCAGTGCTTCTCAAAGTGCCGGTCGGTATGCCATCAGACGCGGTCGGCGTAAGTTATCGAGAAATAAAAATTAAATCTAATTATAATCCTTAAGTTTGAGATTCCATGAGAATGTATGAAATTGTACCAAAATATACAAGTTTCTGTGCATTACCTCAGACTCGAGGTCCTGCTCACATAAATCGGGAATTTGGGTAGCGTCGTTAGCCCCCCCCCCACTCCCAAAAAAGAAATGCAACTGGTGAGTTTTACAAGCATGACAAGTGTCTAAAAATGATCTGAATAGGATTATGTATAGATATTTTAAGTCAAAACGACACGGGATATCCATTTTTTGGGGGGAGTGGTGAGGTTTGGGGGAATCTATTTGATACAATTATAAACGTTTTAAGTTTGATATAATTGTTCGATTGTTTTTGGTCAAACGCCGAGAGTTCCCTTTTTACCCCAAATGAGATAATTTACCGCTGTTCACAGACCCCTCGGTTAAACCGCCCGATATCGGTAGCCATGTATTTTTCATTGTTTTTAAATTCCACAAGAGAATGCAACAATTTAAACACGCCTCGTCCATACAACCAAAACTAAAAATAAAGAAGATAAAAAAACCACACATAAAACTCGTGAGCTTCGGAGTAAAAAGTTATGATAATATCGGATATTTTATTAACGTCATAGTATTTTTCAGTCTTCAACTTGCAGTATTGCTGTATTTTGCGACGCACAAGATGACACCCTACTTTCCTGCACAAATGTGGGGTTCGTACAGTACTCGCCATATAAGATGAATTGATAAAATGGGAAACTAACTGGAGTATGTCTTTCCACCCAGAAAAGTGTCAACTGTTAAGAGTAACAAAGAAAAAGAAACAAATAAATTCAAAATATTACATTCATGGAAAAGAACTGACCCAAACTAAAGATGCAAAATACTTAGGAGTCTTAATAAATGAGAAACTATCATGGAATCCCCATGTCAATGAAGTTATTAAAAAAATCAAACAAAACCTTAGGCTTTATAAAAAGGAACTTTAACAAATGTAATAGAGATATAAAACTAAAATGCTACCTCACTTTGGTGAGACCTGTACTAGAATATGCATCTTCTGTATGGGACCCATCCACCAAAGAAAACATTGATAAACTAGAACAAATTCAAAAAAGAGCTGCCAGATTCATTACTGGAGAATATTCAAAACTGACAAGAATAACACCATTAGTTAAATCATTAAACCTTGAAACACTAGAGGATAGAAGAACCAAGAGCAAAGTAGTAATCATACATAAAGCAATTAATTCTAATTTAGAAATACAACACAAAGATAACTTAATACAACCCTCAGATAGACATAAGGATAAAAACACCTTTCTTATTCCGTATGCAAGAACAAACACATACAAGTTTTCGTTCTTCCCGTCCGGAATTCGGGCGTGGAATGGGTTGCCTGAAGAATCCAGGAAAACCAACACTTTATCAACATTTAAATCTCTAATAAAAATGCAGGACTAAACACAAACCATAGATAAGCGTAGGACGCAATAATCTTCTGTATAGAAGGAGCGTCTGTAAACAGATAAGATAAGATAAGACATATTCCTCTTCCAGCGCATACCAAATATTTTTTTTAGAAAACATGAGATTTGATATCAATGTGGTAATGTTCAGGGGTGGACTGGGGCGCCGGGAAAATTCCCGGTGGGCCGCCAGGACCGGTGATATAATAACTGTAATTGATCTTGAAAAAAAAATGTCCTATTTGCTTCTTTTCTGTACTACATAAATACAGTTTCTATGGCAAACATACAAACATCTTTTTAGTGCATATAAAACTCTTATTCACTCTGTCGTCTACCCAAGTAGCTTGTGAGAGATCTTTCTCTAAAATGAAATCAGGGCCGGACCGCGCTTTTCAGGGGCCGCGCTTTGACTAAACATTTTTACTACTTTTTACAATTTTACTTTTATTACGCAAAACTTTTTTTATAACAACGTATCAAGAAAACTTTATATTTATTTTTTCAGGATAAAATAATTAGAAAAATTTGGCACTAATATAATAACATATTATAATCATCCTAATCCTTACGCAAAAAGTATTTTTCCTAGCGTATTTTATTAAGCATTTATGTATTCAGAACATTTTAAAAACGAGAACGCCACTTTTAGGCTTTAACTTGCTATGGTAAGTCAGACAGATCATGATAAATCAAAGGGACATAATATTACATCTACTTTGGAATGGTTTGAGATGAAAAACATGCAACAAAACAATGACAATTGACAAGCCAAGCCAAAAATAATAAACAGTGAAAAGGCTAGTTTGTATAGTGTATTTCAAAGACTCATGGCCATTGTCCAATTTCTCGCTCAACTATTTCGTAGTTCAGATGATAATTACATCGGGCGCAAAATGGAAACTTTCTGGTCTCATCGAATCGCTGGCAAAATTTGTTTCGGTTATGCAGGAAAATATATGAAGAATAAAAAACAAACCCGTAAAACAAAGTTTTTGACTATAAATCCCTTATATATGAGACATAACTAACAGTATTGATTATTTTCAAACGCTACAAACATTGACAGACTGACACCGAGTGATGTCCCTTGTCTTTAGTAAATGGGGGTGGGACGTGAGGGGGTGTCGGCACGACGGTCGGCGTCAACTCAAACTCACGTGGAAGTGGAAGAAAAAAACAATAACAAACCGTGAATTTGAATTACATACCTCATATAAGGATAAACTAAAAATGCATTAATTTATTACGGTACGTTCGATCGATCTGAAATTTTGATACGATGCATTGTTAGGTCAGACGGGTCCGTGTGCCCAATTTCAGCTCGATCGGATCACGGGAAGTGGGTCATTTTCGACTTTTGTTTTTCCGCCCGTCATGAGATGATGAGATGACAACAGAGAGACAGACAGAGAGAGACGGCGGTGAAGTTAATATAAGGGATTTAAAATTGATGAAATTCATGATCACTACTTTAGGAAGGGGCGTTCAGAACGAAATCATTTCGTTGATGGGATATAAGGTAAGGAAAATTATTGCAGGAAGAGTAAAATCAGCTAATTACTTTTCAGTAATACTTGATTCCACACCGTGCCAATGTCACCAAGAACAGACGTCACTGACAATGCGCTATGTAAGCCGAGGAGGTTGATATTCTGAAGTAACTCATGAGCCCTTCATACGTTTTCTAGAAGTGGAAGAAAATCTTGGGCAACAAATGCTTGATGTATTACTATTGTAATTGAGAAAATGGGACTTAGATGTTTCTGATATCCGTGGTCAAGGATACGACAACGGTGCGAACATGAAAGGCAAAAGTGAGGCGTACAAGGTCGTCTTTTACAATTAAACCCCAGGGCATTTTTACCCTTTGTACCCTTCACAGCTATGGGTAGTAATTGGTGGTGCTGGGGGTGTGTTTTTTATTTTGGGGGGGGGGGTGGGGGGGGGGGTGGGGGGGGGGGGGGGTGGGGGGGGGTGGGTGGGGGGGGGGTTAGGGGTGGGGTGGTGTGTTAGTGGGGGTGGGGGGGGGTGGGTGGTGGGGGGGGGGGGGTTGGGGGGGGTGGGGGGGTTGGTTATATTGTGGGATTGGGTGGGGGGGGGGGGGGGGGGGGGGGGGTGGGGGGGGGGGGGGTTGGGGGGGTGGGGGGGGTGTGTTGGTGTGTGTATTAGGAGAGTGTGTGTGGGTTTTTAGGGGAGGGTGGATGTATGGGGGTGGGGTGATGGGGTTAGTTGAGTGTGGGGTGGGGGAAGTAGGATTATTAGGAGGTGGGGAAGTGTGGGGGGTTTGTGGAAGGGGTTAATAGGGGGGGGGGGTTTGTTTTTTGGGGTATGATGGGGGGGTTTAGGGGTTGTGGGGGATGTGATTATGGGTTATGATAGTAGGGATAGGGGGATTTGGTAAAGTATTGGGTGGTGAATTGAGGTGTTGGTTTATGTGAGGGGGATTTATAGGTTTTATTATTGGATGTGGGGGATTTGGGTGGGGGGTATATGTTGTGGGGAATTGGGTTTTGGTTTTTTTATAAAGATTTTTTTGGTATTTTTTTTTGGGGGGGGGGTGGAGGAGGTAGTGGGAAGGTTGGGTTGATGGTTATGAAGTGGTAATGGCGAAATGCGTACGGCATAGTGGGTTTGAAATTGAAATAGCTTGGTGCAAAGTAATATGGGCCACTGACATAGAAGTTGAACTGATTGAACCCAATTGAAAAAAGAAATAAAGCAATTTGCATATGAACTAGAAGATGAACGATTTGTAGATGCACAGGAAAAATTAGCACAGATTTTGTCAATGGACATGTCATTTGAACAAATACTAAGGCATCATGACTCGTTTTGGATTTCATTTTAAATTTCATCAATTACAAAACAATGATCCGCTGAATTGCTGTATGAAACGTGAGAAAAGCTCACTGCCTATATATATACGAACTTAAGGATCTTGATGGTTTCATGCTTGCTGAAGAGTTGCAATCATTGAGTTCCATAATTCCTGCAGTTACCTACAACGATCATGTTAATATTTTGCTGTTTCTTTCAGTAAAAACTATTCCTGTCACTTAGTCTTCCGAAAAAAGAAGCTTTTCGAAAAAAAAACGTATTAAAACTTATAATGGGATAAACAATGATTCAAGATCAGCCAGTCACTAAGCTTTTTTGACAATTGAGACTGGTGTTGCTAAGGATCTTGACAATATTGAACTTGCCGGTATTTCAGATCTTGCTGCCGCGAAAGCTAACAAGATTTACTTGTAAGTTGTAAAAACAAGATGGAAGTAGAAGATACAACCAAACCAACGCTAGTGTATATAGTTTATATTGTTAATTGTATGATATATGTATGAATTATATTTATATATATGTATATATGTAATATGTGTAATTAGCATGGCACCAAAACAAAACATTTTAATTATTTAAATATTTTTAGAGTTTTAGGATTTTCAATTAAAAATAAAACTGTTATCATTGATGTGTCAATGCTGTTATAAAGTAAAAAAAATAAGTAATTTCATTTTTTATTTCATATCATTTAATAAATGTAGAAATGCAAATGTTTGCATGGGTCTCGCTCCTCATCTGCTGCCTTGGGCTCGGGGCCCCGCAAATCGTATGCTGCCTTGGGCCTCGCATACTCTAGAGCCGGCAATGACTGAAATAGATTAAGAATCGCTTGCGAAGCTAATTGTCTTCTACACACCTTGAAGATTATATGCTTATGTCAACAGAAACCGATATTTTAATTGAACTGAATAATAACACAATTATAGATTATATAGCCGAAATGGCACCCAGCTTAAAGAAGTTGCCTTAAACTATAAACACCATCACAGTTAGTCCGAATACAATGTAGACGTACGCTAAATAAATACTTAAATGAAAAAAAAGTGATTTGAAACATACTCATTTTAAAATAGAAAAATAAGGTGGTGGTGTTTTTTTTTAATTTATTTTTTTTAGGGGGGGGGGTCAAAGCTTTGTGACGTATTAGTGAAGGGGGGGTCTAACTTTTTGTGACGACGCGTGACGAGGGGGGGGAGGGGGTGAAAAATGGGTCAAAATTGCGTGACGTTATTTATGGACGGCCCCTAATGGAAAATTGAGAAGTTGTCAACCGAAAATGGGATATATATTCAGCAGTTAAAAACAAAATGCTTTGTTTCTGTTTCCAACCTTTTGGCAACACTTTGTTTGCTCTGGGATCCGATGGGATTTCAGACTGTAAAAATGCCAGTGTGAGACTTTCTGATCATGAAAAATCAAAGGGACATATGACATCTGCCTTGGAATGGTTTGAGCTGGAAAACATGCTAAAAAACGATGCTCAATTGACAAGCAAAGCCTAAATTTAATAAAAAGTGAAAAGACTTGTTGGCATAGTTTGTTTTAACGTCTCGTGGCCATTGTCCAATTTCTGGCTGAGCACAACATTATTTTTTCGTAGTTCAGTCGATAACTACATAGAAACTTTTTGGGTCTCGATGTATTACTACAGTGATGCAATATGCTTTTGCAGGAACATAGACCAAGAAAAATATGTTAACGCTGTAAAGTAAACATAGTTTTTAAAAGAAAATAATAATAATATTATAATTTGGTATGTTAGATATAAAAAGAAAGCTTCATTTATTTAACAAATTTGAAGTTTTCTGTTTTTCCTAATGGTAATGGAACAATCTTTCGTGAATCAATGTTTTCAGCTTGCCATGCTAAATAGCCAAAATTAAAATAGCAATAGATTAGACAACTTTGGCGTATTCGTTTCGTTATTGATCGTAATTAGTTTTTCATTAACTTAAAGTTATAGGGGCTTTTTAAAAACCATTTTACTTAAGATAGTTGTAAGCAATGTTCCAATTAATTATATTATTTTAGGCAGGGTAACTTCAAACCTTAATATCTTAATAAACTTTAATAAATCAACTGGTCTTGAATTCATTACTCCTTTTCTACCCCTGGAGTGAAATATTCTTTGCTTGACAATGTCATTTGAATACTTTAATTTGAAGGCAAAATTTCACTAGATTGTCTGCTGTAAGAAATTTATATATGTTTTTCTAAGTCCTCATAACTGTCAAAACCGCACACAAATTTCTACAGTAATCTCATCTTATGAAGAACTTTCTTCTCAACTGTTTTTATATATAAAATGGATACATATTCGCTTTCATCGCCAAAAATTTCTCACGTACTTTGACTGGAAGATTTGATTAAAAGGATGAGGTCTCCACATACAATTTTATTTTATCAAATGCCAAAGCATCCTTTAAGTATTCCATTAGTTTCTCTGTTTCTAGCACTATATACGTCTGTATATAATTTCGGGCATCTTTGACATAACATAGAGATAGAAAATAAAAGATTTCATTGTGACTATCAAAGTTCCTACGTCTGTTGGTCTGATGAGTTTCTTTTCTGCATCTCTCAGTTCTTCTATAGCTTTCAAAATAAGCACAAAATGGCTCCATGCTATATTCGCTATTTTGTATACTCAAGTCTGCTAGTGCCTTGCTTGTAGAAGCAATTAGATATTCCAAACGGTGTATGTGCAAGAATAAGAATGCGTAACCGCGTTCTAATGTACTAAAATCGTTAGATAATTCGTTTCATTTGGTTATCATGTAAACAAATTAGGATTAATGAACTTTTTGAACGAGATTTGATATTGCGATTTTTATGTTTTTGCGTCTTTCTTAAACTCCTGCATACTTTCCATCGTCATTTATTAAAATCATTTCAGAAATGTCGTAAGCCGATTCACTTTTGCTCCAATGAAATCTTTGAAAGATTCTACGACGTCATTTTTTAAAATTTGCATTTGTTACAATCAGACAACTGGACTTGTTCGATGTTGATCTGAAATGTATGAAGAGCTATTGAATACAATGGAATAATATTTTGTGTCTTGTTCCTGAAGAAAGATGATTTTTTGCGAATTGTATCTCTTAAATTGCTACGAGCTCAGTTTGAATTTTATTTGACAATTTTGTAAAAACCTTTTTTTACACGATGTTCTCGGAGTGCTCGATCGCACTTTGCAAGCAAATGCATCTGTTCCCGAACATTGCCTTTATTTGCAACAGTTTTGTCCTCTCTGTGACCGCAAAAAACCACATTCAGTATTGCCAGGATTTAATAATGACTTTTTGCATCCGATTTCTGATTCTTTCCAATTGACTTTGGAAAAGTTGAGCAGTTGTTCATGAGTGGCTACTTTTGGATATATGCGTGCAAAGTTGTAATTCAATTAAATAAGTAATTTTGTTAATTATTTTGTTTATGCCACAAAACAAAGATTAAAATAAAAATAATGATGCTTTGGGAGAATAAACCATATAAGTACGACAACAATGTTTCCCCAGTAGTTTCCTTAAGTTAAAATCAAACGTTAATCAATAAATTATATGTATCGGAACAATATTGTCATGTTCGTACTCTGAACTACTCTACATACTTCAGCCCCTATGTTTTTTTCAATTCAGTAGCATTAGTATCAGAAGACTTAAGATTCATAATGGTGTTTGAAATGTTGGCAATAGAAACGTTCACGTATTTTAGTATGGTTTCAGATTTTATTTGAATTTTTTTATCTTGGTTTTTATTTTATTTGATTAAACTTTATTTTAACGATTTTCATTGTTAAAGCTAATTAACGGGGAATTTGCCGCCCCCCCTCCACACACACACACAATGTGCCGCTCCGAGCTTTTGATTGGCTCATGTTTCATGTACAGTAAATTTTGCTTTTACAACAGGAGCGTCTGTCTAATCAGAAGAATTTGTTTAAGCTACCACCACATCAGTGTTGCGTCCTCATACTACGTAAGTACTTTTCGGTACATTAGCATTAGTACCTGAAGAATTTATATCCAATTAGGAGTTTGAAATTTTTTCAGTTCAAACGTTCACATGCTTTAGGGTCGTTCCTTTATTTCTTTTATTAATTTCTTATTTCGCTTTTCTTTTATTTCGATAAAAAATCTACACTTTCTAATTAAAATGTTATTGTTAGAAACTATTTAACGACTAGGAATTTGCCGGCTCTGGCAAAGTGCCGCCCGGGGCATTTGCCACCCTTGCCCCCCCCCCTCGCTACGCCACTGCCAGGAGGTGGATATTCTGAAGTAATTCACGAGCACTTCGTACGTTTTCCAGAAGTAGAACAAAGTATTGGACAACGCCTGCTTCGTGTCTTACTATTAGAACTGAAAAAAAACTAGAATTAGATGTTTATGATATCCGCGGTCAAGGAAACGATAACGGTGGGAACTAAAGACTAAAGGGGCATAAGTCAGGCGTACAAGCTCATCATTTACAATTAAATTCTAGGGTATTCCTTACCCCTTGTACCTGTCACAATTACAACTTGCTGCCATATGTGATATGGCAAAAACTTGTCCTGCTGCAATGACGATTTTAGGTATAATTCAAGTAATCTGTTTTATTTTCTGCTTCAACAAAGCGATAAATATTCCTTTCCAAAGTATGTTCGAAATATTTATGTGAAACTAGATTAAAACGCAATGCTGAAGGTGTAGAGGCAATATGATATTAAGCAGGCGAAATCTACTATGCACTTTTCGAAGTTTCAGAGCAAAGTGTGATCCAACAAGCTCGAAGTGGAGCATAGTCATTGTGCGAACAACTTCAGAGCTTCAATTTCATTGTTTCAATTGCTTTTCTTGGTGCGACATACTGTTCCAATTTAATTACATCAGCAAAGAATTACAAAATATTTCTGTAAACTGTAAATCTAGCTACTGCAGTTGACATCATGCAAACATACTGAGAACAGACTGGACGGATGAAACCAGCTTGTGCACGGCACCTGAGAACAGACTGGACGGATGAAACCAGCTTGTGCACGGCACCTGAGAACACACTCATGGATGATTAAAGTCAATTCATAACCTCAAGCAGTGAATTCTTTTCACGTTCAAGTTTTTCAATGTGGGACTGGAACACACTCATCAGAGAATACATATGCCAAAGGTAAACCCCACTCAGGTCATTTTGATAGAAATTTCGGGTCACAACAAGTGGTTTATCTTGAGACGGAGAAAAACCCGGACAAAAGCTATTTTTCTGGAAAGCTGCCTGGACGCCCGGGCAGGGGCATAAAAAGAGGACATGTCCGAGGAAACCCGGACGAATGGTAACCTTAACATGGAGCCCGGTCCAGCCACTTTATTATACAATATAATAAGTTTGGGATCCTTAATTTAGCCTTACATCATTGGAGGCCCCTGGCTTTAGCCATATTAGCTCCCCCCCCCCACTTAATCCTCCCCCTGAGACCATAAGTTTAATGTTAAGAGCATGGGGGGGGGTGAGACCACCCATAATTATGCCTCTGGATAAGTGTTGTGCAAAACTTTCAGCCGAATGTACACCAGGAAGTGAGTAAAAAAACAAATTCAAGATTCTACCACAAACATATCCATAATCAAACAAATATAATAAAGGACCAAACTATTTAAATTTCTCAAAATTCCATCCGACACAGTGTCAATTCCCATGGCTCCTACTATTGTTGATAGGTAAATTAAGTTTAAAACTAGACCTGTGACTAATGATTAATATCAATGACTCAATGACCGACAACAACTTGAACTTGTAATGTCTTGTGCTAGCCCGCGCGAATCACTATTTGGAAACGCTGGTGTCACTTGCAGGGGCCTATATGTTCGAAGGGCTGAGAACTGAGAATACACCATCAGTAAATGCTTCGTCTTTTTGGCACACTGTTAGTTGACATCTCTGAAATTTATTGATTTGTTTATTTTGTTACGTCACACTCTTACTCTTACCGCAGGGGTGTCCAAAGTCCGGCCCGCGGGTCAAAACCGGCCCGCGAAGCAATTTTTACTGGCCCGCGGCCTTAGTTGAAATAATTAATTGACTGACGTATTATTTCTGTAACGAAATTATATTTATAAGAAAATTCGAAATTTTGTACTGTTTTGAGTGCGTCAAATGATGGCAAAAATCGATGACGTTTTATTTTTAACAACGTGGAAATGGATTTTTTAAAATCCGATGCAGTTAAGTGTACACAATTCGTTGACCATCTACTTAAAAATTGATTACGTCATTTTTATTATATTTTCCCCATTGACTTGGAGGCTGAAACCAATGTGGCATCGGTGAACTTTAAAAATTTTAATATTTTTTTGTATCACAATTTTTAAACAACTTTTCGGCTTTTGTTATATTCAACACATGTAAGGTACGTTGTACAAAATAACAATTTTTTCCATAACTTTGCCTTGATTATCAAATTTAAATCATCTCTATCTTATATATTACAGACGCTCCTTGCATACAGACGCTTATTAAATTGCGTCTAATTATTCTAATGTTTGAATGAATTAATGTACAAATATTTAATTTTTATTAAGTCTTGAAAATCGCTATAAAATTTTGATAGTATTGTCTCATTTTAACTCCATAGTCCTTATTTAAAAAAAATAAAAATAATACCATTAAATCAGTCTTTATTTAATCTTGAAAAAATCTTAAGAATTATAAATTCTTTTAAATAACGTAATTGCTAGGATAGGCAAAATAAAATTTCAAAAAATTTATCGTAAATTATAATTTTGAAAAATGTATAATCATGCTCCAATTTTGTCATGTTTTTAGGGGCCGTCCATAAATGACGTCACGCGATTTTGGCCGATTTTTACCCCCCCCCCTCGTCACGCGTCGTCACGAAAAGTTAGCCCCCCCCCTCTAAAAATACGTCACAAAGCTTTGACCGCCCCCCCCCCTAAAAACAACACCTTATTTTCTATTGGAAAATAAGTATGTTTCAAATCACTTTTATTGTCATTTAAGTATTTATTATTTATTTAGTGAAGGTCTGCTCTACATAGTCTACATTGTAATATCGTAAACCGCATGAAGCATTTTTTAAAGACGTATAACCGACCTTCAGAAAACGAACTGTGTTACCGTCCTTAGATTATATTTTATTTTAATACATAAAAATTAAACATTGACTATTAATCATCACGGTTAACGTCTTTGTTTAGAAAAAAAAATTTAACAATAATATTTTTAAAATGTATTTTTTTAAAATCCCTCAATTGACTGACGGGCATCGCGTAAGAAAGAGGTCAGCGAACAAGGGTAAATAACCTCATCTGGGGTCAAAAGGGAATTCTTTGGGGTAATGCAGACTCATTTTTGACATATAACATCCACTACAATCCACTAGATATATAAAAATACGTCATGTGTACGCTTGGAATATATGCCCATTATTGAACCGATTTCTTCCAGAAAATTCATTTTTAAAAATTTGACAACTATGTAGATTTCTTACAGACATACTATACGAATACACCTAAATCCACCCTACTTTCATTTATATTGACACGAGCAGTGGCGTAACAACGGGTTGGCATCGGGGCAGTTGCCAAGGGCGCCAGCTCAAAAGGGCGCCACAAAATATCTAATTTTTTAATTTTTATTTAAATAAATGCATGCTGTGACTCTTTTTAAAAAGAAAATTCTTACCCCCCCCCACCCCCTTATGTAGGGAGTAAAGTGAATGAGGGGAGGGAAGGTGTCTCCTCTCAAGGGCTTGCGTCGGTATTTCAAAGCAAGTTGGCTCCTTTCATACGAAACATCGCCTCCCCTCTTTCCTGTCAACCCTCCTAGCCGGTATGGGTGTTCTCAATATCAACATTGTCCTTGAATAATCTGCGCCTATTACGCCAGTGTCCCTAACTCGAAAACTCCGTAAGTCCAATTTTCCCCCCCTTGAGTTCGACTTAGATATAAGGTCTGACGTATTAGCAAGACGCCAATACGCCAGCTAAGGGAAGTGCTGAGCTGTAGTCGGTGGAGTGTTACTTAAATTTACTTATAACTGTGAGTTTCTATCGTTACGTATGAGATAATGATTATGACACATTGACACTATTGTTTTTATTTATAATACATGTTACTTCAAGTTTTGATGTATTCTTTGTTAACGCAACAATATCCCGTTTTATCCATCAATTTATTTGGTATTATTTAGTAAATGATAAACTGCAAATTGGTATTGTTCCTGTCTTATGCATTTTTAAAATTCACGTTGTATGACTGTCACTGACAGACTACGTAATTATTGTCATAAATAAAATATTCAATCAAAAATTAAATTATTTTGTCTAACAAATGAAAAGATCGCAAAGCTGAAACTTGTCAATTTATCAAGGGCGCCAAAAAATAAATTAGCCAAGGGCGCCAAAAACCTAGTTACGCCTCTGGACACGAGTGACAATAATCTTAATCCACATGACTTGACTGTATCAATTATCCTTTCTGTGATATTTAAAACTAATGCCTTAAAAACTGAGCTAAGAAGAAAAGTTGTTTTGTACTCCTCTCGAATTGCGATGTCAAGAATTTGATGCATTCAATAAAGTTAATGAATACTTGACTAATTTTAAATGGCTTCATTTATCATTATATCTAAAGACTAGAATGGCCAGGGGTCGTTTGACCAAAACCAATCGAACAATTATATAAAACTAAAACGTTTTTAATTCTATCAAATAGATTTCCCCCACTCCCCCTTTTAAAGAAAAGGATATTCTGTGTCGTTTGTGACTTAAAATATCTACACATAATCCTATTCAGTTTCATTTTTAGACACTTGTCATGCTTGTAAAACTCACCAGTAGCATTTTCGCTAACGACGCTCCCCCAAATCCTCGAGTCATGTGAGCAGGACCTAGAGTCTGGTGGTTGAGGGGGGGGGTAACGCACACATAAACTTGTGTATTTTGTGGGTAACGGGCAAAAAAGTTCGACGATCTTGCCGTGAGGGAAGCAAACGACTGCGGTTACATCACAAATGCTTTGATGTCAACATGAAACGACGCAGTGAAACAGTTACATACGTTATCTTGTGGATTCTCAAACTTAAGGATTATAATTAGATTTAATTTTCGTGTCTTGATAGCCTACGCCAACCAGCGTCTGATGGCCTACCGACCGGCACATTGAGAAGCACTGATTAAAAAAAATAAAGTGCATTAAATAAATTGTAAGCGACAAAATATTTCAGTGGAAGTTTTATTTAAAGTTGCCCTTTTGATGTGACGTCACATTTCTTCAACCCCCCTCCCTCCCCCTCGTCACGCATCGTCACAAAAGTGTGACCCCCTCCCCCCTAGGTGCGTGACGTCATTTATGGACGGCCCCTTAGTGAATGTTACAATTTCATGATTAAATTAATTCTGGAAATAAAACAAATTTACGTATCTATATGTAGTTGTGTTAAATTGATAGTGAAGTTGATGTTATTTAGACATCTTAATTCCTATATAGAATGGAGAAGGCACGTAAAAAAAAATGAAAGTTGATAGGGGCCGTCCATAAAGTACGTCACGCTCCAGAGGGGGGAGGGGTGTAAGAAACTGTGACAGTTTGTGACAGGGAGGAGGGGGGGGTCCGGCCATGTGTGACGTCACGGTGTTTTATAGCAAATTTTAATTATTTTGTTAATAAAAATAATAATTTTTGTTCGAAAGTGTGACGTACTTTAGGTGGGGGAGGTCCAAGATTTGTGACAGTTTGTGACAGGGGGAGGGGGGAGTTAAAAATTGTCAAAAATAGCGTGACGTACTTTATGGACGGCCTCATACGACGCTACAAAGAAAAGTAATGGAAGTGACCAGTGGATGACATGTGTGTGAGTAAAGAATTACTTGACCTTCAGAGTCTTAAAGACCAAACAAGCGGAAAAGTTTTATTTGATTCCGTTTGTTTTGCTGTCAATGGCAATAAACTACCATGGAAAAAATATATCTGGAATTATTCCTGAGGGTGCCTTAAAATGGACAATACATGGAAGTTAAGGAACGACCAATTCCAGAACTATCTAATACTGCTAGGCTGGCATATTTTGCATTTTTAGTTAATGTTATAAGACATCTAAACATTCTTAGCACAAATCTTCAAGGGCTCAATTCAGTGGTAAGACAATTATATTTACAAATTAAGGTCTTTGGGAAGAAGCTGCAACTTTTTCAAAGGCAACTGTCTCAAGTGCAGCATAATACCATACATTTCCCTTAAATACAATAAATCATTACTAGTTTTCCAGAAAGAAGCTTCAATGAGAAAATACAGAGGTATGGTGTGAGCAGACATTTTCAGTTATGAATTTTAACAAGATCTGTGTGAGGAAGTGACTCTTAACTACGTAAAATCATAATCATACGTATCAAAACCAGTGGCATTGAGCCCGAATACACATATTTACTGCATTCAAGATCTCAATTTCACCCTTCACATTAAAATTTTGCATAAAATCTTATCAACATAAGTCATTTTACACGCTTTTATTTATAAATTATTTTAATCCGGCACCCGAATATCTTTACTTCATGGAATATGGCCTGCCATCCAAAAAGTTTGGACGCCCCTGTTTTACCGCATTAGTAATAATTAGTATTGCTATTTTAGTTTAGCACGACACTTTAGAAAAGTGAACAAAATCTGGCCAGACATCACACAAAACAAATATTACTATAAATAAATTTGTCGCTCTACTTATTCTGACTGAAGCTAAAACTAAAATACACATAATTCTCCTGGACGTCCAAATCCATGATTACCAAATGCACGACACAATAACTGGAACAAATATGACCACCAATGTTTACCTTACTTATGGATTCATATGGTTTGATTAATGAATATTTAATATAGGTATAGGAATGTTTTAATTTTATTGATTCATTCATTCAATGAAGTTTCATGACATCAGGCATGATCAGGATCAGGTAAATGGCAGTTTCAGTTATTAATTTGTTTCCCTTTCCTAAGTGACTTACTGAGTCTGAGACTTGTTGTTTGTGTGTAAGTCTCAGTAAGTATCATTGTAATAACATTATCTTATCTTATCTGTTTACAGACGCTCCTTCTATACAGAAGATTATTGCGTCCTACGCTTATCTATGGTTTGTGTTTAGTCCTGCATTTTTATTAGAGATTTAACATTAGACATTATTAACATCATAACATAACAGTAGCAACTTAACAACTGACTTCAACTTCAACAAGTCTCCACACTCGGCTTCAAGGAAATGTCATAAATAAAAGGCTTAAAAAGGCAACACTTTACTGACTTTACTTTTTAAAAAATGTAAATGCAACATTTAAAAATTGCATTAATAAAAAATTAAAAAATTAATAAGAGTTAAGTATTAGAAAAGAGTGAAGAAATAAGGTCCCGATATTCCGATACGATTCCGATTAATCATCCCATCACTAATTAACGCACATCATGTATATAAAGAAATTTCAAGCGCATGTTAATATTTTTCCGCCATATTGGTTTTCGTTTAACTCGATGATCATTTATCTCGGCTCCATTTTTCATACCTCGAGGCCGTCGACTTAAGCGGGTCCCACTGTACTACTAAATAAATGTTAATATAATTTTATATCTATAATATGAAGCGGAGTCCCGTTGTGGCGTTTATTTGGCTCCTTTACTGATTTCCATGACCGCTCGATTAGTTGGGTGTTAGCAACAGTAATAGGATCAACGAAATGTAGGCTGTGAGTGTAATCCATGCCGAATTAAAAAAATAAATAGTGATATTATATTACAATTGATAATACATAAGGCAGCCCATTTTGTTTTTAATGGCAACTTTATTTCATTTATCGTTTAGATTTTCTAAATGTTTTTAATCAGTTAAATCAGTGTTGTTCTCATTCTTGTCAAATTTCAATATACATGTAGTTAAATTAATAAAGTGAATATAGTCAATCATGTTAAGTATAATTTATTTTATACTGTATTAGTATGGCTTATAAATAATATATATATTATTTACAACAGTTAATACAAAAATAAAAATAATTTTAAAAATCTTGGTGGTCGGATAACAGACAAGTACCTCATATTTATATATTAATATTATTATTATTATGTATATATATTATCCTAGATATTGTTAATTATAGGGTAAATACGGGGTAATCCTGCAGTTTCTACACATATATTATTTCAAAGCGAAATTTAATATTCTCGTGAGAACTTGCATTTTTAATTTATTTAATACATTATTATAGAGTTAGAGCTTAAGGGAAGAAACGACTATGTCACATTTTTCTAGTTTTGAGATATTCAAGTTTTAAAGTTCAAAATTATTTAGATTTCTTATAAATTAACTAAAAAGATTTGAATTTTTAATAGGGTCAGAGACATTTTTTTCATAAAACCTCATTCAGAGCATTCTATTTTTGACCCTCTATCAGATACAAGGGTTAACTAAAAAAATTTGAAAATTTCACTTAGCCGTTTCTTCCCTTGAGGTCTTTATATGTTGTATTTTAGCTATTACAGTACATATATCATGTATCCTACTCCGATTATGTAGCTTCAATGGCCGAAATAAAGCCTTAGAAATTAATAAGACTTACATACAAATTAGCGCTGTAATTCACTTTAATAGCTAAAATAAAACATATAATAATGCATTTAATAAATTAAAAACGTAAGTTCTCACGAGAAAATTAAAATTTGCTTTTAAATAATATACGTGTAGAAACTGCAGGATTACCAAATACGGCATTGGACGTCTGGAAGTATTTTAGTCTACTTCCCATTTTAAAGTTGACAGTTCTCAATTATTTAAAATGTACCCTTCTGCTACATAATTGAGCCAATTGAGCTATTGTTCAATCAAAATTGAGGTTAGAAGACATTTTGTTGGAAATGTCAATTTTAGAGTCCATGGGAAGTGTTACATCTTAAATATTTAATATTTATATAATTTGAGGACCTATAAGTACAAACACTACAACTTCAGGAAATGTATAGTTTAAATTAACTATGAAGTTAAGGCACGGAGGGGTACATTTTTAAATAATTGAGTATTGAGAACTGTAAAATTTGAAACGGGAAGTAGACTAAAAAATAATAAATAAAATATAGAATACTTCTGGCTTCTGGACGTCGAACACCATATTGACCAATAATAGTTATAGGCATATTTTATGGCATATGCCTTGCCTTCTACTTCTACTTAACTTTACATTACTTTACTAAATAGTTTAAATAGGCCTAGAAATAGTAAATAAGCTAAACTAAACTAATTGACAATAATAATTATCTACCGTAAACTAAACTAATTTCTAATTGTGCAAGACTAAAACCAACACCATCTCCTTTTAAATTAATTTTCAAAACTTAAACTTTTACTTTTACAACAGTTACTGTCAGTGTGTGTATCTCTATAGCATAGTGTATAACATAAGCAGGCTAGAACTAAATATATAGCCTAGTAGTAATATTTAGCAAAGTTAGTATAAAGTAGATGAGTGAGTATTGAGTTAAGTCAAGTAAGCTAACTAATAAAATAATAGTATAGTCATAGTATAGCCTATGCCTATATAATTTATATATTATACTATATCTGTGTAGTTAAAACATACTATAGGCCAGGGGTAGGGCTGTCAATATTGTTGGAAAATGTTGCCCGGGTAGCCGTCCAAATTTCGAACGGGTACCCGGGTTACCCTATCGAAACATCGCATAATTTTCCCCGTCATGACTGCTATACAATTACAATGCTACCTAGCCACCTTCCATGCACCTCATTTAACACAGTAGTTACATGGCCGACGTCTTAGGGGCCGTACATAAATAACGTCAAGCGATTTTGGCAGATTCCCCCCCCCCTTCCCATCACAGGTTGTCACAAAAACTTAGAGCCCCCTCCAATATGACGTCACAAAGCTTTGCCCCTCCCCCCCATAAATGCCGTACTTCCTTTTTGAAAATGAACATGTGTCAAATAACTTTATTGTCATTTAATTTTGTATTTAATGTGAAGTTGAACTCTAAAAATCGCTACACGCTTAAATCCAAGTAAAACTTCATTAAATAAATTGTAAGCAATCAAATATTTCAGTGGAACTTTTATTTAAAGTTGCGCGTTTTGATGTGACGTCACATTTATTCTTAAACACATCCCTCCCCCTCGTCACAAATGTGTGACCCCCTCCTCCCCTAGGTGCGTAACGTCATTTATGGACGGGCCCTTATCCATCTTACACTGTTAGTAACTAATTTATTTTACTTTCAAATTTTGGTGTATTATTAAAATCAGTTTTTGGGCAAGGCACACGCTGTAATGAACACACGAAACACAATCGAATGGAAGGAGGAGGAGGGGGGTAGATAAACATCGACAATCGTAAACCCAATGTTGGCGTATTTAAAACATCAAAGTTAGTGTCAAAGCAAGGGTGTTTTTATTAACAAAATCAAACACGATCTCTTTCATCTGTATGCCAGCCTCTTTCTCATTTTACACTCTTAGTAACTATTTAATTTATTAACCTTAAAAACTGACAACCTTGTACGCATTATTAAGATCAGTTTTTCTAGGCAAACACGTGTTAACGAACACAAAAAACACAAGCGAATGGAAAGGGTGCGGTTATAGTATAGGAGTGGATGGGGGAGATGGGGTAGATAATTGGTATCAATCGGTAGCCCAATGTCGGCATATTTCAAAGCAATGTTAGTGTCAAAGCAGGGGTGTTTTTATTAACAACAACAAACACAGCCTCTTTCATCTTTATACAGTCCATCCTTATTTTCGGCAGAGAAGTTTTGTTTTCTTTATATGATTCATTCAAAGAACCAAAATCTTCTCGTGTTTGCGATTTCTGTTTCATTTTCAGAGAAAAAAAGATGTATCAAAATACATTGTAGTTTGTCGAGACCGTATTGTATTTCCCGTTGACAGATAGTTCTCCTTAGATGTATTTCACAGCATATATTTGAAACAAAAAATTTCTTTTTAAAAATTTGTTTCGCAATCTGTAAATTTAACACAAAAAAGCTGCATGCGAGCCGAAGTTTGGTTAATATAGACATTGAAGCCACATTTTCCCGGGTACCCGTTGACGGGCTTAGCCAGGGGTCTTAAACACTCATGCTGCCCTCCAAGTGGTTTTTTATGGCCCAACAGTCAGTAAGCTTACAAAAATTTACTATTCATGAAATTCAGATAGCTATGTAGGGAACTTACTAGTACTGATACACATCAAATTTTATTGTTAATTTTATATACATAATATATTTATTAAAATAAAATATGATTTAAGCCAGTAAATACAACTAGTTAATAAAATGATAATAAACCATTTTTTGGGGTTTTTTTGTTTTGTTTATTGGGGCCAGGTTGTTGGTGGAAGGGGGGTGGATGCAGCCCTTGACACATAATTTCTTAAGTGATAAAATGGCACATGAACATGCTTCATCCGAGTTTGAGACCCCTGTGGTATAGGATATTTGAATATGGGAATTTCCCCTACCTTGTTACTTTATTAGTTACATATTACATGTAATTTCATTTGTAATATTATATGGTATCTTTGACTTTGGGATTTTTTATTTGTCAGGCATTTGCTACAATTTTTGTGCTAAAATAATAATTATTTAATAATTAATAACAGTGTTTAGTCCAGTTAGAGACAGAATTTAAACTAATTCAACTTTTAATTTAAATTAAGCCTATTTTACACAGTGCAGACTTTCACTTTAACCTCTAAAGTTAAAATCCAATCATTCATAAATTTATGCACTTCCCATAAAAATATGTCATCTAAATTTAATTTTGCAAAGAAAAATTGAAGTGCAAAATCTAAAGTTATAAAGTCTAAAGCCTCAACTTTTGTGTTATATTTTGCTTAATTTTAAACTTCTGTGTAGTACTCAGTTTTCAAAGGATCAAAATACATGTATTTGTAATATTTTATTCTCTTTTAAGAGTATGTTAATAATTAGGTATTTAAGCAACTACATGTATTCACTTAAAGAAGAATTTTGTCGGCCCATATATTCTGGAGCCTTAAATAAGTAAGAAAAGTCAGTAATTTTTCTTTTTTTTTAGTTTCTTACCCTGTTTGAGAATGATTCTGAGTAAGCTCTCAATTCACAATAGACACTATAGTATATTATAGTAAAGAATAAGAATAGTTCCTACGGTCACTATTAATTTTGTCAAGAGTAAAACAGTCATAAAACACTTTCTTTTATATATTATAACTTAAAAAGTATGAGAGTACGTTTTACTTACTTAAGTATGTTTTTATAAAATTATGTATTATAATGTCAATGGGTCGTCCATCAATGAAGTCACCTGATTTTGGCCGATTTTTCACTCCCCCTCGTCACATGTCGTCACAAAAACGTAGACCACATCTCCTATATGACGTCACAAAACTTTGCCCCCCCCCCATAAAAGCCATATTTTGTATTTGAAAATGAGCATGTTTCAAATCACTTTATTGTCATTTAAGTATGTATTTAGTGTAAGGCTGCACTCTAATATCGTAAAACGCCTGAAGCCATGTGAAACGTCATTAAATAAATTGTAAGCAATCAAATAATTAAGTAGAACTTTTATTTAAAGTTGGGCATTTTGATGTGATGTCACATTTCTTGTTACAAATGTGTGGCCCCCTCTCCCCGTGATGTTATTTATGGACTTCCCCAATAGCTAAATAAAAAATGATGGTCTGTGTTACAAAATAAATCATCCCCCATACAGAGTTTCCCCCCGGGTTATTTATTTTTAAATAAATTATTGGGAGGAGAAGATACATCCACCCCCATCAAACTTTCAATATAATACAAATGGATCTTTTGAAGATTTTAGCTTTAAGTTGCTAGAAAAGTTAGAAACTATAGCTTTCATAAACATACAGTACAAATATTACTATGCATATTATAGTTTTCACAATCACAATTGATGTGTTAAGCATGTGTTGTTTTTTTTGTACCTATCAATATACTTAAGTGAATTATTAGAATAATAATCAATGAATCACAAGAGCTAAACTATTTGACTTAATTCTATTTATTTACTTAGTTTATATTAGAGAATTCTTTTAGGAGGACCCAAATAAATTTCTTTTCATCCTAAATTTTACTAAGCAGAAAAAGGGGAAAGTTTTATTTGGTATTCAACTGATTGGATCAGTAACAAAGCACAGTGATGAGGTTAACTGAGATAAAGTGGAGAATAAATTTATGTGGTGTCATCAGCAAATATAACTTATTTGGCCTTCCCAGATATGAAAGATGTCACGTTTTATCTTTGTTAGGTGCACATTTTGTAATCACCATTGTAATAAAGGACTTGCACACTCTCTTATCTACTTGAGTTAAATAATTATTAAGGATGTTACTTTGTTAACTTGTTACTCTCGTGTTGAACTAATTGAGGCTCATGTCAGATAGAGCAAAGTCAAGGAGTGCTGTTCATAAATACTTTTTTACAAATAGGATTTTTTGGTTTTATTTTCAGTTCATTTTGTGACAGATGACAAAACCAAGATATCAGGAATACAAGGAAATGGTAATAAAGATAATTTGAATAAATGGAAAGTAATGTTGAGTAAAATAAAAAAGTTATTTGATAATCTATATTATCTATTTTAATACTTGATTTTTTTTTCTCCAGGGTTTATTGGTTAATCATACTGGTGAGCATTAGCAATAACTTCACAACAAAATGGATGAAAGTGAAAATCGACCTCTCTTAGGAGTACGTGTAAACCCGAGCTGGGAACGAGGTCCGTTTGCTCCCTCTCCCTCTTCTGTGTTACGTCAAACAAGTAACAATGGGAACAGACATTCCCAGTTGCAAAAAACTGCCAACCAAGATGTCACCAGGAGTTCAAACTCCAACATCCAGAGCTTACTTACCACAAACACATCTAGCAGTTGGAATGTCAGGTGTGCTGTGTTTGCAATTCTTCTATCAGTTGTGTTGGAAAGGATCAGCTTTTATGGCCTGACAGGAAATTTGGTGCTTTTCCTTAACAAAACGCCTTTTCTTTGGGAATCATATCACGCAATGAATGCGTTATTCCTGTTCTTCGGTATTATGTATATAGTTTCTCTCATCGGTGGTTGGATTGCAGATTCATGTCTTGGACGTTTTAAGGCTATGCTGCTGGCATTTCTCATCTACATATGTGGCTATGTACTCATGCCTTTTATTGCACAAAACACGAAGATGGTAGACAATAACACAACGCATTCAAACAACACATCTGATGGTGTTTATTTGTTACCCAAGATATGTGTTATTGTGACACCCAATAAGAATGAAGTGGTCAATCCTTTTGAGGAGAACTGTGCATGGCTCATTTATGTGACCCTAATCATTATTGGCATTGGCGCGGGATCCCTCAAGGCCAGTATTTGTCCTTTCGGATCTGAGCAGGTAATTCTTTTAAGGATTTTCAAAAATTCTGCTTTTAAAAAAATGTTAACTGCAATTGAAATATTTTAAATCTTACAAGATTTGTGATAATTTGAGTCTGCAAATAATTAAACTTTTACATCTCATCACTTTAATGAAACGTTTTTGAAATAGAAAACAAAATGGTAATTTGCATTACTTTGACTTGAATTTTGGATGATTTAATTTAATAAATTAAATGCCATATATTGCCACCTTAGATGTAATAGTTAAATATTAGTCACAGCACAATGTAAAATTGTTCAATCTTAGGATCTTTAAAA
Organism: Ampullaceana balthica; assembly: GCA_944989445.1. Classification (NCBI taxonomy): domain Eukaryota; kingdom Metazoa; phylum Mollusca; class Gastropoda; family Lymnaeidae; genus Ampullaceana; species Ampullaceana balthica. The sequence goes on from CALYLW010000342.1 coordinate 369,410, forward strand.
GTGAAAATAAATTATGGAACTTATAAACAGTTCAATATCAATAACTGGTGCTAAAAACATGTGAAATGGTGTCCAGATAGAAACATTATTTCTGACAAAGTGGTCAGCTTTGTGTGATTTGTTTGAAGCTTGTGGTGGGCAATTTTTGAATGCCTGACTTCTCTGATATATTTACCCTCATCACTGGCTGTCAGACTCATTCAGTGCCTGACACTATAACTCTATAAATGTCCCTTGGAGGTTTGGTATATAATAAGTCGTTTACTTGAATGCATATTTTGTGAAACAAATTTTGCTGGGTTATGTGTGTGCATGCCTTGTGCGGGTGGCTAAGAAGTCATGCACCTCTGGTATTAGTGTAGAGAAAGGTCTTTGCCGCTTTTTGTAATTTAAAATTCATTCATCGAAATTTTTGAAAATATTTCAACCTCTTTTTTTGTGTGTTACTCTTTGAACCATCATTGACCCACCCCGCAGCTAACTAGAGCCAGCCAACAAACTCAGCTAAGTTTTTTCAACTGGTTCTACTGGTGCGTCAACTTTGGCAGCTTTGTAGGCCTGGGAGCCATTGCCTACATCCAGCAGCAACATAGTTTTGAAATAGGATTTATCATTGGTGCTGTTACGCTTGGATGCTCTGGACTTGTATTTATATTTGGTGAGTAGAAACTTATTGTGCTCACTGCTCAGACTTGTATTTATATTTGGTGAGTAGAAACTTATTGAAACTAATCATTTAATGACTTGAATTTTAAACATAATGTTTTCACAAGGTTTAAAAGCATTTGAAGACTTTCTTTTCCTAACAAATTTAGAATTTATTTTGGGCAAATATCAAAACTGATGTGTGTGAATATATTCACCAAAGTGCTATTTATAGATAGTATGATGCTATAATTTATTGGAATTTAGTATTACTCTGAGAAACATTCTTATCATCTGGAGGCACAGTTTTTTATCAGAGATATCAGAGGCTTCATTGATCATTCTTTGCTCCTTTCAAAATGTGTTCACAGGTCGTTGTTGTTATATAAGTCGACCACCGGACGGGAGTGTGCTCACAAATATATTCAGAATAATTAGAGAAGCCTGGAAGAGAAAACATGAGAGGCAACAGCTAGGGCAGATTCACAGGGCATCAGACCCCCAAGGGTAATTTAATGGACTATAATATTTAAATCTGTAAAAGAATGTCAGATCCTCAAGGGTAATTTATAGGGGTCTACCGATATATCGGCTGGCCGATTTATCAGCACAGATATCTGGATATCGGCAATATCAGTATCTGTAGCATGTAAAGGTCCCGATATTGAGGTCCCCGATTTTTCATAATTAGTGACATTTTGACCTAAAAAAAAATTATTATCATTTAGATTTACAATATCTCGACAAATTAATATATCGATCCCGATACGGGTATTGAAATAACCAAAAGAGTCCTAGTATTAATATGTACAGCCAAGATACAATGCGCCATGTGCTATGATATTGTTTAGGTATCGGCCGATTTTCATACACTCGGAAATACTGTGTAAGTGGTGCCGATGCCAAGTATACCGTAATTGCTCTAATAGCAAAGATGCACGCAGAATCACAGATGTCTAAAACATTTCTTTTTGTATGGAATAACAAAATGTACCGTGTGCAGACTTATTGTCATTGGCAACCATTCATCTTTCAACCTCATTTTCACTCTACTATTGCTTTGTTCTCATTGTTTCATTCATAAAAGTTGGCAGTGTGCAAAAGCCATTTAACTATTGGTTAGAAGTAATAATTATGAGTCAAAGTTGAAGGTTCAAAAGAAGTTCCAAATTTTATTTGTACATTTTTTATAAAGGACAGTTTTTTTTGTCATGAGTCACATGTAGGTCATCATCTAGAACTTGTAAACACATCAGAAACTTCATTTTGGCAAAAAAATATCGGCAAAAATGCATATCGGTAGACCCCTATAATATAAATATAAATAATTACAAGTGATAAATTTAAGAATGACGTCATCAAATATGACCGCTGGTAGTTGTCCTAACAAATACTTATATCGGCACTAATATCAGAAAAAAAATATCTGTAATATCGGCAGACCCATAATATAAAATATAAATAATTAGGAGTGATAAATTTAAGAAAGACGTCATTAAATAAGACCGCTGGTTTTTGTTCTATCAAAAACTCATATCGGCACTCAAATCGGAAAAAAATATTGGTAATATTGGCAAAATGCATATCTGTTGTTTAAAATGGGGTTTAAATAATGTGGATCCATTAGCAAATAAAAGTTATATTTTATAATTATTGTTTTTTTATTTTCTGATTTAAAAATTAAAGAAATATTCATAGAGTAGGCAGAAATCTGAAAAAGGCTCGACAAAATGTGAAATTTTCTTGTAAGAAGATTTTGTCAGCAAAACTAAGGAGCAAACACTTAACTTGTATTTCTTTCTTTAATTGAATGCAGTCCTTGTTTATCATGTACTGATTTAATTTGAATGCATTCATTTATTGCATTTCTTTTTTAAAATGTATTTAATTAACTAATAATGTAAGCACATTGTAACATTTAAAAGGTTTTTTTACAACCACTTATTTGGTTTTTAGTTGATCTCAGTTTAGTTGAAGTAATTTTTTCTCTCAAGAACTCACGGTCATGTTGAAGCTGTAGTTGAAGATAAGATTGGCTTCCTGGATCATGCAAAACACAGGCATGGAGGAATTTTTCACAACTCTCTTGTAGACGACGTGAAAAAACTGGGCATGATACTAGCTGTGTTTGCTGTCCTCATCCCATACTGGATTGTCTATTTCCAGGTCAGTTTTATGGGTTTTTGTTATTAGACTTGAAAATGAATCTTCGTCTCACATCTGTAGGTTAAATAAGTAAAATTGTAGAAAAGCAAGCAATTTTAATTTTAAATAGCACCCCCCCCCACCCCCGCTCTTATTTTCCCTTTCTCTGTTGAAAGTCTGTTTAAAAATACCTGCCTCCACTTTTGCTTGCCTTGAAATGTACATTTGTAAAACTTAAGCCATTATGTAAATTGGTTAGTTGTGTTGCTTTTTAAATAACCTGGTCATTTGTCTATTTTTTGTTGCTTGTTAACATAGATGCAGACCACATTTCTGTTCCAAGGTCTTCACATGAAACTGGGGTTCAATGTCAACATGTCAGTAAATGCATCTAACATACGTGAGACCAACTCAACTGTGGTAATTGATTCTTCTCTTTCTTCATCATTGATTTATGATCTAAATTTCCATTCGACACATTAATGTTGTCAGATAGAGCAATGCTGGTTACCTTTGTTAAAGTAAAGGGGGTGAGACTGCAATCAGGCTTTTAAAAAGGGTAAATGCATAAAATAAAAACAGGGTATTAGTAGGCCTGACAGGACATAACACAACAGCGAACGTTTCGGCAAAGAGCCTTCTTCAACGGACAAATAGTACACAAATGAAACGAATAAAACGAAATAATAGAAAAAAAACACCGCAGCTAAGTGTTTTTTTTCTATTATTTCGTTTTATTCGTTTCATTTGTGTACTATTTGTCCGTTGAAGAAGGCTCTTTGCCGAAACGTTCGCTGTTGTGTTATGTCCTGTCAGGCCTACTAATACCCTGTTTTTATTTTATGCATTTACCCCTTACCTTTGTTAGTATGTTATAGATTTTTAAGCACACATTTTTCTGAATAAATTAGTAGTACAAATGTTTTGGAAAGACAAGAAAAGTTCTGAATTTTTATCTGGGGAAACAATTTTTTAAATGAATGTATATTGTAAGTGTAAAAATCATCTCAGTAGAGCCTTGAGGCCAAGCTAATGTCATCATGTAGGATTCATATATGATTTGAAATGAAACATATCCATTAATCACAATGAAATTGTACGAGTGGTTATTGCTGAGAGCAAGACTAACAGATTCTGCTAGACATTTATCCCTTGTATTGTCAAGCTTCCCTTAATAATTTTAGTAAAACAACATTATCCACCCTTGTCTTGGGACATCATTGACTCCTTACTTGATGAGCACATCAATTTCATACCTCTTATGACTAAACTCAACAAAAATGATAAAGCAATAGCCACTATGTTTTTCACAACAAAAAACAACTCCTTGTGTTAGGTGGTTTTCTGGGGAAAACGGCTTTAAAATAAGTTTATCAAATTTAAAATTTTTTATTTTTAAGGTATGTTTTCATTTCAGGTATCTGATAATCCAGAGGTTTGTACTCAAAACTATAAAAACCAGAATAATTTCTTTGATCCACATTATCAATATTTTCCCTGCAGTTATATTTCATTCTTTACTGATTTTTCTTTCTTTGGAGGTGCTTTTCATATAATTTAATTTAAATTTTAATGGTTTTAACATTTTTGTGTTGGTCTTTTTTAAGGTGACCTAACAATTTTTTAAATTCTAGATAAAGAAATTACATCATTCTTTGAAAACAAACCACTAATTTCAAATACTTTAGGTTAAATTGGCTATTCAAATTAAAATAATTAGTGCTTTTTTTTCTTCTTCTCTTAAGCAGTTAGTGTTACTGTTTAGCATACTTTTTTTTTCTTCTAAGCTGACCTTAGAAATAACAGGCACGCCAATTTACACCAGTTAGATCCTATAACTATTTTTGAAACATCATAAAATTTCCAATTACATTCACTTAATGAAATATTTGTTTTGCTAATGTAAATATAGCTGAATTTAATTTACAAACATATATTGCCTATATGATTATGATTGTTTAAAATAAAAACTAATGAGAAGATAGCTTTAATGTCTAGACTGTATTCATTTAAAGTCCAATTCTGTTCAATTCACAATTCTTTGTTGATGGCAAGGTCAGCTTTGTAACATTTTGTTTTATCTCTGGATAAATCATTGAAAATTGGCTGAGAATGATTATTTCCTTTTATTTTTATGGCCTGTCAGTAACAGCCTTTCACTGTGCTGTTAGTTGGAATTATTCAGACATTATGCCTTGATATTAGAACATGCAATTTCTAACCTTACAATATATGCTAATGAACTTTTAGTTAATCATCACATAAATATCACTTTTAATATTCATTTGTAAGTAAAGAAATATTTTTCTATGCCCATAATTTAATTTTTGTAAACTAAATTTCTGACTTGGTAGCATTATTGTCATGCATGGAGATAATAGTAGAAAAATTCATAAATGAACACGGTTCACCAAATGACATTGTTTGAATTGCTGCTAAAGCTTGATCAATTCATGTAAGTCTCTTACAAATTGACATCACATACCTTTTATAATGGTATACTAGTTCATTTATACCATATACAATATACACTTGTAAAGACTAATTGATTTGTACCTGTATCCAATAACTTGCAATAAATAAGATTTTTAAAAAAAATATTTTAATGAAATATACGGTGGTTGGCTTATTTATGAATATCATACAAGCAGTGGCGGATTTAGGTTTGTCTATGTGGGGGGGTCAGGAAAATTTCAGGGGGCGCCGCAATTGTTTTTTTATTCATTCACTTAGTGCAAATATTTCTAGGTGCTGAAATAAAATTCATTTGTCTAAATTGCTGGTTCTGTGATGAAGATTAGAAATTTGATATGAGATTCACTCTTATTGCTATATTTTATGTTGAAAAAAACATTTCTGCTCACTTTAAATGTCAGATTTACTCTAATAAGTTTTCATCTTAGGGGTCGTCCATAAAGTACGTCACGCTATTTTTGAAAAATTTTAACTCCCCCCCTCCCTCTTGTCACAAAGTGTCACACATCTTGGAACCCCCCCCCCTAAAGTACGTCACACTTTCGAACAAAAATGTTGTTTTTTATTAACAAAATAATCAAAATTTAATATAAAACAGCTTGACGTCACACATGACGGGACCCCCCCTCCCCCTGTCACAAACTGTCACACTTTCTTACACCCCCTCCTCCCCTCTGGAGCGTGACGTACTTTATGGACGGCCCCTTAAGAGACTGCTGCAGTCTTAAATATGAAATCTAAGGTGTTTTGTTTATGTTACAAACATTTTCAAAGTTGCCCTGTGGCAACTTGCTAGACAAAAAGTAACATCTAGTCTTAAGTAGATATGGTTAATCAATTGAATTTATGAAAATGGTAGTTAATTTGGGAAATGTTATTTGTGACAAAATCTACATTTCTCATAATCCTTTGTGTTCACTTTAAATTGCTGAATATCATAGCAGACTTTAACATAGAAAACTCAGCATAATATGTTTACAGTCTTTGGGCTAAATAAAACATCTAAAATGTTTTGAAAATAAGGTAGAATTTGATTAAATTTTTTTTACAGGCCTCCAATAGTTTGTTGTACTATCTGCAAGATGACGCATCAGTTTGTTCAGCTTGCCATAAATAGCAGAGACAGTAACTCAAACAAATAACCAAGTGTTAAATAATATATGCTGCGTTGATCATTCAAAGTACATTATATAATATTATTTTTTGTTTACATCAAACCATTGCAATGAATCTCTTCAATATACAAACCATTTCTTTATATTCAGGAGAGTAATAGGTCACAAATGCAAACAAAATATAATGTATTTTAAAAAATGTTAATAATTAATAAAAGGCCTAAATAATTAAAGAAAGTCATTTATCATATATATAGTATATTCATATATCATATGTAGGATAAAAAGATGACAGTTAATTATGAACTTAGTTCCAAAGAGAACAACTTATTTTTTGTTCTAATAAAATTTTAAGAGCTACTGTTTTTAGTTCTTGTAATAGTTTTCTATCTCAAAGAAAGAAATGAGAATTTTAGCTGGCAAAATAGTTCAGCTTAAGAGCAGGTAATTTGATGCTACAAATAATGAAAAACACAGAGACTTTGGTGGAGCGGATTGGTCAGGATTAGTAACACACACACAAAGAGTGCCAATAATATGATACTTATAAATAAACTAAACAATTTACTTCAGAATTTAAAAGAATAATTTTTCATTGGAAGTTGATCATCAAACTTTGGGAAATCAATTAACTTTACACAAACAATGGTTTTAAGTTCCTTAAATAAATATTTAAAACTCTATCAAGAATGCAGGACTAAACACAAACCATGGATAAGCATAGAACGCGATATTATTCTGTATAGAAGGAGCTTCTGTAACAGATAAGATAAGAAAGAGCCGTGAGCCCTATATAAATTGCTATCTACGGGATTTCATTGAAGCAAACGATTTATCGTTGATTCAAAAGTCAACGTTCTCAGCTAGATCACGTTCAATTGAAATTAATGCAAATCCAGACAGACGTTCGTTTGTCATTTTTGAGCGCAAATAATTTTTGATAGGTTTCAATCTACTGAAACTTCTTTCAGCAGTAGCACTGCTAACAGGAAGAGTAAAGTTAATATTTTAAAGTATTGACAAATTAGGGAGACATGATGCCATTTGTTTTTCAGTCAAGAATAGCTTAACCTTTTTAACTAGCAGTTCACTGGATAATGATACACGTATTGATGCATACAAATTTTTGAAGGTATCATATTCTACGATTGCTTATTCAAGGTTAATGACGTGTTTGTAAATTTTGCATAAACTTTGAAAATAATCTTTATTTTCTTCCGACATTTGTGATGGATCAATACAATAGAAATATGTAACTGTGCCCCAAAAGTCATTAAATCGATCATCTATTTGTGTTACAAGTGTATCCATGATAGTAAAGTACGTTTCAGATTTAAAGAGTGTAGTTGGATCATCAGCCATTTTATCTCTGCTAAGTTCACCTGTCATGCTTTTCTTTTTTGCAATTCGCTTTTCTTTAAATTCTGTTTTAACATCTAGTTTGGAACAATTTCGTTAATAAATGATTTGACATCTACATTCAGAATTTCAGAAGCTTCATCGCTTCTCATTTCAACAAACTTATTTCTTCCAACATCGATCAACTGTTTTGCAAAGGCGTTGCAAGTAGTTTGATGACATGAAGATAACTTTTGTACAAATAGCATCAGAAAAACATAAGAATATTTTGTTATTAAAACAGAAAGTCCCATAGCTTCTGCTCTGACATTTCCTTTATATTCTGTTGATTCCCCTGAATCAAATGCATGTGGCTATAATAGTCAACAACTGCATGAACTGCATGCTTACGGCTTGCACATCTTGTATCAGAAAGTCGTTTCAGACGTTGATTCATATTGATATTTCTGGTGTTTTTTTAAGAGTATGTAGAGGCGGTAAACTAGACGTAAAGGAATGCATACAACCTTAAAGATGTGCCAAAAAAAACAACTGTACATCACAGTTTACAGACATTGCTTCTATAGTAGCCAAATTCAAAACATGGGCACAACAATTGGGTGAAAGTTTCTTTATTTGAGTTTGAAAGCCACTCTTAATCCAGAGTATGCCTGTCCTCGACAGAGTGTGAAATCAATGTTTCGCTTTAGTAGTTCCGTTAAAATCTTCTCAGCAAATGCAGCAACATTTTTTTTTAAAGTCCCATAACCGGTGGTCGTACGGGGTCCTAATTTTTCCATTAGAACTTACTAGGGGCGGGGCTTGGTAGACCTTGGTGGGCGCCCCATCTCCCTTCCAGGTCAGCGGAGGACTTTCTTAGCGTTAGTCATTCCATTTTTATTGTGGCTTTAACGTGGGCGAGATCCCACGCCCCTCAGCTTGCGAGGCGAGCGCACTATTGACTTCGCTATCCATAAAAGCCTTTAAATCTTTCCACAACATGTCCTGATTTTTTTAAAAAAAAATTAACGTAAAGAAACTGACATCTGATCAATTCTAGATATATCAATGGTTGAATCAATAATTAAAGAAAAGAATTGTGCAGACTTAACTTCATTATCAATTGTCGCCGATAATTCAGATGCAAGTGATTGATTTAAGCCATATATATACAGTTTCATCATTTGAAATACGATATTTAACAAGCAGTTTGGTGTTGATTAGAAGTTTCGTGTTTAGCAATGTTTTTTTCTGCTCTAGTGACACCTTTTTAGTGTTCATCGAGGGCGTCTTTAGGGGGCGCCATTTTAGACCCAACAGGGGCGCGGGGGGGCAAGCCGCGCCCCCCCCCCTGCCCTATAGCTAAATCCGCCACTGCATACAAGGTTTTTAATTTTTAGTATTTTCCCCTGGTTCATTGCATTATTAAATTGTTGAGGGTTTTGACAAAACACGCGTTATTGATAAAATGTTACCAGAATCATAAGAGCAAAGATACGGGAAGTAAATGGTGCCACTTTTCTGTCAATAACACCAGCACAATGTCTTCTTAGATATTTTTTAGTACTTAATTGCATAAACTGGCAAATATTTAATGTGGTTTTCCTGTCTCAAACTAGGATGGTCGGCTAATGATAAATTGTGTTCACAAATCTTGAGTTTGTTCCAATGACTGTTGCACCTTTTATCCTATGCTTGATTATTCTATTATGGTTTGAAATATGAATTGTAACTATTGCATATTGTACAAATATCTTGATCAGGTCAAACACCCTTCTAAAAAGTGGACTCAAAAAATTATGTTTTTATCAACTTCCTCTTAAGTATATTCTTAAAATTTAAACTTTAAAAAAAAATGTCCTCTTTAAAAAATAACAACATAACTCACCACAATTATTTTTTTGTTAAGAATTAATGTGATTGCTGGTTTCTTAACTTTATTAGAACTGAACTAATGAAGAAATATTTGCATTTAATTATAACTTATTAACATTAAACAAAATCATACATTTATCCATCACTTGAAGCTAGTTGCAATACAGCATATTTTTATCCTAAATTGATGTCTTATTTTGGTTTGAGATTTGCCTTCACAGTTACATAGTTGCTATGATAACACACATACATGTAATACCTAATCTTAAATATTGTTATTTTCTGGTGCTTGGGAATTTTAGGCTATACCTCATTCATTCATTTTGATGTGAAATAAAGTATTTCTTTTGAGGGAACTAATGAAAAGCTTCAATTGAACTTCAACAATTGAATATTTTATCTTGTGATAATATGAAATGTTAAACACATTGTTGTAATAGTATTTATGGTCAAGTAACAAGACTTAAACAGGCTGTTATCTGGGTAACAACTGTCTTTAATCAACTATACAATCCACTGCAATCAACCCCCTCGGTTACTTCCTGAACCGTACATTTATAGTCGGCCATCCTCTCAGTTCACGCCCACGCACGCTTACAATTCACATCACAAACCACGTGTTTCATACTAGTCAACTTGCACGCTCATACAACAACACAACACTTCTCTCACAATTGTGACAGTGCCAATGAAATATAACATATTTTTAAAAATTATATATGTACTTATAAATATTATAATAAAAATTGTGAAAAGAAATAAAGGAAAGAGAAAGCCTGGTTACACAGAACTCAACGATCCTCTTGAAATATCACAAATTTATTCAGAAGAGCTTTCTCTTAAAATAAAGCTGTTTAATTTATAATTGCTAGATTTTATGATTCTTTAAATAACACTTTAAGGGAAAATCTCTCCAGATTGACATTTTGTTCCACGCTTTTATTAAATCTCAATATAATTCAATTCACAACTTCCAGATTTTCAACTTGTCATTACATTTTTTTCTCATCTTTTCAGATTGTGGCGGCATGGTTCACTTTATTTGATGCCAGCTTTGTGATCATTTTGTTACCACTGTTTGACAGAGTTATCTACCCGCGCATGTCAAGAGCAGGCTACCCATTCAAATTCACTAAGAGAATTGTGCTGGGAATGATCTGTGCTATGTTTGCCATGATTGTTGCTGGAGTTGTGGAGCATTTCAGACTCCAAAGCTTCTGGCCTTACCCAGATCAACCTTGTAGGAATGAATCAATCCACCAGAAGATTGGTACGGGAGAAAGAAAAATTGCTAATTATGTTCAAATCCACCATCTGTTCTATTGGAGTATTTTTTTAGAAAATTTTCTGTTTAAAATGTTATGTCTGAAGAGATCTGATAAAAAAGAAAAAAAAAGCTTGCATTTGTTTTTAGAGCAAAATTGTTTCCACAATAACTGTCACTTTTTTGTTGATGTTGAAATACATATAACTGATCACTGACTGTGACTTATATATGCTGTTGATTGTTGAATATGTAAAATATGTACTTGACATTTCTCCAGGTAACAGTTTGTATGAGGCAGCAGACATGACAGTGTTCTGGCAAATACCCCAGTATGCTCTGATTGGAATCAGTGAAGTTTTTGCCAGTGTGGCCTGTAAGCTCATTACCACTTTACGTTAGGAAATTTACTTATTTTTTTCCCCCTCCATTTTTTCTTTTTCTAATATTATCATATTGTAAAAACTTGGTCACCAGGTTCAGTAACTCTAAGTTCAGTTTTCCTGTAATGGTTATCAGCTATATTCTAGCCTAAGGGTAAGGTTTACTTAAATAAACCCAATTCAAGCCACAGGTTCAAGTTTACAAGTAATTTAATTCTTGAAATTGGAAATTACAAATGTGTAACAAGCAGGTCTATATGCAACTAAAAATTAAGCTTGATGCAGGAAATCCACTCAACAGCCATGTACAAAATAAATAAGAGAGCGTCCAAAGAGAGTGCAAAACTGTATTTATACAGTCGGACCTCGCTAAGTCGAACTTCCCTAAGTCGAAAACCTCCCTATATCGAATTAATTGTTAGTTCGCGGCCAAATTCCATAAGACTAATGTATTTTAGATCTCCTTATCTTAAAGATTTTTGGCTTCCAACCTCCGTAAGTCAAATTTTCCAAGGCGTTTATGTAAAACTAGTCAAAGGAAAAGTCTTAATCCCCCCTCCCCCCCCCCATTCCCACTGAGGAGGGAGTCAAGTGTGGGGGGAGGAGCTTTCTCAGTGGCGTGGGTATTTCAAAGCTAAGTCGGCTTCCTTTCATATGAAACATCAGACACCGCCATCTTATCTTATCTGTTTACAGACGCTCCTTCTATACAGAAGATTATTGCGTCCTACGCTTATCTGTGGTTTGTGTTTAGTCCTGCATTGTTATCAGAGATTTAAATGTTGATAAAGTATTGGTTTTCCTGGTTTCTTCAGGCAACCCATTCCACGCCCGAATTCCGGACGGGAAGAAAGAAAATGTGTATGTGTTTGTTCTTGCATACGGAATAAGAAAAGGTGTTTTTATCCTTATGTCTATCTGATGGGTTGTATTAAGTTATCTTTGTGTTGTATTTCTAAATTAGAATTAATTGCTTTATGTATGATTACTACTTTGCTCTTGGTTCTTCTATCCTCTAGTGTTTCAAGGTTTAATGATTTAACTACAATGTAATGGTGTTATTCTTGTCAGTTTTGAATATTCTCCAGTAATGAATCTGGCAGGTCTTTTTTGAATTTGTTCTAGTTTATCAATGCTTTCTTTGGTGGATGGGTCCCATACAGAAGATGCATATTCTAGTACAGGCCTCACCAAAGTGAGGTAGCATTTTAGTTTTATATCTCTATTACATTTGTTAAAGTTTCTTTTTATAAAGCCTAAGGTTTTGTTTGATTTTTTAATAACTTCATTGACATGGGGATTCCATGATAGTTTCTCATTTATTAAGACTCCTAAGTATTTTGATCTTTAGTTTGGGTCAGTTCTTTTCCATGAATGTAATATTTTGAATTTATTTGTTTCTTTTTCTTTGTTACTCTTAACAGTTGACACTTTTCTGGGTGGAAAGACATACTCCAGTTAGTTTCCCATTTTATCAATTCATCTAAGTCTTTTTGTAAAATTTTGCTATCTTGTTCTGATTTAATTGTTCTATAGATTATACAATCATCAGCAAATAACCTAACTTTTGTTCCTGTTGAGATGTTGTTTGGGTAAATCAGGGGGCCTGAGATTCCAAAGTAGTTAAGTTTTTAAAGTAAATTAAGGTGGTGAACTTTGTCAAATGCTTTTGAGAAGTCTAGTAATATTGTGTCTATTTGATCATTATTGTCTAAGCCTTTTGATAGTTCATCTATTAAACATATTAATTGTGTTTCACATGATCTGTTTTTTCTAAAGCCCTGTTGATGTGGGCATAGGGCATTATATTTGTCTAGGTGGCCAACTATTTTACTATATATTATGTGTTCTAGTAATTTACAGGTGATACTAGTAAGTGATACAGGTTTGTAATTACCAGGGTCTGATTTATCACCTTTCTTAAAGAGTGGAGTTACGTTAGCTAATTTCCAATCCTGGGGCACTTTACCCTGGTTTAGAGAGGCTTGAAAAAGAACTACAAGGATTGGGGACAGTTCATTGCTTAGTTCTTTTAATAACCTTGCAGGTAATTCAGCTGGGCCAGTGGCTTTGTTTATTTTAAAGTTTTTTAGGAGTGAATGTATACCTATCTCGTCTTCAGTTATGTTACCTATTTCTTCCATTTTATTTAAATTTATTGAAACTTCCTTGTCGCCTGAGGCAGAAAATGATGATGCAAAATATGTGTTAAGGATATTAGCTTTAGTCTCATTATCATTATAGTTTAGGTTTTATCATTTGAGCCTTTTAGTGTGGCTATTCCTGTAGGTTCCATTTTTTTAGATTTGATAAATGACCATAAGTTTTTATTGTTATCTTTAGAAATTAAATTGTTTATATATTCATTTTGGAGGTTTCGACTAAGTTTTTGTGTCAAGTGTTTAATATTTCAGTACTTTTTGTGTATCCTTTTTGAATTGGTAGCCTTAAATTCTTAAATAAGTTCTCTTTTTGTTTGCATAGCTTTTTTAATTTAAAATTGAACCAGCATTTGTTAATTTTATTTGATGTTAATTTTGTTGGAACATTCTCATCCATAATATTTTTTAGATTTGTTTTTATATCTTTCCAACTTTCTTCTACTGGGCTATTTGTATTAAATTTACTAAGAAAATTTTGTTGGAAGTTAGCCGCTGATTGGTGTAGTTTTATGGAATTACATTTATTCCAAAGATATATTATTCTTCAAGGTATCTTATTAATTTTAGTTTTTATTGTATTGGTGACCCTAACAATATCATGGTCGGACAATCCAGGAATTATTTTATAGTCTAACACTAGTCCTGGTCTATTTGTTAGGAATAAATCTAGTGTTTTATTTTTCCTTGTTGTTTTTTTTACTATCTGTTCTAGGTTTAAGTTGTTTATAGTGTTTATAAAGTGTTCGTTAATATCTTTATTAGTTTGATGGTTATCAATTGTATAGTTTTTCCAATTTATATCTGGAAGATTGAAGTCCCCCATAATCCAAATTGCAGAATTTTTATGATTGTCTTTTATGAAATTGAATTGACTACAAAGATTCTTCATGTATTCTAGGTTTGTATTCGGTGGTCTATATATATACTGCCTACAATAAGTGATGTTGAGTTTGGTGTGACTATTTTACAAAAAACAGACTCTATATTACAATTTGATTGTGTAGTAATTTCTTCAGCTATGATATTTGATTTGATTGCAAGCAGCACTCCTCCATAATTGTCTGGTCTATCTTTTCTAAAAAATATTATAATTGTTGTTAAATATTTCTGAGTTATATATGTTGGGGTTCAACCAAGTTTCAGAGCCAGCAATTATGTCTGGTTCTTTTGTTTTTATAAGTAGCTCTAAATCTGGAAATTTATTTTTAATACTTTGGAAATTAATTATTAGTGTCTTTAGAATGTTTTGATTATTATCTCCCTCCTGTGAAGCCTTCTCGCTTGTAAGGCTGTTCCCCACTTTAATATCAACATTATGCTTGATTAATCTGTGCCTATAACGCTAATTTCCCTAACTCAAAAACCCAGTAAGTCAAAAAAAATTTCTGGTCCCCCTTAGTTCGACTGAGAGAGGTCCGACTATACTATTGAAACCGAACATATGGATAAAGAAAATTAATGATTTATTTAGAACTTGAACACATATGTGCCATACATTGCACATTCTATTAAACTTCTACAAGGCTTGGCCTTTTTCAAACAAAGTACACACATAATCTCTACACAAATGAGTGCGAGATTAAACTAACGCAACTTTCAAGTGTAATAAAAACACAAAATTTAACTAACTATATATGTAACAACTAGATATTTAGTTGCATTATTATGTAATTTAACCCTACCAGGTCGAGTTACCGAATTTTAGGTAATAGATTTAATTACTATATAACGAGTTACCGAATTCTAGGTTTTTGGGATATCCCTTGAAGAAGTACTAAAAATAACAGCCAATCATCGTTAAAATCTCACATTTGCTGCAAGACTAGTGTTTACAAATGGTTTTTTTCCTTGAATAAAGCAGTGAGTTAGTGATTACGTTGATTTTTAGTGTCCTTGAAGAAGTTGGGCAAGCTTGCGAGAGGTGAAAGTCGCTATCGATGTCAAGGCAGCATAACCTGTATGGTATGGCAGGATCGGAGACCAATTACATTCATCTCAAACTTTCATGACCCAAAACAAATAGGAGTAGCAAACAGAATAAACAAAGATGGAACACTTGATGAAGTTCCGATGCCACAGCTCGTCCAGGACTACAATCGCCACATGGGCGGTTGTGACAAAAATGATCAAATGACGCGCCTCCATCGCTCACGCTGTCATTACCGGTGGGCCCGTCGCCTTTTCATCTTCTTTCAAATTCTTTATGTGGGCCTGCTACAATTCATTTGTTATCTATGTGTCTAAACTAGAAGCAGCTGACAAAAAGCCCATGTTTTACACTAGATATATCCAGAAACTCTGCATTGACCTGATTGGCAATTACCGCTCAACAGCCATTCGCCGAGGACAAATGGAACCATGCCCCCAACGCCACACACCAGGCAACCACTGGCCTGAAATTCTAGAAGCGACTGCTTCCAATCATGTCTGCACTGTCTGCTTGGAAAAACACTTTCAATACAAGAGAGCACACCCTGGTGTAGCATACAAGGACAACCCCCACAAGAAGGTCAAGAGCAACGACAGGTGCTCTATGTGCAAAAAGTACCTGTGTGTAAAGCATGGCTCAACCTGCTGGGAAGACTACCACTCAAATGCGCAAAACTGGCGTTAGATGGAAGCATTGTTCAACTAATTAAACAATTATTATCTTCTTAAAAAAAATTAACAAAAAAAATAATACAAAAAAAATTTTTTGCTGTAATTCTAACTGCTGCGCGGTGTTGGTCGAAAAACTTCGCATCCACGTGGTTTCGCAGCTCAGAGGGAACATAGGTGAAAAGTTGCACAGAATCCATTTTTAAATATTTTTTTTTACTAAATGTGATGTGCGGTAATTATAAACTGCTGCGCGGCGTCGGTTAGATATATGAGTGACCGTGCAGCCACTCAGCTTAAATGGAACATTGGATAGAATGTAGGCCTATTTACTGCTAAATCTAAAAGTTTGAGCTCATTCTGACGACTGGTTTTCATGATACTAGCAATTTCATAACCCATGTACATTTATTTTTTTTCCTGGGGAGGCCAGGTATAGGGGCAAATTAGCTGGGGGAGCTCGGACCTGGTAGGGTTAAGGCCAAAACATACTACATAACATTGGTGTTAGTACTGTTAGCAGTTAAAAAAATTTTTAAAAAGAAAAAGTTCCATGTTTTGTGCATAAAGCCAGAAATTTAAAGAGGTCCTTACAAAGTCATTTTTGTTAAATCTCAGCAATTTTTAAATTTATTAGATAAAAAAACCTTTTTTCTTTTATATTAAGTGTAGTTCATTTTTTTTGTTATTAAATATTATATGTGAATTAAATTTCACACATTATTGTACAATAATGAACAAATTAAAATTTCTGTTTTTCCATATCCCTCAGATTCTTTCCCTTTGGTTTATTTCATTATGAGGGCTGTAAAACATTTGAAAAACAATGAGTACACAATATAATTAATTTCTTTAAAATGGAAATGTAGATATATACATATTTCATACTTAGAAAAAACACTTGATTGTTGAACAAGAGTGCTCCTCATAACTCCTCAGACTGTAATTTGATCATTTCAATGTTCCTCCTCATAACTCCTCAGGTCTTCAGTTCGCTGTCACTGTGGCTCCCAAGTCAATGAAAGCCATCATCACAGGTTTATTCTACTTCTTCTCTGGCATCAGTAGTTTCTTGGGAACGGCCATCTTGACCACCCTGGCCTCTACACAAACATGGTTCAACAGGTTCAACTACGGCAACATCAACTGCAGGGTCCCATGTCGATCGAGCAGTGACACAACGTTCAGCCAGGCGTGTCACCTGGACTACTACTTCTACATGTTGGCTGGCATTGACCTGGTGGCCATATTCTTGTTTTTAATAGTCTCAAGCAAGTTCAAACTCAATGCCGACCAGCTTGCCCTCAACGTTCGACCAAAAGAGGACCAGTCGTCCAGGAAAGGTAGACACATTCAGAGGCATTCAGACCAATCGCCAGCCTCTTAGCTTGCCAGAGGTCAACAATGTAACACAAAGTTTGATATTTTCTTAGCTTGTCAGAGGTCAAGTTTTCAACGATGCAACACAAAGTTTGATATTTTCCCCATAGTTAATGTTTGTCATATGTTGGCTGGTGAAGCCCTGTCAACCCTGCGTGACAAAAAAAAAGCCCACTGAACTTGTATTTGAAACAAATTAAATATTCCAAAACATGGTTGGAAATATGCGAGTAGTTTTAAGATCAGAAAATTATTTTCTGGTGTAGTTACTCCTATGAATATTTGTTAAAACAATGGATGATATGCTTTGAAGTTGTTTTAAACCCCTGTTTTTTTAAGGTGAAAAATTAGAGCTTTCATTGTTTGTCAGACACATCTGAATGTATGAATGTAAATTGAAGCAAATAATTTTAGTAATTGAAACAATAAAAGTAACTGAGTGCCTGCTATAGGTTGAATACAAAAGACTGATCAAACCATTTTGACTAACGTCACAATCTGTACAACATTACAGTTTAGGGGCTGTCCATAAAGTATGTCACGCTATTTTTGACCATTACCCCCCCCCTGTCACAAATCTTGGAAACCCCCCCCCCAAGTAGGTCACACTTTCGAGAAAAAAAAATTAGTCTTTTATTAACGAAATAGTTAACACTTTCTTACACCCCGCACCCCATCCCCCCTTCTGGAGCGTGACATACTTTATGGACGGCCCCTTAACAAATAACATGAATATTCAAAATTTGTATTAAATTCACATTATACAAACATATGTGTGTATTTATGTAAAATTGATAAAAGAAAAGAGAGGGGTTGGGCACTAGTTCCTCACAAAAACAAAATTCAGACATTTCAACTCTCTGATACTTGTTTTTTATTTTTAAACCCTAGAAGAGTGTAAGTCTTATATAAGACCTTTAAGAACATAGTATTTTTTATCATCAATATTTCCAGAAGTTCAATCAACATCTTATAAAACTCTGTTGTCTAGATATGATGATGAGTCTCTCATTACAAGTTCAATGTTAGAAACAAAATAGTTTTTGTAATGAAATTTTAGCCTGTTGTACATTATTTTGTACTCATAATCCTGAAAAATGTTCATTCTAAATGTTTGTTTCACCATTTTCTAGACATTTGTTTTAAATGTCTTTAGATCTGGTCATTTTGTTGTTAAAAAAATAAATATATATATAAGATTGTTGATTAACGAAGATAACCTGAATGTGCCAACTAGAAAATGACAAACACATAATGGATTATCACTTACATGCCAGTGCCATAGCAATATCACAAAAACACCACAATGTATATTTTATATATGTAAGATATTTTCTATATTCAACTCAACAGCTTGATATTGAAGAAATGAATGTCATAAATTAAAAGGCTGAACCATCTTGTGAATTTGAATTGAAATTTTGAGAGAAATATTTTTTTAAAGATACAATTATTTAAAGTTGAACCATAGAATTAATTAAATAATAATCTTGTTAGCAATCATTAGACTAAAATTTATTTTAAAAAATAGTTTGATATAATTACTTAAACTAATCAGATTAATACATTTTTTATGAATCTAATGTAATCAAGTCAGTTAAACAGAGTTTCTATGATATATAAACTCTAAAATGTCTTTCAAAGTTACTTCTTTTATGTTTAATCTTATTTTGGAACCCATAGCTTTCTGAAAACTGGTAATTCTATTATTGTTCTAGATACAATAAATGTGACTTTTTTTTCAAAATGAAAATAATGGAGTAAAAGGAAAACCTTTCAGGTATAATTTTCTTATTTTTTATGTCACATAATTTGTTAAATACGCTCTTAGACTTAAGGTTGAATGAATTTCATTTATATCTCATCTGGTGCTTACCAAGTTACTAAGACAAAAGCCCAGTGCTTTTTTTTCAGTGGGAACTCATGGGAACTGAGTTCCCATAACTTTTTTTGGCCAGATTCGTGTATATTTATATAAATAGTCGGCATTTTACTTACTGTCAGTCCTTTTTACAGTGGGGACCCACGGGAACGACGTAAATTACAGTTTACAAATAAACAAACCAAGGGGCAAACGCTGTTATTCCACTAATATGATATCTATGGACCATAGATATCATATTAGTTATTACTAGTAGAATAAGAATAACAGCGTTTGCCACTTGGCGTGGCCTATTTCTATTTCCGGAAGGGGCTGATTTTAGTACAAACTTTGGTAAATAATTTGTCTATGTCATTTTAAAGTCTAGAAATTAATAATAATTAAACAAGCAAAAAAGCGTTGAAATGAAAAGAATCTCAAGCTTTTTCCCATCTGCTGCTCCGGTAAACAAACAATTTAAACAAGAAGTTGCGGAAGATAATGTCGATATTATACAAACGATTCAAACGACAGTGTCAGAACAAACGTGTGTAGGCGATCATGGCGATGTAAACATAGACTCTGAGACTCTGACAGTGACCTGCCAAGTTGTTGGACATTGGAGCAAAAAATAGACTTCTGCGGAAGATATGAGTGGCTGTGCGTTATAAGAAAAAAGCTCGGCTGTACAGTCTGCCGAAAGGTTGGAACACTTGGCATAGAAGCAAAAATGGGGCATGAAAATATCAAAAGAATGGACTGATGGCACAGTATCTTGTTACGGAGATGAAAAAAAGAAACAGCAGAATTCACTCCGAAAGAAAATTTTGCTTCACAAGGAATCTGCTGGACATTAAGCTGCTGTAAAGATAGTAGCAGAAGCAAAAAAGGAGTAGCTTGAAAGCGTAGTTTTAAAGTCATTGACTCGTGAGAAAACAGTGACGGCTAAAAACTTTTCGCACTGCATACAAAGTTGCGAAAGGAAATCAGTCATTTAATAACTTTGAAATGGAAATTGATTTGCAGGAACTGAACGGAATTGACATGGGTCGCATTTTACATTCGACAAATGCATGCATTAATATTGTGAACCATATAAGCACTGAAATGAGACAGAAGTTGGTCAAAGAAGTGGTTGATTAAAAAAGTAAAATATCAGTGATGATCGATGAGTCTATTACACTGAGTAAAAAATCAACCCTTATAGTGTACTTGCGAAGTTGTATAGAGGGCACTGAAATGAAAGAACAAATAAATTTATTTCTGGACTTAGTCGAACTTCAAAGTGTCACAGCCAACGGAATCTTTACTGCATTACTAGACTGTCTTAAATATTACGGGATGGGTGAAGAATACTTAAAGAACTATTTAGTTTATGTTACATGTGATGGTGCATCTGTCATGTTGGGATGCAGAAGTGGAGTAAAGAAGCTACTTACTGATAAATTTCGGTGATAATCTGGCACTGTGCTAATTACAGATTTGAACTATCAGTAGCAGATACCGTAAAGGACGTTTCAGGAATCAATAGATTTAAAGCTTTTCTTGATAAGCTATATGTAATATACCATGCTTCTCCAAAAAATAGCAGAGAACTGCATTCATGTGCTGAATTACTTGAAGTAGAGTTATTGAAAATTGGACGTGTTTTAAGTACGCGGTGGGTTTCGTCAAGTTTCCGTGCAGTGTTTGCGGTGTGGAATAATTATGCAGCTCTGGTGAATCATTTTGAAGAAGCAATGACTGATCCCACAAGAAGCAACAGTGAGAAATGTACATATGAAGGTTTGAAGAAGAAAATAGCATCAACTGAATTTGTGATGGATCTTGGCCTCTGAATTTGTGATGGATCTTGGCCTGATGTGTGATGGATGTTGGCCTGATGTGTGATGGATCTTGGCCTGATGTGTGATGGATCTTGGCCTGATGTGTGATGGAATTTGGCCTGATGTGTGATGTTCTTCAAGAGTTATCTGAATTGAGCTTGGACCTACAGCAGCGAAACATGAATCTTTACACCGCGAATCAAAAAATAAAAAGACTCGTACAGGTGTTCAAGGAACGAAGGCAAAGTCCATACTACAGGAATGCAACAGCAGCTGCTGAGCATCTAATGTTTAATGGAATTGTACTGCACAACAGAAACCGCAGAAACGACCCTCCTATTGATGCAAATGTCTTTTATGAGAAACTTAGCGAATCAATTGCGAAAAGATTACTTTCTAATGAGGATGTTGAACTAGCTCAATGGACTAGCATACTAGATCAGAGCCATTGGACAGATAACATGAACAAGCCATTGGACAGATAACATGAACAAGCAGTTGACATTTGGTGAAACGGAAATTGAGAAATTATGTAGCAAACTACAACTTAACGAAAGAGAAATCATTTGTGGATTCCGTGATTATCTTACGGAAAGAACATATTCTGAAAGAATTCTTCCTCTGATACATGCTCTTAATACAATTTCCATTTCTTCGAGCGAGTGTGAAAGGGGATTCTCACAAATGAATTTGATAATCACCCAAACGAGAGCTTCGCTTATGACAAAAACAGTCTCTGCACTTTTATTCATCAGATTGGTCGGCCCCCCACTAACATATTTTGATCCTACAAAGTACGTAGACTCTTGGCTGCTTCGAGGCAGACATTCAGCTCTAGACTCACATAGCAAGAAAAGAAACCGAGATGATTTGTCAGATGAAAACATGAGAAAACATGCAAGTTGTTTTAAAGCCTACTACGGTATCAGTATTATAATACAGTAGAATACATTTTTCACATAAGCTATATAGTCATGTCGGTTTTGTATTATAAATAAACTCTTTGAGTCTCTCATTTTCTTATAAAAATGTTTATTTCTTTAAATATCTGTACAATAAAATTTGTGTTCAGTGGAAAATTCAATTATAGACTATTATAGTATTTTCTGACATAAGTTAAAAAACAGATGTGAAATGAGTTCCCAAACATTTTTCGCTAGAAAAAAAGCACTGCAAAAGCCTGAATGAACAAGCAATTATTTATGATTATGTCAATATTCATTTGATAGCATGTAACTTTCTGTCCTGATTTTGTAACTATTTAAAATATGGCCCATTTAAGTTTGTTTTTTGTCATGATTTGATTAGTTTACCTCTAAAATCTTAGTTAAAATGTCTAAATATTACTTAATATTGACTTAAATATATACAAATCAATTGAACTAAACAATACAAATGTGTTGTTTTACAACATATATTACCGTATATACTCATTATAAAACCGACCTTTTTTGGACAAAATTTAGGGGAAAATGTTGGGGGGTCGGCTTACGAGTGGGTCATAGGTGATTTCTGCATGTACATTGAATATCAGTGTTGTGGGGTAGTAAAGAGGGGGAGGGAAGGTGTCTCCTCTCACGGGCTTGTGCCGGTATGTCAAAGTCAAAGCAAGTAGGCTTCCTTTCATATGAAACATCAAACACCCGCCTCTCTTTTCTGTCAAGCCCTCTAGCCGGTATTGCTGTCTACCCTCCCCTTTCTCAATATCAACATTGTCCTTGATAATTACGTACGTATTACTCCATTTTCCCTAACTAGCAAACTCTGTAAGTCCTTTTTTTTTGGGGTCCCTTGAGTTTGACTTTGAGAGGTCCGACTAGTTTTTAAAAAAAATGTGTACCATTTTGTTTACGCTGTCCTATTATTTTTTGGGGTCGGCTTGCGAGTGGGTGACACACTTTTTATACTATTCTCTTCCAAAAGTGGCGGGAGAGATCGGCTTATGAACGAACAGGCTATAGAAGGAGTATATACCGTTGTTAGTTTTAGATCTAAATTCAACTGCTGGGGGATGCAAGATGAATCACCGTAGAGCTGATTTTAGATTGCTTTTAATATTTAAGGAAAGAAACCATTGTTAGTATTAATCAAGTTATGTAAGCATTCAGAAGTCAGTAATTTGTTTTTTTAAATTTTTTTTTCTAATATGATTGAAAATACACGTAGGTATGTTTCAAGTCTTCCAAAAAACGTGTACATAATTTAAATAATAATTATTGTATGTGAATAATACCAATGTGCTTATCAATATATTTTTCTCTGTCTGACCAGCAACTGTTACCCTATTACTAGAAACTCACTCATGTTACAGTCCTGTGGTTCACTCATATTTCCACCGTGTTGTTAACTCATAACTTTTAAATTATGTACATGTATATTAATTATTTTTACACACAAACACAAGGGAGCATAATACTCCCTTAATAAATTTTTTATAAAATATGTTTTTATATTGGGTTGGGGGTTGTAAAATAAAATAGAAATTTTAATATAAGTTATGTCAATGATATTTTGTTAAATTATATTAGATTGCCCTTATTTTCAAATTTAAAAAATGTGTCTGCTTTTTTTTTACCAATTAAATGCAAAGTAAAGTGCCATTTAAACCATTAAGTTCTCAATACTCTGTCTGGTTCATTAATTTCAATATTTGAAAAAGTCTATTTCTAATGTCACAGTAAATACCAGTAACTATTATTGTGTATATTTTTATATTTTACCCATGTACATTGTATATACTTACCTGAACTATTCTACTTTGGGTCATTTTAAACACAATCAACAAGGGAAGTCTTAAAATGGAAACATTTGAATGTGTGTTTCAGACCAGGCATTCAAACATTTCTAACTATTATGTTTTAAGCTTTTTTTAGATATTGTTTGATAAATCTCAGGAAAGAATCAAGTTTACTCATCATTCAACAAAGATTCACTGTATTATTAAATTCCATCATAAAGAACTCTGTATTATCAATGTCATATTTGTAAATACATAAAGTAATGTTTTTGGAGTATTTGAAGATTATATGAAAACTAGATACGCCCCGTGGCTTAGCATATGCCGCAGATTTGCTCATGGATAGTGCAAACAAAGGGGGGGGGAAAGAACGGACACAAACTACAGCACGAAGAAATCAAAACAACGCGAGTGAACCTCGTGGGAGGGGGGACCACCGGCGCATTGTTGGTCTCGAGACATTACCACTGCGGTTATCTACCTGCCCACCACACTAGGGGGAAAAGAACGGGCACAAACACACATAATTAAAAAATAATGTTTTCGCAGGGGCTTAAACCCAGGACCATCCGCGTGTGAGGCGGACGTGATAACCACTACACTATGAATCACATGTTATTCTGTGAAGGAAGAATGCAAGTGAACGCCACCACCTCCGCTTGCCAACCATTAACTGATTGGTCGACCCCAGGAAGGGTCATTTGTTATGCTTATTTGCACATACTCACTCTTGCTTTGGTGAATTATATATATATATGTTATCATTGAACAAACATTTCTCTAACTGGTATTGTCAGTGTTCAATTTCAGTCCAATTTATAACATGGTCAGATGATACATCAAAGAGATGCATCCATAAATCTGACTTTTTAATTCTTTAGAAAGGAACTGCATCACTTCCATGATGGTGAATGCTTTCAACAATGTTTTCCTCAAGATGATTTCAACAGCTGGATACAATTAAGTGTTATATCAGGAGGTCTGGGGTTCAGATTGAAACAATATTAATATCATATTGTGGAATATAAGTGGAAAGCAACAAGTCTGCTGATTTATTTCAACTTTTAAGAAAAATCTGTTTGATGAATTCAGTGCTGTGAATGTTAAAAGATAATTTCATGTCACAGAAATTGTTTAGGTTCTTGTATATTAAATTAAACAATTCGGATAGCATTTAATCAGCTGATGTTTTTTAAATTTTTGTTATCTTAAGCCATGCTTTTTGTTTTCCTTTACTGTACGATTGCAATAAAATTTAATAAGAATTTCACATTTTAAGAACTTTTTTAAAGAGTAAAAATAAAAACAAAATTAATATTTTTAATATTTTCAAATTTACATCTAATTAGCATAATTTTAATTTCCAAAACAAATACCTTCAAACAATGCACTGAATTTTGTTATAATTTTAAAAACAATGATGATCATAAACTTTGAATATTAATATATTCAGCACATCCTAAGCTAGGCACCATCATGGTTAGTGATGATTACACATTAAAATGAGACTAATATATATTACATGAAGTAAGAAAAAGCACACAAATTTAGAAATAAATAAGGCAAAAGTAAAAGGACATATGACTTGGATTTAACAAGTATTTTCAAGTCATAATTAAAGTCAAAACTTGGACAAGAGAAGGGAAAATTAGCAGCCGCAAGAAGAAAAAAAGATCATATTGTCATATCCCCCTATTACCCTCCATCCTTCTCTCCCCCACCCCTGCCCATCTCCCTCTCTCACCTTCTCAATATCATACATCACTTTTATTTTGATTATTTTTTTTAAATGTGTTTTTAAGAGGTGTATGCATGTGAATAATTCTCATGACCCATAATTATATGCCCCGAGAAAGTCATTGCGCTCAAATCTTGTGATTTTGTCCAGCCTCAGAGTTTTTTGTTTTTTTTAAATACAATTATTGCGTAGTTTTAAAATTGATGTGCATACATATACTTTCAGTTGAGAACCTCCACCTTCCATAATATCTTTAATATAACCACACCCTCCCCTCACAGTGCGTACATAATTCATAGATAGCTCCTTTTATAATATACTGGTACTTATAATCCTGTAGATTTCATGAAGTAATTTAATAATTTAGCTCCTGTCTTGAAATCTTCACCATGTAATCAATGTATGAAATTCGCAAAAGAACTTTTCTCTGGTGCTTGTATACTTCTAAGAACACTTGCGATGAACTACATTAGGACCACATTCATCGTACTCCTGTCTGGTGATCCACATCTGATGAAAAGTTGTCAAAGAGGCTTGAATAGAACCACCAATCCAAACATGATATTTTCTCTCTGGCATGGCCACTGTTCTTACTGACGTGAGAGCAGTCGGTGTCACAGCCTCTAACTCCTTTTGCAGCCTCTCTTGGAAGCCTTGGAAGAAGGTGGAGCCGCCAGAGAGGACAATATAGCTGAACAAATCCTTCCTGTTGTGGACATCGCAGCAGCTGATTGCATCAAAGACAGTCCTGGCGAGGCCATCACCAACATTATGGATGTTGTCAGGCTTGAAGAGTATCTCGGGGCACAGGAAGCGTTCTTCATTAAGTTTAATGCATGAACCGTCTGGCAGTTTGTATGTACCAGCTTCAGTGCACTCAGACAAAGTCCTTGACTTACTTTTATTGAAAACATAACATAACTGCTCTTTTATTTCACGCACAATTTCTAATTCTGAAGATGTGGTAAAACAATAACCTTTTTTGTAAAGCAGATGCTGGAGATATACTGTGAGGTCTCTGCCGGCAAAGTCAGATCGATGAATAGCCTGGCCGGGTGCATTGCCATCATAAATAGGGACTGCAAAAGTCACACCGTCCCCAACATTGACAATGGTACCAGTGACATGGCCCGCTGAGAACAGGCTTAGCAGAGCCTCAAATGCAATGTGGAATGCAGGTGTTCTGTAGGTCTCAAACATGACCTTTAGATAGGAAGGAGAAAATATTCAAAAAGTGATTTTTAAACATAAAATGCATCATGACTGTTTTATTCTGTGAATTTGTTGACTGTTTACTATAACCCATGGCTTAAAAATAAATAAAAATTACGTTCTTTTAATAATTTTTTGTATTAGTGAGGAATATTTAAATCAGAGCAAAGGTTTATTTTTCTCATGGCTCCAGAGTTATATATTTATATCAAAGCCAAAACATGAAAAACAAAAATTTCAAAATGTATGAGTGAATAAAAATCCCCAATATGATGTGTCCTTTAATGACTAATGTTACAGTGTTATACCCAGCAATATTATGATACATGTACATGCAAATTTATAAGTGGTAGGTTTATAGGAAGTCACCAGTTCAGCAAATGCCCATAGCCCCTGCCTCTCTACTTAGTGCTGGCCCTACATTAAACAATCATAATATATTTCCAACCTGTGCCATTTTCTCCCTGTTTCCCTTTGGATTAAGAGGTGGCTCACTTATAAGAATTGGATGCTGTTCTGGTGAAACTTTGAGCTCTGTGAAAAAAGCATGGTTCCAAACTTTTTCCATGTCATCCCAGTTGACTATGATACCATGTTCCATGGGATACTTCAAATTCAGGAGTTCTCTTTTATCTTGGGCTTCATCTCCAATATAAGACTTCTCAATCCCTAACAGCGATGATAATATATTTTAGAGCTCAGAAAAACAAAGGTTAGCATTTAACACTCAATAACTCAATAACCCTAAGAATATTTAGACCTATCCCAATAAAACATTTCAGGATTTAAAAAAAGATCTGGAAATTTAAATAAAGAGAATTAGAATTTTATCTGGGTTTTATGAACCATATTTATTATAATATTAGTATTTAATAGTATAAACTTGGGATTACCTAAATAATTGATATACATGTAATTTAAGTATAAACTTAATCATATCAGTTGCCACTAAGCTCTTATATTGGAATGAATGACTTGTTTTCGTAAGCACCTGTTAATTGTAATCTGTGATGTTTTAATAAAACTACAACTAGAGATTAAAAACTAGAAGATTTGGAGTTTGCGGATGACTTGGCCATTCTGTCCCACAGACTCCAAGACATGCAAGACAAAGTCACAGCCTTGAGCGAGACTGGGAAAAGAGTAGGACTCAAGATAAACATTCAAAAAACAAAATTTTTGAAAATAAACTTCCTACAAGATGGAGTCATCCAAGTAGAAAACCGCAACCTGGAGCAAGTTAACAACTTTGTATACCTTGGGAGTGTGGTCAGTGTAGCAGGGGGAACAGATGAGGACATCGAACGAAGAATAAATTTGGCTCGACAGGCTTTTGCCAATCTGAAACAGGTCTGGAGATCTACACACATCTCTGTCAAAACAAAAGTAAGGATCTTTAACACCAATGTTAAAACGGTCCTACTTTATGGATCCGAAACATGGCGGACGACAGAGACAACAAAAAAATAGACTCCAGACCTTTGTTAACAGATGCCTCAGAAATATTCTGAAAATAAAATGGTTCGATAAGGTCGAAAACTCCAAGCTGTGGGAGAGGTGTGGACAAAGAACTGTAGAACAACAAATCATGGAAAGAAAGTGGAGATGGATTGGACACACCCTCAGGAAAGATAACAGCAGGGCTAGGCAGGCCTTAGATTGGAACCCCCAGGGCAAGTGACAACGAGGAAGACCCAAGCGTACATGGAGACGGAGCATGTTGGACGAGGCTGGAAGGACTGGGAAGAGCTGGGAAGAACTGAAGCGACTGGCAAGGGACCGTGTAGAGTGGCGAGCTTTGACAGAGGCCCTATGTTCCACAAGGAACTCAAAGGACAAATGATGATGATGATGACAACTAGAGATTAAATGATGCTATCTTTGCAATCAAATCAATATGAATGTTAGATTTTCCATCACTAGTATAATTATTATTTACCCTTCAAATCATTAATTTAAACATTTTGTAAGCTACAAGTCACACAAAAAAGTGAATCATTACCGGATAATTTGTTTCTTTGTCCCACAATACTTGGGAAAACTGATGAAGGAGCATCATTTCCTGCAAACCCTGCTCGACATGTACTTGAGCCATTGTCAATAACTATTGCAGGGAAATCATCATGTGGTTCATAATGGTTGCTCATGTCATGACTTAAAAATATTTTAAAGTTTAAAGCATAAGTTAATGATATATAATATGGATGTTGCTTGTGTTACGACTAGTCGTAACATTAGCCAGTAAACTACTGCTACTACGACTAGTCGTAGCAATAAAATTATTTCGTATTGTTACGACTAGTCGTAGCAGCAGACACTTCAAAAAAACTAAGTCGCTATAATATCTTAACAAACTCTTCATAATGTTTTATACTCATATATAAAAGTATATTAATAGATCTGGGCTTATGTATGTGTGTATTAATGCTAAAATCTCAATTTATTTTAATATATTTAATCAACGCCTCCGCTTCACAGAATAAGCAGTACAAAAATTACAATTACCAGGTTTACCAACACCCTAATTTAAAAAAAAAGAAGAAAAATAGACAACCTTATTGGGATTTTAAAAAATTATAACTATTTATTTACTTTGGATGGCACTAGTACTACCTTAAAAATTCAGTTTTTAAATTAAAATTGATTATCTCAGTATATCAGAACTAATGTTTAGTATTAGCATAGGAATTCCATATTTTAGCCTAAATATAGTGATATCGGCTTATTATTTTACCTAGGGGCCTGCGATAAAGTATGTCACACCATTTTTACCCCCCCCCTCCTCCCCCTGTCACAAACTGTCAAAATCTAGCCCCTCCCCCCTCCCCAAAGTATGTCACACTTACGAATAAAATTTTTTTATTAACGCCATTTTTTTAATAACATGCGTGGAAAATCCAAAACTGTGAATACCGTATTTTCACGCATATTCCCCGCCCACGCATACATATACCCCACAGAATTTTTAGATCCTGTAATAATATTGTAGTATAACCTGCCAATGCTTATACCTCGCACTATCCCACCACATTTGAGAAGTCATATCACGCTGAACCACTCTAGTTGAATGAACTGTATATATATATTATCGCTCACCACGTTATAAAATCAGATACGTAATATCAAACGATTAAAGGTAGATTGTGAACAAACTTGCCAGAAGTTATACAGAATCTAATTTTATATTCGTGTTTTGCAAGTAATAGTGCCATTGATGCATTATTCAGTAAAAAAAAATTCAGATACCCCGCCCACGGAGATACCCCGCAGGGGGGCTGCGAGTTTGTAAAATCTGGTATAACCCACGGGGAATATGCATGAAAATACGGTAAATTATTAGATACAACTTTAGTCCTAACAGTAAGCACATTGCCTGTTACTATTGACTATCGTAATTGTTACGACTAGTGAATAGTCATAACAATAAAATTATTTTGTGTTGTTACGACTATACAAAAAAACAACAACATATTTACAGGCATGAGAGTGTATTAATTCTAAAATCTAAATTTATTTAAATATATTTAATCAACCCATCCGCTTTTCAGAATAAGCAGATTTGGCTACTCACTGAGGCTACTGATCTACTGCTATGACTATGACTAGCAATAAAATTATTTCGCATTGCTAAGACTACGACTAGTCGTAACACAAGATAGGAATACTAGTGTTACGACTACTTCGTCTTCACTTATTTATTAAAATTGAAATCGGTAACCAGACAAAATGACAAGTAACAAAACGACAAGTGACAAAAATAGTTCAAAATGGGCAAAAATGGGACAAGGAAAACAAAAGTTTAAAAAGGCAATGACTTACCACTTAAAATTTCCCACAGACATTAAGAAAGGAATTATATCATTAAGTCATTATCTATGAATCGTATGAAGGAACAAGTAAATGTTCCCTTTACACCTTGATTTGACGAACAGTAACTGTAACAGTTTAGTTTATAGTTGTTTCACTCAGCCTCTTCACTCTTCTTTCACTTTCGTTATCGTTTCCGGATGTAAATACAATATACAGACATCCACAAGCAGGGTTGCCAGATAGTAATTTGGGTAAAAGGCCAAAGTGACTGCCAAAAAAGGCAAAAAAAAGGCCAAACTTATGTTATATGAAAAATGTCAACAAAAATGACGTCATGCACCTAGGGGGCGGGAGGGGGTCACAGATTTATAGCGAGGGGGGTGCTTTTAAGAACTGTGACGTTATATTGGAAAGGGTCTAGCTCTTGATTACATGTGACAAGTGGAGGGGGGGGGTGAAAATACATTGAAGATCTGCCAAAATCGCGTGACGTCATATATGGACGGCATGGACGGCTCATAACGGCTGAAAATTATTTAACTATTTAAAATGAAGGTAGAACCAGGAGAAAATGGATAATAATTGTGTAAATGCCAATTTTCTTATGTATGGTTGTACTCACAAAATAAATAGACTATGATACTAACATAAAAATTTGAAAGAAAAGCTTCAGGTCATCCTTTTCCTCTAGACTGCTATTTGCAGTATTATTATAAACTTTATCCGATGTCAAGTCATCAAGCATTCTTGGTGAAATGAGAAAGTCCTTACTGCATTTATTTGTAAACAAAAGCTCAGCCTTGACTCTAACAATAGCGTCTAAAAGTGTGAGCTGCATTCTATATCTGGCTTTTTCTTAATAGCCTCTTCGTTAAAATTTTTAATGTCTAAAATACACGTAAGCTATTCAAAAATAGAAAATAATTAATAAGGTTATTGACTTATTGGCAAATTTTTATTATTTTGTTGTTGTTGTTGTGATAAACATTATTTTTATATGTATTATATATATTTATTTTTTTTAAAGAAAAAAGTCAAAAAAGGCCCAAAAATTTTTTTGAGGCCAAACCCTCTTAAAAAATGCCAAATTTTGAGAATTTGGCCTTAAAAAGGCCAATATGGCAACCCTGTCCACAAGTCAACAAGGCCACTCTCCCAAAGGCGGCGAAGGAGTGACATCCACCCCAACCCCATTTTTTCCCCGGGCGCTCGTTTGTACGTGTATGAGTATGGGCATTTTTAAAATTCGGGAGTTTAATGTGAATTTTAATTATATAAAAATCGTTAGAACTAACTTACACAATTATTAAAACTGCATGGGAGCATGGTCACTGTGAAGACAGGGATAAATCATCGATTCGTTCTCCTGGCGTAGGCCAAAACTCAACCAGATCCGAATGACCAATGGGTTCCTGACATAAATTATGACCCTTTATATAAAGGTGGGGGAGAAGGGTGTCATGTATTAGTTGGGGTCGTCCATAAATGACGTCACGTGCCTAGGGGGAGGGGGTCACGCATTTGTGACGAGGGGGTGTTTAAGAAATGTGACGTCACATAAAAAACGCAACTTTAAATAAAAGCTATACTTAAATATTTGATGGCTTGCAATTTAATTTAATGACGTTTTCAATGGCTTCACAAATGTTACGATATTAGGGGCCGTCCATAAATGACGTCACGCAATTTTGGCCAATTTTTATCCCCCTCCTCGTCACACTTCGTCACAAAAACTTAGACCCCCTCCATTTTGACGTCACAAAGCTTTGAAACCCCCTGCCCCCTTAAAAGCCATCTGCTACCTCACTTTGGTGAGACCTGTACTAGAATATGCATCTTCTGTATGGGACCCATCCACCAAAGAAAACATTGATAAACTAGAACAAATTCAAAAAAGAGCTGCCAGATTCATTACTGGAGAATATTCGAAACTGACAAGAATAACACCATTAGTTAAATCATTAAACCTTGAAACACTAGAGGATAGAAGAACCAAGAGCAAAGTAGTAATCATACATAAAGCAATTAATTCTAATTTAGAAATACAACACAAAGATAACTTAATACAACCCTCAGATAGACATAAGGATAAAAACACCTTTCTTATTCCGTATGCAAGAACAAACACATACAAGTTTTCCTTCTTCCCGTCCGGAATTCGGGCGTGGAATGGGTTGCCTGAAGAATCCAGGAAAACCAACACTTTATCAACATTTAAATCTCTAATAAAAATGCAGGACTAAACACAAACCATAGATAAGCGTAGGACGCAATAATCTTCTGTATAGAAGGAGCGTCTGTAAACAGATAAGATCTGCTAATTGAAAATTAGCATGTTGCAAATTACTTTTTTGTCATTTATATATGTATTTAGTGTAAGTCTAAAAATCGACTAAAATCGTGTGACGTCATTTATGGACGGCCCCTTGGGTAAAATAGGCGGCTGGGTATTGTAACACAATCCCCTCGTATGCTGTGGCCTGTGAACGTTGCTTCCCTAGCCATACAGTCAGTGCACATGTCTGAAACGCGACCAAAAGTTCTACTTACAACATATGTAATAATGAGAACGTAGGACGCGATAATCTTCTGGATAGATTATATAAGGAGCGTCTGTAATGTTGTTTTTTAAAAAAAAATATTTTTTTTAAAACCTACTTTAACTATACGCCAAACCATTGTCCCTCACTGGTAAGTAGTAGATAGAGTGTTTGTAAATGATTTTTTATCTAATACACATTTATCTTGGTACTGGCGCCGTCATATAGCGTCCCTCGCCAATTGAGGTTATAAACAGCATTGTGAATTTCCGTGGTATCATTAAACAAATGATTTTTTAAAAAAAATATTTTTTTGTCCATAGGTGAAAATTATTCTCTTGTCCATAGGTGAAAATTATTCTGTTGTGTAAGAATATTGATTGAAAAATAAATGATGGTTTTTAAGAAAGCTTGATTGCTACTAGTTAGGTGCAAATAAATAGATTAAATTAAAGTGTGTGTGTGTGCGCCCCCCCCCCGGGTGACGTTAGTTGATCGTGTGATATGGCGGAAGGGAGTGGAGTGGAATTATATCATCTAGACTTCAGTGAATGACAAGGCATCACATAAATTGTAATTCTTTACAAACATGGTGGTCACGCTGTGTTCCTATCAACAGATTTCCAAGAAGTTAGAATCCATTTAGACTCTTTACAAAATGCGTTGTTTGGAAGAAAAAATATGTCCAAGTAAATTTATTGAAAGGGAAATTCAAGCCTTTCCACCACCAATGTTTGGCAGCTTGAGTCCAGTATAATGTATGTAATTACATGCAAGGTTAAAGGTTGAAACTGCAAGGTTAAAGGTTGAAAATGAAGAGCTTTCATAGTTTTCTATAGAGATAGAAATTAAATTGCATCTGCAAACTCACCACATGACACAATTTGAAACTGTTTATACAAAATATACAATTAAAATAGTGAAATTTTGTGTCCATCATTTTTATTGAACATAAATTATTGTGAGGCAGTGATTACATACTTCAACTTCAACAGATCAAAGTATAAATCAATAAACATAAAATCTAACTAACGAGAATGATAATATAGAAGCGATTACTAATTACTATTTCATTACTTTAGACCTAGGGATCAGAACTACTAACGACAGTAATAACGTGATGATTAATTCGTTACTTTAAACCAACCCGTACAATTTATAAAAATATGTTATAAGGATTACTGGGAGACTTCCTAAGCCAGGTTTAATGACCCATAGGTAATCTTAAAAGGGGAGGTAAAAATGGAAATAATATTTAATAATTTGTTTCTTGTAACACTTTATCTGACCATAAATTTAAAATGCACCCAACGTGTTACAAGTGGCTTAGTTTAAGATCAGGTCAGGTGTTGTATACATCATTTTGGCCTAGTTCTCTATTTGATCTCAATGGCATCACTTGATTTGGTGTCACCCAGTGATCGTAAGGTACTGGTGTACACCCCCATTAATTAAGATTTCTCCATGGACCACCTCTGAGCCAGTCTGCCCTTGGGTCAGCGTAAATTACCTATAAGCTCTTGTCATGGTGACCTGCTCCAGTGGTATCCTTCGGGGAACCCTTGCCTTTTATTTTAGATATGTTTGAAATGAACCTATGTCAAATTTACAATCTTTAAATCTCTGTCAACAAACTCGTGTGCAAAGATGCACATCATCCATTTTCGTCCAAAAAATTACACCCAACAAACACAGATATTATAATGTCCTTACAAAAATTTGCTGCGCAGTCATTCTTAACTGCTGCGCGGCATCAGTCAGATATCTGCATGGCTGCACAGCTTAAAAGGGAACTTTGGTAAGGATGTCATTTACCCCTGACAGTTACAGGGATTCTAGAGTTACAGAGATTCTAGAGTTACAGGGATTCTAGAGTTACAGGGATTCTAGTTGCTCATTTAAAAAAAAATTTTTGTGTCCCATAATCTCGTGGTCGTAGGGGGTTCTAATGTTTCCATTAGAACTTTATCGGGGCTTAGTAGACCTTGGCAGCGCCCATATTCTCTCCAGGTCAGCGGAGGACTTTTTAGCAATAGTCATTCATCAACATTTTTATAGTGGCTTTAACGTGGGCTAGATCCCACGCCCATCAGCTTGTGAGGCGAGCGCACTATTGACTTCGCTATCCAGCCGCTCATTTTTATCCCAAGCAATAGCAACCCCCACCCATGCTCAAAACACAAGGGATGTCCAGCTTTTCAAAATGAAAACATCAAGAAATGGGTAGATGGATGACATGCAAGAAATGGAAAGGTTTTAAATATGACTCACAGCGAAGCAGTCACATAGATGCTGTGTCATGCAACAACTTCCCTCACATGTTAAGAATTTTTTCATTTAACAAACATGGATACAAAAAAGCTAAAGTTAATAATTTAATCCAAAAAAGAACGTAATTTTTGTCTACTTTTTCTGTTCACCAATCCGTATTTTGCATCCAAAGGTTTTTTGATGTCACTGTATCAAAATGAATTATAGTTGCAACAAAATTTAAAATGAAAACTTTCTCAAACAAATCTTTATATTCCATAAAAGGATAAAAAATATACTTTGCATTTTTATATTTATAATTTTAGTTTCAACATAAATAGATTCAATAAATCATCTTGAATTTTAAAGTATGTTCCTTAAAAATCAGGAGTAGGTTTGCTGACCTTGAACTTCAGCCGTTCCTAATCTCAGTAGATTATGAATACATATAAAAGCTGCACACCAACCTGTAGCCTACAGTAAAAGTTTTCAACAAAAAGTTGTGCAGTAAATAATAATAATCACCTCATTACAATGTCAACTAAATGAACGTATTTCAAGCTATGAATAAAATTGTGCAGTTTCTAAAAGTAACCACCAAATATATAGGATTTCATACTTGAATGGTTAAGACAAATTTTTAAAAGTCTTAATAAAATGTACAATTAAATGAGAATAGCTCTTTTAAAAGGCATCTCCCACTGGTCAAAATCAATATGGCATTTATATTTCTTATAATTTCATAATTCACTAAATTAATTTAAACCTAACCTCCTTTAGCTAATTATATTATAAGACTTTTCTGCAAACAAGACATCTCAGGTATCAAATGTTCAGCCTAACGACTCATCTTCCCTTATATTCTGCCTGTCACTAAAATATCAAATAAAATCATATTTCCCCAATCAGTATTGCAAATTTGAATTTTTAAAAAATCATACATTTTAAAAATAAATTATATTTTTTTAATATTATCCTAAAATGAAAATCACATCCATGCTTGTCTTCTCCCATGATCCTGTGGAGGAAAATAAAACATCTTTCTCTTATTACATGTCATCAGAAGGTAAGAAAAGTCATGGTTAAGTATTTAATGAACAATTCCAAGAAATGACTTTAAAGATATTTTTAAAATCATATTATTACTTCCATGTTACATTTCCTACTGTAAATAAAATGTTTAAAGTTGAGCTTTTCTGAAATATATTGTAAATGATTTCCTTTATTTAATGAAAACAAAACCCCAAGTGTTAACTATATAATATGTGATGTCGTACCCGAGGTGTGAATCCCTTTATCCGCATTCGTTCAGTTTCTTGTTTTAGAAGTTCCTCGTAACCTTTCTCCTCTTCTCTTTCCTCTTCAAGTTCAAGTTGCAAGTTCAATTCTTCTTGCCTTTCTTTCTCTTGTCGAGTTTTGATCTTTAAATAATAGAATCGGCAAAACAATCAGATTTCCCTACAGTTTTGTGGCTAATAGCTTTGAGGTGTAAAAGAAGCAAATTTCATGGTAGGCCTAAGAATAACAACTTGTTTTAATTAGCAATGAGGGGGGGGGGATTGTTGCATATACACTGAGCAGGGATCATAAATTTAAATTGTATACATCACACATGACACCCAACACTATAACACACAATTAAATTGTACATTTTAACTTAAGTCAGAATTTAGGATATTAAACATTTACTTATTTTTCCATAATAATTCTGATATTATTTAAGAATTTTAAAAATTATATCTTGTATTACTTACAGATATAATATAATATATATCAACATTTCAGAACTATTCTATAACAAAAACTTTATTCCAACTTGAAAATACACGGCTATCACTTATTTTTAAGTTTAGGAAATCAGGAACATTGAGTTAATGTTGAACAAGTTCAGTTTCTGTCATTGTCATATCAACATGAACAAATTTTGAAATGTTGCAACTCACCTGTTCCTCCAGCTCCCCCCTAGTGGCAAGTTTATTCAATTTCTGATCTTCTTCTTCCCTCCTGGTCATCTGCTGAGCAATCTCCATCTCTTTGACCAACTCCTCTCTACGCTGCAGGGATTCCTCCTGTTGCTGCTGGAGTTCTGCCAACTTCAGGGCAATTTGCTCTTGTCTGCTCTCCAGGACCTGCAGCAATTTTTTGCCATTGTCATACATTTTAAAAGCAGTTTCAAAAGTTGACATAATGAAATACTGGTTAAGATTTAAATTAAAAATTTTGTTTTTTTGCAGCAAGTGACAAAAAATCTGGAGAAATCTGCTTTAAAATTGTGCTATTTGTTGTTTATTAAAGCAACTTTTCCCCAAGTTGAACCTATTCAGACTGTTAAGAGTTAGCTATTTAACAGATGAGCGCGCTCGGGTGTCGTACAGAGACTGCAATGAGTCACGGGTTCGAGCCTCGGTGTTGGAAATGTCCCCAAGTTCACCCAGCTTCGAATGGGTACCTGACATCAGTTGGGGAAAGTAAAGGCGGCTGGGCATTGCGCTAGCCACACAATCCCTCGCTCGTGGCCGAGGCTAACAAAAACCTGTGAACGCTACTTCACTTGCCTACCATCGGCCAATATGGTCTGAAAAGGGGAATTTACTTTTACTTACTATTTAACAGATGTCTCTCTCCTCATTTTTACTTAAATGTGAACATTAATGTACCTCAGCCATTAACTTTTGACGAGCCTGTCGCTCTCTTTCCCACTCTGCTGCTCTCTTCTGCCACATACGAGCTGCTTCATCCCTTGAGTGAAAATAATGTTTGTTTAAACGTAAATATAGAATCTATCTTGGTTCTGTC
The DNA here is from genome assembly GCA_944989445.1 of Ampullaceana balthica. Classification (NCBI taxonomy): domain Eukaryota; kingdom Metazoa; phylum Mollusca; class Gastropoda; family Lymnaeidae; genus Ampullaceana; species Ampullaceana balthica. The sequence goes on from CALYLW010000342.1 coordinate 407,560, forward strand.
TTTGATGGCTGATGAAAATCAACTTACATTTAAAATGAGCAGCTTACATTAAAATTAGAAAATTGAACTTTATTAGTTGTAGCCCACCATAAAAAGCCACCTAAAAGTTTTCAGTCATTTTAGATTCAAAACAAAGAATTTTGTAAAAACTTACTGATATAACATGTCCAACTCAGCTTCTCGTGCTTTCTCTAAACGAAGTTGATCTTCTATGACCTGAAAGATTTTATGGAATGAAGGATTTTAAGATTATTTTTCTACCAGGATATTTTTTAGGCTTCATTACTGAAATATTGATGGTGATGATATTCTTTACAGTTCAAAAAAATGTAAATAATCCATGAAAAGTTAAAAATATTAATATTTTTTTGAAAATCATTTCAACTTACCTGTTTCATCCAATGTGCATCAGCCTTGGCTTTTTCTCTTCTTGCCGACTGCATAGAAATCTGTTCATTTTCTTTTTCTATCAGAGATTGCAACAACTTTCTGTCTTGCTCCTGATAAAATATTACATTATAATTTTTAGCACTAGCCCATTATAACCAGCAAAATATTTTTTAGTATTGAAGGCTGTTGATTTTCATTTGATTTATGTCTTAAATTTAAATAACAGTAAGTTTCTAATGTAATATAAAAATTAATATTCTATTTTTAATTTTAAAAACTTGGATACCAATTCTTCTTGGATGACTTTAGACTTGTGCATCATCTGTGCCTTGTGTTGTCTTAATAATGCACGTCTTTTGGAGAAATAATATTTCAGAAGTTAAATAATAGGTCAAATAAGTTTTAAATGAAAAAAAAATGAAGTGACAGTAAAAAAAAAGAATACAAAGGTCGAATCAAATTTTTTAAAAACTTGAAAACTACATTACACTTGGCAGTTAATTAAATATTTTTCTGCCATTTTGAGCACTTCGAAAAAAAAAGAGTTTTACCCTAAATCTTGCTTTTTCCTCTCTTCCTCCCTCTTACGCTGTTGATCTTCAATTCTTTCTAACTCCCATTTCTGCCTCAGTAAATCTTCCTGCTGTTTAATCCATGCCTTTGCCTGAATAGGGAAACAGTTATAAATGTGAAGCTACACTCAAATTCTTTTCTACCATCATTGGCTTTAATTGGTGGACTAATCAGATAAACAGAAATATTCTAAACTATAATAAACATCTGATTTTAAAATTTAATTTACTATTTTTATTATACTATACTAAATCATAAAATTTTGAAAGGTTCACAAATTCATAGAAATTAGTCAATCATGACCTGTAGTTTAAGTTGAACTTCGTTATTATTTCGGCACGGCCCAAATCAATGCCTAATTCTTGAAAAATGTAATAAATTGTTTTTTAAAAACCTGTGTAGGAGAACCTCATAAATACTTGTTGATAAAAATAAAACAATAAAATTAAACCAACAACTCTACTAGATTTTTATCTGCAGTTCTATAATTAATTTGTAAACCACCAAAAGCTAGGCAGAATTAATTTCTTTCATCGTTACTGAAATCTTGACACATTGCTTACCTCTTCTTCTCTGGCCTTAAACTCGAGCATCTGTTGCCTGAGCATATCTTTCATAGACCTCTCTTCCTTCAGACGTTTTTCTTCCCTCTGTCTCTCCAGCATGATGGCCTCTAATCTATCTTTCTCCATCTGCTTTTCAAAGGCAATTTTTTCTTGTCTGGCTGACTCTAATCTCTGTAATTGTTTAAGATATGGATGTTGTGATATAGGAACCTCTGAAACAACTCACATTCATTAAGGGTGTGTGCACTAAATATTAATACATTTTTAAATGCAAACAAAAGAGATGATATAAAAACATTACAGCTCTTATCTATAATGAGACTGCCTTAAATTTTTTACTTTTGACTCAAAATTTGAGATTTTTTAATCATCCTCTCCCCAAAGTTTAATGAACAAGGAATGACTCTGTCTTAAAGCAGATTTTTCTGGTTAACCAATATCTGTACATGATCTGAATGACAGAGTAAATTTGTATCCCGGCACAAAAAGACATATGTGAAAATCATATTGCCTGCAACAGCAGTTTTCTTGTGGCAACTAGATTTAAACAGACAAAATATATAATTTAATTTTATAAGTATAAATTACCCATTTCAAAATGATTCCTTTCAGAGAACTAAGCAACTAGTAAAATTTCAATAAAAGTAAGAAAATCATGAGGCAATTTTTGTTTTGCAAATCACAAGCAATGTATTTTGTAACAATACTAATACACTAACGTCTTCTTTTTCTACTATCTGGTCTCCCCATTCTCCAATGACATGTTCTTGGAGCAGATTGGATTCTGCCTTTCTTAGTTCTGGATTATTTTCTCTCCAGTGCTGATACAACTTGTCCTCAGCCAACTCAAGTTTGGATAAAATATTAGGAAACATTTTTCATGGATTTTAAAAGATTTTACTTTATTTTAAAACTTAACAAAATTAATGATTATAAAAATATTAAATATTTATCGGAATCATGAGCTTACAAGAATATTTATTTAAGTAATGATAAATATACTAGTACATAGCAGTTTTTTGCTTTTTAAAAAAATAAAGTCGCTTTAATAATAAATTTCAAATAATTAATAATTTAAAATTTCTTCCACACGAATACATTCATTATAAAGATACCACTAAGTACTAAGCATAATTTTGAAAAAGAATAGATTTTAGTACCTTCTGTCTTTTTTCTTCTCTCGCACTTTTGAGACCTTCAGCTTTTGCCCTCATTTCTTCCAGCCTAGCAGAATTGGGTGTGGACATACCTCTCAGTTCAGCCTTAAAAAGTAATTTTTTAAATAGCTCAAATAATAAGCATACTTGGTTTCTAGATTAGATTTTTATAGACTTACCAATAATATTTTTGTTTCACCATTCATATAATTGAAATAAATAAAACAAAATTGATTTTATGAAATAATTTACAAAAACATCCCAGAATTCCTTCCCTTAATTATGATTTTTGTGCACCGACTAAATCACAAAATTTATTTTTGTCTGAAATGTTTATACTGGGATTGTATGCTGGATATACATATATGCAGCTTCTGTCAAATTAATATAGTTTGCCTGACATTATAAAAGTCAAGGATCCGTACTTGGCACTGGCACTACAAAGCTCTAGACTCAAGGTGCTCCGGAGGTCTACAATCAAATTGATTTAAACTCATATATTTAAAATTTAAAAAAAATAAAAACTACTCAGAAAAAGTAAGCTTATGAAATTGAATAAAAAACAGCAAAAAAGCTCCTGAATCTGAGATGAAAAAATGTTCTGCTGGGTTACCATGCTATATGGGTGTACATAATAAATAAATAAATGTAAACAAAATATGTATTTCTATTCATGTAACTTTGCAATTCATTAACATACCGTAAAGATTAACATACCGTATAGATTAACATACCGTATAGATTAACATACCGTATAGATTAACATACCATATAGTTTAACATACCGTATAGTTTTTATTATCCTCCGATAACAACAAAGCCAATTTGTCTCTACGCTGCTTAAGCTTCATTGATTTTAAGTCTTGGCTTTTAGATTCTTTATAAGCATCCATGCTGATGAAAAGAGCAATTTAAAAAATAAGCAATGTAGATATTTGTAGCCATACAAAATCCATATCTGTTGCCAACAGAATTTTAAATCAATTTGTAATATTCCTACTAATCCTACCAATTACTTTAGTCACGCTTTTCAACAAAAATGAATGGTCAGTATCACAGTCACAAGAATATGTCTATTGCTGTTAACAGAGACCAAAATAATTACCAGATGCTATCACAAACTAGGAACCTAATAATATGCATTACATGAATCCATATTTTTTCTCCAATACATGGGAGGTTCACACTGTGGTTTGGTGGATTATTTCTAGTTTTCAAATATTGAGTTTGCATTGATTTAAGGGATTTAAACAACAAATATTTTACCTAATGACAAAGTGAATCAGTATTTTGGTCTTTTTAAATACGATTGTTTGTGACTTCATATCTTTTTATATTACAAGCCTTTGAGATTTTTTGCATTGAAACATCAGAAAAATAAATTTAAAAAACCAAAAACATAACCAACAAAAAAAAAGGCAACCTGTCTTGAAATCCCTGTTTGGATGACCATGCATTCTGCTTTGCAGCCCAAACATCCGAGTTCTTGAAATAGTTAGCAGTTTCGGTCCACTGACTCCTCAGGTTGTCTTCATGGTTTCTATGCCTGACGATGGCTTGTTCATACATATTTTTACGAGACGACCAGTACCCAGACATAGTCGGTAAAGCCATTATCTTTGCAGTGAGACCCAATTCTTGTATTCAACATGGAATATGTTTTCGATTAAGTTTCTTCATCATAATCATTGTTGAGTATAAGAATTATTAGAAAAAGATGTTTAACAACAGAAAAGACCAACTGTATGTCAGTTTTATCAAATTAATTAGTTATTTCTTCAATAGCAATATAAAAGGAAAAAAGAGCCACAATGTTAATGACAATGACCAGCATGAAAAAAAAATGTGTCTATTAGTATTAAAGTGACATATACAACAATCAACACTTGAGTAGTCTTTGGCTGGCACTAATTTTAAAGTGAAGGAGAGTTTCATAATTTGAAGGCCTCAAGCCTTTGTTGTATCTGTTTAGCTCCGATAGCAAGATTCATTTCAGTTTCAGATGAATTTTCAAAACTGATAAAAATAACACCATACATGTATGTTAAAGCACTGAACTTTGCTGTTTGTTAATGTCAGTAAAAATGTAGATAATATTTAACGATGATTAAGAAGCTAATAATGATGTACAGCATCTAAATAATAATGTTACAGAAAGAAGGGAAATCAATTATGGATTGAAATTTTTCTTTATTTGAAAAAATTGTACTTTATATTTTAAGACATCCCCACTTTCATTCCAAGTCAGTGGATTAGGTTGTATGAATGCTGATTTTGGGTGGCTAAAATTTAAAATTATGATTCTACCTTCCCCACACTCACAAATCTCAACTATTTTAAGTCGGTAATTTTAAAAAAACAACTCTTGGCCTTTACTCGTAATGATCTTTGTTATATCTTATCTTATCTATTACAGATGCTCTTCTATACAGAAGATTATTGCATCCTATGCTTATCCATGGTTTATGTCTAGTCTTGGATTTTTATTTGAGGTTTTAATGTTGATAGTGAGTTAGCTTTCCTGGTTTGATCAGGCAACCTTAACTTGTATGTTTCATCTTGCATATAGAATAACAATTTTTTTGTATCCCTATCTGAGGGTTGCATTAGATTATCTTTTTCGTATTTCCAAGTTGGAATTAATTGCCTTATGTATCTTATGTTCTTCTATCCGGACTATCCACTAGTGTTTCTAGGCTTCATAATTTAGCTAATGGTGTTACTCTTGTAAATTTTTAATATTCTCAAGTAATAAATCATGCTGCTCTTTTTTAATTTTTTCTAGTTTATCTATGTTTTCTTTTGTGGATGGATCCCATGAAGAATAAGCATATTCTATTACAGATCTCACCAAAGTAAGGCAGCATTTTAATTTTACATTCTTATTACTATTACATTTGAAAATGCTTATTTTTTATAAAATAATAATAAAGCCTAAAGTTTGGTTGGATTTTTTTTTACTTGACTGACATGGGGATTCTACAATAATTTCTGATTTATTATTACTCCTAAGCAATGTGCCCTTTAAGCTGCGCAGATATCTGACAGACAACATAATTTAAAATTACAGCGCAAAAAATTAAGTAAAATAATGTGCATTGATTTGTGTCTTTTTCTTTTACACTTTTTAGGATGAAACGACATACTCATTCTCCAAGTATTAGTTTCCCGATTTTGTAATTCATCTAGGTCTTTTTGTAAAATTTCGCTATCTTGTTCTGACTCAGTTACTTAATTATTCTATAGATTAATAGTGGAACTCCTGTGTTTATCATTATTATTGGCATTATTGGTAGTAGTAGCTATGTCTTATGTGTGAGTGTGCCATCCAAGTCCTTATGACTTATGAGTATGACTTATGCCTTATTTGACTTAAGTCAAAGTTAAGTCAGTGCACCAGTAAATTATCTGATAATTAATTTAATTATGTTCAAAATATGTTCAACTTCACTTTACTTAGGGGCCGTCCATAAATGACGTCATGCACCTAGGGGGGAGAGGAAGTCCACACATTTGTGACGAGGGGGAGGGGAGGTGTTGAGAAATGAGACATCACATCAAAACTCGCAACTTTAAATAAAAGTTCCACTTACATATTTGATTTCTTACAATTTATTTTATGACATTTTACATAGCTTCACGTGTGTTACGATATTAGAGTGCAACCTTACACACATTACATAATTAAATGACAAAAAAGTGATTTAAAACTGCTCTTTTTAAAATAGAAAACACAGCTTTTATGGGGGGGGGGCAAAGCTTTGTGGCGTCATATTCATATTGGAAGGGGGGGTCTAAGTTTTTGTGAAACACATGATGAAAGGGGGAGTGGGTGAAAAATCAGCCAAAATCGCGTGACATCATTTAAGGACGGCCCCTTATGATGCCTTATCTAATAAATCAAGTTATGAATGGCTAGTTTAAGTTTAAATTTAAACTAATGTATTTTAAAAAAATAAAAAATGCACCATTGGCATTGGGCTGGCAATACTATTGGTACGCAATCGCCTCGGATTAATCATAATAATGAATCATAGTCATAGTAATCATTTCATTGATCATTCTATTCATTCTGATTCATACTTACTTTATTACTTACACATTAGTATTAGTATTAGTTAAAATCATTAATCATTAGTCATTGAGTCATATTAGTATCATTAGTCATTAGTTATTCCTATAGTATAGACTGAAGTATAGTAAGAATAGAATAGAGTCATAGACGTCATATGATAGAGTATAGTATCATGAATCATATTATATTAGTAGTAGTAGTTATTAGTGCATAGGCTTACCCCAAATCCTAACTCCTCTAGACTCTAGAGTTTTTTTATTAGTTTAGTTTATTAGACTTATAGACTTACTTAGAGTTAGAGTATTGTCGTGTTATTGTTACAGTAAACATTTACATACTCACACTTACATTCGATTTAAATTATAACTCATATAAAGTAAAATAAATCATAAAGGTAAATACACTGATATAAATATTTTTATTTAGGCATATATCATTATATCAAATTCAAGTCCGGACACTAGACAATTGGCATTCTTAAATTCTGTTTCGAGTGACAACAAACTCAGTGCGCAACCGCAGAAGAATTTTCAAAATCATAATCCAGGAAAAATAAGAAATAATTATTTTTCTGATTCGTTTCCAAAATTCTGGATCAATAAATTATTACATTTAGTTTAGGCCCAAAATTTTCAGCATCGGGGATCTGTGAAGTATTTGCAAGCAAAGTTATATCTTTCAATCATTATAATTGAAAAGGATGAAAATTAAATTACTTTTTAATATAAATGTTAAATAACTTAAATTATTATTTAAGTCTGTTTTAGTTTTAGCATAATTATTGTTTTACTTTTAATTATTAATTTTAATAAATTTGAATTATGATTTATTTCTTCACTTAAAATTTACGGTTTCATCTACAATGTTTGTAATTATAATTATGCTTTTTTGTCATTTACATGTTATAATGAAAAGGCCTAAATAATATTATAGTTTATAGCCTATTATTAAATGGCATTTTAGCCTATAGTCTATAACGTAGGACGTAGCATACCTCTGTCAAGTCAATTGTCAATCGTGTCAATGAGTTTAAGGTAAGGCTAAGTCTTAAGTCAAGTTAATGACTTGAATGAATTTGAAACAAGACACTAGAGACTAGAACTCAGACCCAGGCTGCTGAGAGGTACAGGGCTTGTCACTTTTCACTAGTAGTCATAGACGTCATAGTCATAGTGTAGCCCTAGTGAAAAAAAAATGTCTCATGTTGGTCTACTTTACAAGTAAAGTACAAGACTAAACTAACACTGTACATTACTTAATCAGTGAATGTGACTTAAATACTTTTTATTAGATTAGACAACCTGTTTAGTTGCATTGTTTCTCTATTTTGCTAGAATCCACTGAACTGCCCTTACTGTTACAAGTCTTGTTATAAAATTAAAATGAGATACCCTTGCCCTTGTCACACCTCAACATTATTCATTATAACACTTAAACTGTACTTATTTTCTTTGTGGGCTCAAATATTTAAATCAAATTTAACATTTAGTATTTAAAGTTGATAATTTGATAACATTTGCTTTACATTTTCTAGGTCAATGATTATGACTTTATGTAGCATTGATTTTTGTTTTAGGTTTGGTTTAATATATTTTTTTGGATGATGGCCACATAAATCATGTCAGAGAGTCAAAATCTAGTTTCTAATGATGCTCAAAGTCATCAGTTTAGTGATAAAACTACTTTTGGTACTATAACCAAGTTTAAACCCATTGAATCTGAAAGGACCATCGACACAAAGCAATTTCTCCAGGCCTGCAGTGATCTGACAACAGTTTTAGGTATTCTCTAAAACATCTATATAATTTTTCAGAACTAATTAACTGTTACTATTTAATCACTGAGTTGATGCATTGAATGTACATTCAAATAAACTCCCACATACTTTGATAGTATAAATTACCACCATTAAAGACATCATTTTCAGCAGTTATACTTGTTTCCGAAATCCTCCATCTATCGCTTTCATGTAACTCACTATCTCAACTCCATTTCCTTCCTCTTCAAATTTTTCCACAAACTCCCTAAACCTGTCCTTACACATTAGGCTCAGTGCACTTAGCTTCATGTACTCAATTTATAAACATTATTTTCATACATATCATATATGAAATGAAAACTGAGAATAGAAACAAACCTATTGTTGAGCATTCACAATGACAATACATTGTAGTACGTACTATTTTCCAAATAAAACCAAATATTTTAATTTCTTGAGAGACTTCACTTAATTGAAAAATATTAATTTTTTTAAGGTCAGTAAATTGGCACAAATGCAAAAAAGCAATTATATTATGGTATAAGGTAAATTACACATGCTGTCCTGAGTATTTGATACTGCTGGAAACACAATTTTTTCTTATATATTTTTTTTCAGACCGCTTAGGATCCCAATTTTCAATAGCTAAACGAGACATGTTAGGAAATATAAAGGTAAAAGAGAAATCAATAACTCATCATAATTCAATTGATATTTTTATTTAAAACATTACTATTAAGAGATAATTGAATTTGTAATAAATTTTACTCTAATTCCCAATCTTAGTTATTTTGGTTATAAGTTATATCCAAAATAACTAAGATTGGTAATAGTAACCATTGCCTTATACTTACATGAAGTTTTTTGTGATTTAGAAAATTTATTACCTAAGAATGTCAATCTCACAGTATATTAATGTGCATTCAAATATTTATTATTTTCCACTTAATTAAGTTAAACTCTTTAAAGATATTTGCCAATTGAAATCTTAAGTTTGTTATCAGTCCTCAATATTTTATACTTTATTTTGTAGAGAATTGATGATCGCTTCAAGACCGATACAACACGTTATGTTACAGTGAATGCAATATTAGAGGATGATGGTAACCAAAAATCTTTAGCAAGTTCTGTTATTGGGCTCATTTGGTTGAAAAGGTGTGTGTTATTTGCTATTAATAGCATTATTACTGACATTAAATTATGAACAAATAACTGTGTATACATACGTTTAATGAAAGGGCCTGTTTAAATGTAACACGGAAATATTACAAGGTAAATTTAAGTAATTTTTTTTTAATTTTAGTTTTTGTATTATTTTATTTTTTATTCTTTAAAATATTATGTTAGTTAATTTTATCATTTTAGAAGCCTAGAGTTTCTCCGAGCCCTCACCTTCAACGTGTCTTCAGACTATCATCAAAATGTTGAAGATGTAAGCCTTAGGCAAACAGTGCTTAAAGCCTATGAGATGACTCTTAAACAACATCATGGGAAAATATCCAGATTTATGTTTACTGTGAGTCCTAAATGACATCTAGATTTTAAAGAATACATTATTTAATTTATACTATAAAAAAATCTATATTCATAAAAAAAATCTTTATTTCAAATAAATGAATTCTTAATTTTAATTCCTTCTATTTATTCCTTTTTAACTTATTTGGGTAGGAAAGATATTTTAAGAAGTGCAAAGTTTGACAACTTCAATTTGAATTTAAAATAATGCTATTTAAAATAAGGCAATAATAGAGACACAACATGAATACGAGCTTGAATATTCCTACTGTATATTTGTGAAAAAATATATATATAATATAATTTTTTATGACGATACAGATTTTATGAGACATGTATCATTTGTTTCAGAAACTCACCCACTTAGTGCCTTGTCGGAAAAATTTTCTCCAAGCTTTGTTGCTAAATGAAGAGGCCACCATAGAAATGGTAAACCAATCTTGAATTTAAATTTCTGTCCCAGCCGTCGATCTCTACTTTTTTCCTTCTTTTATTTCTTAAGGGCCCAAGATCAACAGCTGATGATTACGGCTCCCATTTTCATGTTGTCTTATTAAAATAAATATTCAATTTTGTAAGATTTATAACACAATTTTTAACATATGCCTTGACTGCAATTTTAATTCCAGTTGTAAGAACATTAACTCCTTATTTACATACATGAACTTAGGGGCATCAGTGAAGGATATTTAGTAAGTAGTAATTAGGGGCCATCCATACACAATGAGGAGGGGGGGTGTTTAATTAACAGGATTTTGCGTACAGGGGGATAGGGGGGTCTATACTGAATGTGTACTTACGCATAACAAATTTAATTTGCATAATTCTAAGCCTAGTAACATAAACCGCTCAGGCTGCAAACAGCATTCGAGACCAACTGAGGCAAGACTAATATGTAATAATTTTTTATAATTTAATTAATGCAAACGAAACTCTGAAATTTTGATTACTTGGAAGTAAAAAAGTTAGACCCCCCTCAAATATTATGTCACAAAGCTTTGCCCCCCCCCACCCCCCAATAAAAACCTTTTTTAAAATTTGAAAATGAGCACGTTTCAAATACTTTTTTGTCATTTAAGTATTTATTTTTGTAGGCCTGCATTCTAATATTGTCACACGCCCTGAAGCCATGTATACCGTCATAAAATAAAAGGGAAACTTTTATTTAAAGTTGCGTGTTTTGACGTGACGTCCCAATTCTTAACACAGGTGCGTGACGTCATTTATGGACGGCCCCATATTTCCATTTATTGAAATTAGTAGAAGTTTCTCTTTTGCCCACTGGTGCCTCAGCCCTTATATATACATAACAAGACGGCGATCTCACTGCTTATATTGTTCTATTTTAACAGTTATTTTGATGCAGTGTTCAAGACAATAAAATTTGAATGTTCTATTGTATTTCTTCGATAATTTCAACATGAAAAACATGATATTACAAAAAACTATAAAGTGTAAAACAAATATCTTGTGACTATGGCTTAAAATAAATTTTTTAACTGTGTGTGTGTGTGTGGATCTAATTTGTACATACGCATAGGGGAGGGGGTTCTGAAAATGTTTGGGGTGCAACAGGGGGGAGGGGGGTATGAAAATATGACTATTGTACGCATGGGCGTCGCTAGGATTTTTTCCGGGGCAAAAAAATCCCACTTTTTTTTATATTTTAACTGGCAATGCCATACAGGTACAATTTTCAATTAAAATCAAGTTCAGTATAAAATAAGGGTTGAAAAAAGCCTTAGAAATTAATAAGACTTACAAATTAGTGCTGTAATAGTTAAAATACAACATTTATTAATGCATTTAATAAAAAAATTTTAAATTCTCAAATGTAGGGGGGGCAAATGCCCCCCCTTCCCTACGCCCATGATTGTACGTACGTAATATATGGATGGCCCCTTACTTGATTCTCCCTATTTTCTGATCTAAAATCATGGGGGCTGATACCAAAGGTCTTGCTGTAAGGGTGACCAATCAGCTGATAGTGTTATACTTAGCCTATCCATATCTCACACATTTCTTGATGTTGGCTTCTATTCATTTAAATTACTATTCAGATAAAACAGATGGCAAGCTGTTGTTGGCCATTGCTGATATCACATTTGAGGAAGATTTTTTTTTAAACCAATAATACCAACTAAAAGCTCTTGATTCAAAATAGTTGAGTATGGTACTTTAAGTTAAAAGTGTCATTGAGAGATGATAAATAGTAACATTTTCAATTATTGCTCTCGAATAACCTCCAGGTTTCTTCTCCAGCTGTTTTCTGACATAGATCTCTACCTCCCTGACTTGAGCGACAACATTGATTTAATAGAATCTTTGCTCAATCAATACGAACTTGATTCTGGTCAATCATCATAGTCAAGAGAAACAAATACAGTGTGATGATGCTGGGCTGCTGGGTGTTAATTATGTTGAAATAATCCCTCAGCTCAGTTCAAAATGGGTACAATTTTTATATCTATCAAGTTATTATGACTTGGAATTAGGATAAAATTTATATGAATGAGAATATGCACATATTGTTTTCAATATACAAGCAATGAGATCTCCTTTGATCTGCTAATATTATGAATATAGTGTCAACATTTTGGTCCAAACACCTGATATATTATATTTATTATAATTGAAAGGTTAGAGATCAAAATAATTGATTAACTTATTCAGGTGCTAATTTTTACCTTTCAACACTTGATTCATTCCAATAACTTTAAAATATTTATGTAATTGTGATAGTATTTTTTTTTAGTATTGTTTAATAGGAATCTCATTTATGTTTTTAAGTTATGTTCAGTCTTGCTACCAGAAGCCTGCTGGGTTTTGTTTTGCTGAAGGCGCCACTGGTATAATAATTTTTATGCTGTATTCATGTTTTTTCAACAATGCTCTTTGATGACCAGAGTCAACCAATTGTTACTTTTAAAAAAAATGTATAACAATGTAATAACAATCATATAATCATAAGTACAAAACTGTAAAAATATTAAAAATAACACTTTATTAAATGTAATTCTATCAAGTACATCTGTCTGTGAAGTACATCTGTATATAATTAGAACCATTAATTATTTTCTCTCACTAAATATGTAAACATTTGTTCCCTGAAATATTTTTAATATTTGAAAGTAATATTTAAATGACAGTTAAAAATGATATTTTAAAAACCACATATCAATTTAACATTTTTGTGTGTGCAAAATTTGTTACAAACTTTTGCTATCTAAGATTTAATTCTGTATGTTGTGATATAGGCACCAAGTTACCATAGCATCTGAAAGTCTTAATCTGGTCACTGAAATTTAAATTAAGGGTTTTCAAAATGATTATATAAAAAATAAAATATATGACAGATTCTTAACAAATCTTAAAATTGTATTTTACCTTTAGGGCCAAAAATAGAACAATGGTCCTGGCAAAAGTTTGTTAAGGTTAAACAATCTGTGATAAAGATTACAATTACTTATGTTCACTTGTATTTTTTGTGTGCCATTAGGAAAACACCCAGTAGTTCACATTTGCTCAAAGAATGAATTCCATAAAAAAAATTTACTTTCATTTATACCTTCCACTTTTAAATATTGCTTTCATTTATATCTTTCATGTTCAAATATACTGATAAATATGTTTGTTAAAGTTGGATCAGAATAACATATTGCGTTCAAATGTGTAATATTTATTTTTATTGCAAAAGTGCAAATAATGTAAGCATTTACTTTTATTCTCATGTATCTTGTAATTATTTGAACTGGGGAAAACGTAACTATGGAGCTTTTCCTTATTACAGCTATGTCTAGCGCTATTTTTTCATTTAAATTAATTTCTCTGTAATGTGACTTTGTTAAATTTTGGAACGGATGTATGGAGCAATGTTCCCTTTAAGTTGCGTAGGTATCTTACCAACACTGCGCCAGCAGCTAGAATTACAGCGCAGCAAATTTTGATAAAAATTGCACAGAAAAAATGGACGCTGTGCAACTTTGCACACGGACCAACGAACCTTAGAGGGAACATTAGTGTGGAGCTGGTATATCTGCAATATTCCCTGCTTTATTTATTATTTGGCCTTTCTTTTGAAAGCATCTTATCCATGAGATTAGACTTGGTCTTCCATTGTTTATCTTCTTCTCTTATTTAATTATTTTCCTTCACTTTCTTATTAAGCACCTTTTTTAAAAAAGTTTTAAAGGAATAAATATTAATATTAGCTTTTGAAAAATGTTGATTTTATTTGACTTGTCTCGGTGTCTCTTATTCTTAAACAGCATGACATACAGCTTAATCAAGCATTTAGTTACGATTTGTTTTGAAAGGCACAAAAAAAAAGAACTTTCCAAAAATTGTACCCCATCCCGACAAGTGTTTTTGATATTTATGTGTACGTTTTCCAATGTTTCCGCAAGTTGGCTAATTTAAAAAAAATTATAAGAAAGCAATTACACATCTGAGAAAATGATTAGTGACTAATTTGATTTTTTAAAAACGTTTTCCAAGTGTCAGCATCAGTTACAATATTATACATAATATTAAATGCTACTTAAATTTTTTTGATTCAATGACCACTTTTGAAACTATGTTAAGGACAGATCTATCTCACGTGATGGCATGTATAATGATTCATTTTGATGAAATGTTTATAGTTCATTTTATAACATGTATATCAAGAACAATTAGAAGAGAAACAATGAGATTAATCACGTAACTGGAACATGCTAAATTTTATTGGTGTAGCATCCCAAAAGCACAAATGAATTACATAGGTGTTGAAAACATTGGTTTAGGTTTTTATCAAGTCAAATTCAACAAAGGTAAAAGATTGATTTATTGAAGGATAATTTGTTTATTAGTCTGACCCTGACTCTTCTTCTTTGGCGGATGAAGCTGGTGATCCAGATGCGGGAGACGCTGAACCTTTCTTTTCCTTGAAAAATACAGAAACGTTAACTTTAGTTATAAATAACATAATAAAAAAGGTACATGGATGTTAAAAAAAAGAAAAAATATTTAGAAAGTTACAGATTGACACACAACTCAGATTGACTCACTCACCTCATCACTGTCATGATTTTCATTTCCAGATTCAACATCTGAACCTTTTGCTGATTTTTCCGACTCCACCTCTGACTTAGCAGGACTCTCATTCTTCTTGTTCTTCTTAGCTATTTTTTTTAGAGGTTTGTCGCTACCTTCTGAACTACTGGAGTCACTGCCGGAGCTAGAGATGTACTCTTTACTTTTGAAACCGGCCCCACCACCACCACCCCCACCACTTGTAGTAGAGTCTGCCTAGATAAATAAATAATATTATTAATATTTCATTGAATGTATTCATTCTCAATACTTATACCATGGACGTTAAGTCCTTAAAAAAAGTTACTAACATAAATGATTGTTGATGTCTGCGACCCTTCCAACGGCATAGGCCAACTTCGATAGTCCTTCAGGCATTCCTGTATTGGGCCAGCCTCTTACAGTCATGGCCAATTTTCTTAATGTCTGCATTCAATTCTCGGCGCCGAGTGTTTCTTGGAGGACCTCTTTTTCGCGTTCCCTAGGGGTTCCATTTCAGGGCTTGCCTTGTATTGGAAATCAGGTTTTCTTAGCGTATGGTCAATCCATCTCCACTGCTTCTGGAGAATCTTTTGCTTTAGTGGCTTCAGCCTTGTCTGCTGCCACAGTTCCAGGTTGCTGACTCTGTCAGGCCAGTCAATCTTTCTTAGATTAATCCTTCTTAGGCAATTGTTAATAATGGGCTGAATTCTGGTCAGGTTTACGGCTGTTGTTGTCCACGTCTCAGCTCCATATAGCAGCGCAGGCTTCACCATGGCGTTGAAGATCCTTATTTTTAAATTGCTGCTTAGGTTTCTGAAGCCCCAAACATCAAATTACTGCGGCTAAAAAATTTTTTTTAATGAATCTATTGAAATAAAAAAAATTTCATAATTAGAAAAAAAAATCCACTTACTTTCTTTTTCTGTGGTGAATGTTTGGGTTTTCGTTTTGGAGGATTTTGTGGCTGAAGATTTTGAGTCTTCTTCTTCATCTCCTTCACTATCAGAGGGTTTATTTTTGTTGTATTCTTCCATAGCCTTCTGGTACTCAGCCTTGGCCTCCTTTGCCTTTTCATCCCACTCCTAGTCAATTTAATGTATATCAAGAAATATTATTTTCAAATCTCACTCCTATTCAATTCAAAGTATATCAAGAACAATTATTTTCATGAGCTGTAAAATGAAAGTCCACACTCATCTTTAATTCATAAAGCCCGATTTAAGACTTAACACAAAGAAATTAAAGATAAAGACAATGTTTGACTAACAGTTTTATCTGTGACCTCCTTCCACATTTCCCCAGCTTTCTTTGATAGGTCTGTGACAGATATGCCAGGGTTTTCCTCTTTGATTTGCTCTCTATGTTCATTGAGCCATATGAAGTAGGCAGACTGTGGACGCTTTGGTCTATTTGGGTCCTTGTCTTTGCCCTTTCCGCTCTTCCTTTTTCGAGGGGCACTCTCTTTCTAGAAAAGATCAATATTGACAAATTCAATTTTCAAAAAAACTGTCTATAAAAAATAAATAGATAAAATCCAACAAGAATTTTACGCCACAAATTAGAAAATGAATACTTGTGGATTAACAAACATTTATACAAGAATAAATTACAATGTCAATTCAACCAATGATCAATTATTATACTGTATGTATCTCTGAGGAGCTGAATCTAATAGCTTTGGTACCTAACTGATTAGGGTCTATCCATAAAATATAAAGCCTGAAGGGGAGAGGGGTGTCAGTGTCAATTTCACATGTGGACATTTTAAAAAAAACATCTACAATCATCATGAAGTTCTGGGGGTCTAAGTTTCATTTTATTTTAAAGATTGTAAACATCACCAGCAGGGTTTTCTAGAAATGATTGTCAAAATTGTGCCATGTATTTTCAAAGTTGTGCTGACTAGATATAGCTTAGTCATAAGCCAAAAGTAGAAGTATTGCAGCAATATTTGTTTGACCATCGATGGGTGTGTGTGTCTTGCGCTTTGTTGAGCCACAACAGTGTAGACATAAAATGTTATGATTGCCAGAAAGTGTAGGTCTTCACCAGGTGCCTTGTGTTTAACTCTAACAAGAACACTTTAAAATTGTAAAAACGTTTTTTTTTCATATTACAAAAAACAAAGAAAGATCATCAATATATTCTGCTAATATTAAAGCACCCAGGAAGATGATTATATTTTGGAGAGATCTGTGAAAGATTTTTTATATTATGACATAATAATCTCATTATTCATATATCATAAAGCTTATTGGACTTTGCCTTGAGATTTTTATGTGCTGGGAGATGGGGAGTCCATTGAAAACCTTATTGTTAAGTATGTGTTGAATAAGTCAAATATGGATGTGGGTGCAAACAAAAATGCATACAGATGGACTTGAATATTTCTTAATTTTTTGTTCTTACACACTTGGAGTGAGGAGAAAAATTATATATTACATACTTAAACGTTTTGCTTTTAAAAGTTTTATTTTAAAACTTACAACTGTTTTAGCAGTCTTTGCTTTCTGTTCTTTCTTTCTCTCTTCTTTCTCCTTTTTCTTCTGTTCCTTTTCTTTCCGCTTTTCCTCTCTAACTTTTCGCCTCTCCTCTGCATCGGACCCAACATCCTGGCCATCACTACTTCCTCCACTGTAGTCAGAATCAGAGTCAGAATCCGATGTTGTTGGAGGGTTGCTGTCATACCTAAAATTATTTTAGTTATATTTGTAGAGATTTTATACATTTACATTTCTGAATATCAACAAATATGATTCATTGGCCTGTCCAGTAATAACAATATTATTTCAAGGGATTGACATAAATCAATATTTGAATCTTGGAAGTGCCAAAAAGAGACTACTGATGTAACCAGTAACCAAACAACTGTAATTTAAAAATGGCCAAACTATCCATACCCAAAGGTTTGTTGGATCATGTGCACACTTTGCACAGCATTAATTTTTGTACAAAATTTTACACCCTAAAAACAAAGATATATTATACAGATATCTGTGCGCTGTGCAGCTAAAGGGAACATTTGTATTAGACGCACTTTTTCCTTTGAAAAATTGCCTCCAAAATTAAGATGCTTCTTATACTCAAAATCATTATAAAAATTCAAGTGTTTGATTTAAAATCCCTACAGTCTTAAAAATGGCCATATATTCCATCTCTATTGGGTAACATTGGATTGAAGTGACAGAAGCAGTGCACCAATGCAACAAACATGTGTTGCCAGGATTCATGTGACAGAAGCAGTGCACCAATGCAACAAACATGTGTTGCCAGGATTCATGTGACAGAAGCAGTGCGCCAATGCAACAAACATGTGTTGCCAGGATTCAAGTGACAGAAGCAGTGCACCAATGCAACAAACATGTGTTGCCAGGATTCAAAAGCTTGCTAATACTGCCTCCCTCCCGCCCCACCATCAAAAAACCAGAATACTGTCTGGTCTATGATGCGTCAGTGCACTCTATGGGTTCGAATGATCTTGAATTAAAAGTGATTTGTGTTATCAGTAACAGTATAGATTGAAAGTAATAGCATATGCTGAAAAACATTGAAACTGAGCAGCATTTCTGCCCACCACAAATGGATAAATACCATTCGCGACTGGCGGGCTAGTGACATGATGATTTTCAGGAATATTGTAAGAGGTCAGTTTGGTTTTATAAACTAAGAATATAACTTTTCTATAAGCTTCATTAATTGGACAAGGCATTTCCATATGTTAAATTTACTATCCTGAGATTAACCCGAGGGGGTGACATGAACATTCCACCATTTAAATCTTATACTCACTCTTCAGCAACTTCACTACCACTCTCTCCTGGATTGAATGATTCATCTGTAACAAACAAAAATCATGTTTAGTACTGGTACTTAGAATGCAATATTATAAACATTTTAGCCCAGTACTTATTGGTTCTGCATAAGTTAAAATCAAAGAAATTCCTTGACAATTCACATCAGTAAATACTTGTTGAACCAACCTGAGCTATCGTCACTGTCATCATCGTCCCTGTCTTTGCCCTCTGCTTTCATCCTCTCTAAGTAAGCATCGTGATCACCACCCTCAGCATCACTGTCAGACATTTCGTTATATGAAGTTGTTTTGCTCTGTAAGACAAAGTCAAGAAAATTGTTAATAATATGAAACTGCCCTAAGTTGCTAATTTCTTTTTAGTTAAACAAGTAATAAGAACATTCATTTAGAGCAGTTCTGTTAAGAATGATTTAATTTGCAATTTTGAACATTAAATTTAAAAAAAAATTTTTTTATTATAGAGCCCTACATAAAGAACTTACCCCTTTATCTCCAATATTTTTAACCCTCAAGTTTTTACTTTTGACAAAGTCATAAAGCTTTCCATACTCATCTCTGGCAGATAGAAATAAGTTGAATTTAAAGTAAAACTAATGGGGGCATTGATGGTGAGTTGAAAGAAAAAATTAAATATCAAAACTTGACTCACTGTGTAAAGATAAAGTTCAATATCCATAAAATTACTTTCGTTTCCACAAGATTTCCAATGTACTTTTAGAACATGTATACTTGTTAGGTTTGTGAATTTATTTAGTATAAGATTTTCACTGTTTAAAATGACTTGATGATGTAGAAAAATACACTTACAGTCATAGGGTATATTGTAAATTAAGAGTTCAAAATGGGAAGTAAGGGAGGAATAAAAGAAAGGCAAGTATAATCAAAGATGATCTTACTTTTCCACACCAACAAAAGTAAAAGTGGCCCCTGCATTCGTGTCGACCTCAAAGTCAAATGATCTGGTGCTTCCTGCACTCCTGGCAAAGTTGACATTGGCCACCTCATCAAATCTGATGTGTATGGGAGGCTTGTGAACAAAGATGAAACCGCGCTCCAGCGGGTACAGCAGACCCGTGGCAGCTTTGTATGAGCAACTGACAGCCTGGGCACCTGAATGGCTGGAAGTTTACAAAGAATAAACATCAGAAATAAACATAAAGGTTTCTTGACATTCACATACAAAAAGTTTTTATAGTAATTACCAAAGTATTGAGGTGATATGAAAATTCCATATACCCTGTAAAACTGCCAGGAACTGTAATCTTGCGACCGGTGATGGCTTTGAATACCTTGCTCACAACCTCAAACTCAAGACCTGACATCTCTTTCTGTAGCTTGTCCTCATATTTTGTCTTTATATCCTCTCTAGAAGTTTTAAAATATAAAAAAATTAATAATCAATAGATATATATAATGGGTAATTTAATAAGAGGCTTTAAATTGATATCTATTTTCAAAAATTGAAGACACAAAATTTCTATATTGTGATTTAACGAGTTAAGTAAAATTAGAGGAAATAAAATTATGTGAAGTGGTTAATATATCCCTACAGGAAGGAAATTATTTTTCAACCAAACTTACTCTGATAAATTAAGCTCTAGTGTCATCTCATCTTCTTTGTTAAAGAGAAGAATCAAAAAGTGGTATCTTGTCTGGCCTTGTTTGATAGGTGGATCAAGACTTACCTAAAATTATAATGGAGACAATGATGAAATTCTATACATTTTTTTTTATTGTATCATAAATGCAGCAGGCATTAGCATGTTATAGCGAGGTTTCACAGTTTTTTCTCTTCTTTAAAATAAAAAAAACAACAGAAAATGATGACTAAAATAAGGATAATAAATTAACGTATTCCACATCAGAACAATCTAATTAGAGACCAGATGTCTTATCGATAAACAGGTTTTCGTGTGTAGAATACATTGTTTAGAAGTCACTGATGTTTATCCTGATGTACACAAGTTCAATGTGACCTAAATGTAAGGTAAGAATGTTTACTGTGTGCTCAGTAAGTTCTTTTAAACCAAGAGATCATCCTGTCCCTTGGAGCTGTTACATTACTTTCATTTTCCTACATCACTGTATAACAACACACATACCAAATAGCAAGACTTACCACAAAGTACATCTGCCTACCATCTTTGTGAGGCAACAAAAACAATCTAAGAATGGTTTGGTATGGTATCTTGTAATCAAATGTTTTGCCATGGAGTTGCAAGAATCCAGGGAACAGCTTGAGATCATAACGACCTCTAAAATGAGAAAAGATCAATATAAGATACATTCGTGGTTGTAGTTACCTTATGATGTAGTTATCTTATTAGAAAACTGGGCCTTCATTAAATCTACATTGATTCAAGGGCAAAGGGGACATTTTTTTCTAGGAATGAAAGTTCTCAAATCATTTGGTTAACAGTATGGGCTTTCTTTAAAAAGATTGTGACAAATCATTTTTTGGAGAAAAAAAACCTTTTGATTTCTAAAAAAATAATGTTTTTTAAATATTCCATATTTACCTTGGTGTCAAACATTGCACTTCAGATAGAGTACAGATACTCTCCCCACTGATCTGTATGATATCTGCATTCTCCATGACATTCTTGTGAAATTGCTAAAATAATTTATAAAGTGATACATTTAATTTCTCTAAAATATTCAATTTCAAATCATTTAACAGCAGTGCAATGCACTGAACTAAAATATTTTATCTAACTTTCTTTCAATATTAAATATAACTTGTTGCATTTTATATTTATTTAAAATTGAATCTCTCACACATTATACCTCTTTTTTTTTAAATTTAAATAAGCTAGATTTTTGTCTTGGAAGACTTGTCAGTTGAAAATTATTTGTTTATACTTTGTTATCTATGTTTCTTTTTATTACAACTATTAGAGCTGAAATGGTCTAGCTGCTTATGCTGCATTTCCCTAATATTTTTTATAAGTCATCTCGTCTTTATTACACCCAATAAATAATGTAAGATACTTACTTCTGTGCTTAAATTTAAATAAATTATATTAATTTCATTTAGAAATGTTACCAAGTATCATTTTTCAAGTCTATGGTTAGATATTTTTTTAAATAATTATAATTTTGGATATAAAAATATTCTAGAAAATTAGGAATTTAAACCTCTTAGCTCTGGTATCAAATTTTAAAAAAAAATAATTAAAGAATTCTTACAACAACGGGATCTGTTTCTGTGTCAGGTTCTGGTGGAATGTGAAATCTGACCTCCATTAATGATACTGCAGCATCATCATTTTGATGAAATTCAATGGTAACTTCATTCTTTGCTGTGGTAGAGTTCATCACATTGGTCAGGGGAATTTCAAAAGCGAGGATGTTGTCGATCTTGAAATTTAAAGAGTTTCCTGAAACATTTGACAGAAAGTGGAGATACTGTAAGTCTTCATTCCTGAATCATTGAGCTGTAAAGATATTTAGAATTACAGCGCAAAAAATTTCGTAAAATATTGCAAAAAAATGGATGCACACTAGTTTTTTTTTACTTTGCACATGGACCAATAAATCTTAGAGGAAACATGGACTTAGAGCAATATGCTAAAAGCAAAGCAAAGCAAAGCAAAAATAACATTTTACCTTCAAAATCTGCAGTTCCCCAGTTCCAGCCTTTTAAAGACATGTCAACTTTTTCAAGGCCAACTGAATAATAATTTGATATGAATTTTGCCAATTTTTCAAATTCCTGGTAAAGAAACAAACAAAAGAAAAACTTATTAAAAATACAAGTTAGAATCTCAAATATCCCCTCTCAATGTTTTAGAGAAGCAAGTTATTTTACATAGTATATATATATATATATATCAAAATTAATTTTAAAAATAATGTAATCAAATTTTAAAAACTTACTGCATCTTTAAAGCCATCATATCTATGTATTCCACCACTGGAGAGCACAAATTTGAGACAATGACCTCTCGCCCTCTTTAGCCACAGACATTTTTCAATGTCGGAACTCTGAAACTGATCAACTTTTCCTGTTTTTACATTCTTGAATATGACGCTATTTCTCTGCAGTTTTAAACGACCAGGATTCTGAAAATGTTTATGAAATCTTCTTTTAACACAAAAAATATGATAATTCCAATAATGTCTAATTTTTTCAGATTTTGTATATCTACAGCAGTGAAAATGCACATATTTTGTGCTTCTAAGCAGAGATGGGGGAAATAATTTTTTTGTGAGCATTAGTAAGGCTGTTAACGGTTAACCGGTCCTCAGATCAGGACCGGTCCCATTTAATCAGGACCCGTTAACCATAACTTCATTTAGTCGGTATTAGCTTATTACCTTGGAGTTAATTGCTGGTTGTGTTACGGCAGAATACCAGGGCCAATACGCGAGCGACAGTGATATCAAAGCGTTTCTTAATATTCCGGCCTATAAATAATATAAAAATACACGTCATCACTGTTAGTGGAGTTCGGCTAGTGAATGATTTTTAATTATTTTTTTATTGGCTAAGTTGCTGAAGCATAGTACCAGAAGTAACACAGTGCGGCCGTAATGTCAAAATGTGAATAACGGTCAAGGCCGCAAGTTTTACTATTTTATTACAAGAGGAAATATAGGACTACTACTAGTAGAAGTTTTACCAGCCCTCAAATTCGAATTCGGTCTTATATCAACCGTTTTCCAGCTAAGTACATGCACGTCAAAGGCATTAGACTTAAAATTACCACATTGACATAAAATTTTATGTTTTCTAAAAATGTATTTCGTATGCGTTGGAAAAGGAGCACAGGGCATGAGAGCTGAATGCAAGGGGACGGTGATGTCACATGACCTCTGATGTCACCATCAGACATCGTGAGGCGAAAATTTGATGCATTCTCTTGTTGGTTCTAAATAAATTAAGGAAAAATACGGACCAGACAGTAAAACAGGCTTTTTTAAACAGTTAACCAGTCCGCAAAAACAAACTGACTTGACAACATTTGATAATATGCCGTTTTAATACTTTTATAACATACAAATTAAAAATTGAATATCATTACGTTTTACTTCTTTGTTTGGCCGAATTAAAAAAATATTTTTTTTGCATTTGCTGTTTTGACGGCAACACGGCAGAGAGCTGAACACTAGCGTCAATACACGGGCGGTTTGATTTCAAATCAGACAACGTGAGGCAAAAATTTGATCCATTCTCTTGTTGGTTCACAAAACATAGTAATTAAACAATCAGAAAAAACAAAATTTTTGACTATAAATCCCTTATATATGAGACATAACGAAAAGTATTGATTATGTTCAATATAATACGCATCACACGACAAACATTTACAGACTGAGCGTGACTAAACTCTCTTGCTGTAAAACACTGGGATTTTGTCATCAATGGCTGGGGTGAACTCCAGTGGCATTTGGATGTCAACAATAGCAGACAGATACATCTAAGGCATCCATCCGTCCATCCTCATGGGATGATGGCGTTTCCTCCTGCTCCTCTACCCCCCTTCCCCTTTCTTCTGGCCCTTTTCTCCTCGCTCCTGGCTGTAAGGGAAGCTTCCGCGACTTGAATGCCTTCGCGCACTTTTGCCCGCCAGGAGGTGCGCTACTCCGCAATGGTCTCCCACGTTTTATGGTCAATCTGCACCAGAGTCATGTCTTTCTTGCAGACATCCTTGAAGCGCAAGCAGGGACGTCCTCTCTTCCCCATACCAGTTGCCAGCTCGTCGTAAAGCAGGGCTCTTGAAATGCGCTCCGAGCTCATCCTGCGGACATGTCCCAACCACCGCAGGCGCCTCTCATTCAGGATTGAGTGTATGCTCAGCCTGTGACTCCTTCTGAGTACCTCAACATTCGTGATATTGTCCTGCCACTTGATGTGCAGAATCCTGCACAAGCATCGTAAGTGGAAGCTGTTGAGTTGCTTTGTTTGTTTGGCATAGGTCGTCCAGCACTCGCTGCCATAGAGGAGTGTGCTGAGCACGCAGGCCTGGTACACAGTGATTTTCGTCCTATCAGTGAGCTGTGCATTGTTCCACACTCCTTGATTCAGCCTAGCCATTAATGATGCAGCCTTGCCGATTCTGGTTTCAATTTCCTTTTCCAGGGAGAGTGTGCTTGTGATGTTACTGCCAAGGTAGGTAAAATCCTGGACGACATCCAAGGTGTTTCCCTCAATGGAGATTGCTGGGAAGCAGTATGTTCCTTGTCTCATAATGTTGGTCTTTTTGAGGCTTATCGTTAGACCAAAATCCTTGCATGCTTCTGAGAACTTATTGACCAAAAGTTGGAGACCTATCTCTGAATGTGAGGTAAGGGCTGCAAAGGGAAACTGTCTAATTAAAATAGTTTCCACTTTTCTCTTCACACAGAGACGGCTGATGTTGTATAGATTTCCATCCGTCCTGGTATGGATGTTTCCAACCTCAAAGCAGTCCTCGAAAGCATGACGCAGTAGCATCGAGAAAAAGATACAGAAGAGTGTTGGAGCCAGTACACAGCCCTGTTTGACTCCGCTACAAACTGGGAAGGGTTCTGAGGTGGCACCATCGAAGAGCACTGTGCTGTGCATATTGGTGTGGAAGGACTCGATGATGGAGAGAAGCCGCGGCAGAATCCTATTTTATCCAATATACGTAGCAGACCCTTGCGGCTGACCAGGTCAAATGCCTTTGTTAGATCTATGAAGGCAACGAAGAGGGCTTTCTGTTGCTCCCGACATTTGTCTTGTAGCTGACGGAGTGAGAAGATCATGTCCATGGTTGGCCGGCCAGCCCGAAAACCGCATTGTGATTCTGGATAGACATTATGTGCCAGAGTTTGCAGGCGTGCAAGGATCACTCTGACAAACGCCTTTCCCACAATACTCAGTAAGGAGATGCCACGATAGTTATTGCAATCGCAGTGTTAACCTTTGTTTTTATAAAGCGTGACTAAAAAAAACAGCCACAAGACAGATACATAGAGATAAACTAAAAATGCATTAATTTAATTACGGTACATTCGATCGATCTGAAATATTGATACAATGCATTGTTGGGTAACACAAATCTATGTGCAAAATTTCAGCTCGATTGCATCACGGGAAGTGGGTAACTTTTTTTACTTTTGTTTTTCCGCCGCCCGACAAACCGACCGCGAGCCCACGACAAAATGGTGAAGTTAATATAAGGGATTTAAAAGTACGGACCGGCTGTTAACCGGTCTTTTTTTTAACGGTTAACCGGTCCTCAAAAACTAGCAGTATTAAAAACCTTAATAACAACTTTGCATCTTTGTATGAGTGATTTTTTTTCTGCAGTTTCCTGTTTCATTCAAAAGTGTCTTAGAACTTTTGCTCAGTCGGTTTATCTTTGTTTTGATGATGAAAGAATATTCTTCAGTTGAGATTTTCAAATTTCCCTCCAATTACAAGTACACCAATACTAAGTAAGTACCTTTTTCAGTTTTAACAATCTGTGTTAGTCATTTTTGAGTTAAAATACAGATATTTGTAGGCCATGTGCTACTAGTGAGGAAGCAATTTTTTTTTGCAAAATAAAATGGGTCTTGGATGAAAGATTCGAGATTTATAATGAAGAGCTCTAATACTAACATAAATGTAAAACTTTCCTGTATTATTTTGAATGGAGAGCATTTGTGAGAGGCCTGTGGTCCTATTGCTCATTAATTACAGTAACATTCCGATAATCCGGCACGTTCGGCCCGGCTCGGTGACGGATTATAGGAAATTCTGGTCGATCGGATGGTGCCCCTTCTTTTTAGTGTAGGCTATGCCGTAAAACAAATGTACTTTGTTTTTTTTAAACTACATATATACATAAATCGTAATTATAAGAACAACTAGGTTAATAATTAAACTAAAAATACTGTATGCAAAGACAACAAAGTTTATTTCAGATTGAGAGCCAGTGTTACGTGTTTTCGTTTCTCTCCTTTTGAACTCGAAGGCTTAAGTTTTGAAAACATGGTCACTGTACAGTTAGAACGAAACTCACTATGTTTATAAACAGTTTCAAAAGTTACGTACGTCACTACAGATGTACTGTATTACAGTAGAGTACTGAGACACAGTTTGCTGCGATGTGAAAGGACACAAAACAACAACGTACAAAAAAATGGCGAGATGCTTCGTGATTGATTATCTGTGCTGCACTGCACCTAAGCCTGTTAAAGGGTGCCCGGGACCCGGGTACCCGTTCCCGAGCAATTACCCGGGTAGTAAAATTGCGCCCGGGTACCCGCGAAAAGGCTATTGCACTGCAATGTCTTTACCAACAGTGGTCGAACTGCGGCTCCTCTGTGTTCACATTTCGGCTCGTGAATAATTTATCAAATTAACATTTTTCGTTTGAAATATTTACTGTGAAATATGTTTAACATGAAAACGCTTAAAAGGAAATAAATGTCAAACGGAAATAAAATACGGTCCCGACAAACTACACTGTATTTTGATACACTTTTTTTCCCTGGAACATGAAACAAAAATCATTTAAAACAAAAAGGTTTTGGTTCTTTGAATTGTTCAAGTAAGGAAAATAGAATACAACGTCGATAACTTGGAAGGGCTAGAAATGACCTTGGTTTTGGCTTTGAAATACGCCGCACATCTGATCTCTCTCACAACAAGTCTCCACTCCTATCCCCACCTTACTTTTAAAAAAAACACCTGCAATATTCTTGTTTTAAAAATTAATATTCCATTCGTTTAACGATTTTCACTATAATAAAAATAATAAATGCTGGGGGGGGGGATGGGTGCACTCAGTAAGACACAAAATAGAACACAACACCGATAACTAGGAAGGGCTAGAAATGACCTTGGCTTTGTCTTTGAAATACGCCGCACATCTTTGCTACCGATTGATAAGAGCCAATGTTGTTTATCTAATCCCCCCCTCACGCACGTCTCCACTCCTATCCCCACCATACTTTTAAAAAAAACAAACACCTGCTATATTCTTTTTTTTCTTCTTCTTTTCCCCCAATAATATTTCAATCGTTGAATGATCTTCACACTATAACAACAAACATAAATGCTGAGGGATGGGTCCACTAAGTAGGTGAAGGTCCCGGAAAGTTTTGTCAATTACCACAGTTGTCAGTTATGAACTAGAATTAAACCGCCTTGTCATCATACGATTACCGCCCTTTATCTTTATAAGACTTTGTTTTCCCCCCTTACCACCCATAAAAAGAAATTCACTTTGGCGCCCCTCTGCTCATTGTTTTTCCACCACTGTACTATAGTAGTATTTCGATGTTATCATTTTCACATCGCTGAGTCATTACATCTAAATATTTGCGTTCTCATAATAAAGAAAAAGGCTAATAGCGGGCATGACGCGAAAACATTTTTTGGCATTTCTAACGGGTAACCCGGGTACCCGTTCAAATTTTGGACGGGTACCCGGGCAGCTTTTCACAACAATATTGACAGCCCTAACTGCACCTGTATTTGTTGTGACAGCTGAGACTGGCCGGCCAATTGTTTCCGAACAATACCCCGAATACTTCCGAATAGCTCTCAAGCGTTTTTATTTGCTTTAAAGACACACTTTTGGAGAAAACCAAATTTTTTACAATTTTCCGGAGCGATGCCGGACTATCGGGCATTCCGGACTGTTGGATGCCGGATTATCGGACTTTTACTGTAGCTTGTTTTAATTAATTTTTGATTAACCTGGGGCTTAATTCCCCCAACTTCAAAAATGTTAAAACCACCAAAAAACAAGGATAAAGTAAAGAAATTTCATGTTTTAAGCTAATAAACAATATTTAGGTATACTTTAAAATATAATGATTTGTGGAAATAATTTTAAAAATTTGTTTCATATTTTTTATAATACTCCATTTGTCACAATTAGTGGATCGTCGAAAACAGAAAAACAGAGCATTAAGCAAGAGTTAAAGCTGGTATTGAGAAGTGGTTTGAACTACACAAGAATACTTTACAGGATGCTGAAGTTAGCGGTCAACCCAATCAGAAATTTATCTGTAATGAAACTAACAACAAGACACAAAAAAGGGTGAACCAGCGCATTTGGCACCATGTTAAATGCATAGAAATCCAAGAAGAGGCTTATATTTAAGACATGGATTGGACCAAATAGAGTTGTCAACAGCCACTGTGAAAATATATACCCTCTACAAGATGGGGCTTATTGCCCCCATTTTGGTTAAGTTTCATTAATCAAAGTGTCTGCTGCTAAGACAAAGAAACGGCAGACAACTCGATGTTGCTAGTGCTATGACGACATGTTGTGTTGCCACGACTAGTCGTAAAAAATATACTATGTGCTTACAGTAACGATTAATGCTGTATTTTAATTATGCTAATACTAATACTTTAATACTAAACATTAGTTATCATAATCAAATTTCATGATCACTAGGTAAGCTGATTAATGAATTTTAAAGGTTAATTTAAAAAAACTTGATTGGTGTCCATTTAATGACAAACAGTTATAATTTTTAAAAAACGAAATCTGACATGAGCTTCGCCAGACGAAGTGGTAGTCAGATGAGTTTGATGTTAAAACCAATAGTGGGATCGAATCCCGCTCCCGTCCAATTTTTTAAAAATTTAATTAAAAATTATTTTTTTAAAAACTACAATGAGTGTGCTGGTAATTGTGATTTTATAACTACTTATTCTGTAAAGCGGATACGTTGATTAAATCTATTTAAATAAATTTAGATTTTAGAACTAATACACACATAACTTATGTCATAAATAACTTTTAAATAAACCCAGATCTCTTAATATCGTATTATATATGATATATGCGTCATTTTATGCGTATAAAATATCATGAAGAGTTTGTTAAAATATTATAGCGGCTTAGTTTTTTCGAAGTGTTTACTGCTTAGAGTACTAAGACTAGTCGTAGCAAGTGTTACGACTAGTCGTAACCATACGAAATAATTTTATTGCTAAGACTAGTGCTAGTGCCGTCCAAACAAAATATAAAATAAATAAATTACAATAAATAGATATAATTTTAAAAATTTTAATACCAAAAAGCAGTGCCTTTTTTTTCTCATTCTTTTTTTAATATAAAGTAAGGTTGTTAAGACCGCTTGTTTTTGAGGACCGGTTAACCTTTCAAAAAAAGACCGGTTAACCGCTCCGTATTTATACAATTTATACCATGTTTAGTGCACCAACAAGAGAATGGATCAAATTTTCCCATCGCGTCGTCGTTTAATTTGACATCAAAGAGTCCGTGATGTGCCGACTCTAGTGTTGCTGTCAAAATAGCGAATTCAAAAAAAATTAAAAATCCCCAACAAAGAATTAAACTGTAATGATATTCAATTTTTATGTAATAATAGTATTAAAACGGCATATTATAAATTGTTGTCAAGTCAGTTTGTTTTTGAGGACCGGTTAATCATTTTTTTAAAAGCCCGTTTTACTGAAAAGAATATTATTATTAAGAAAACACTTTGATTTTGACGTCACGGTCGCTCGCGTGTTGGCTCTGGTATTCTGCCGTAACACAACACAAAATTAACTCCGGTTAATAAGCTAATATACCACGTAATAAGCTAATATACCGACTAAATGAAGTTACGATTAACCAGTCCTGATAAAACGGAATAAACAGTGATAATAAGATGGAATTTATTTAAATTAAATACCATATTATGTTTCACTCCTCAACTTGCCAGAATTACGCGCACACGACGACCCCCCCCCCAACCCAATAAGGTGGGGTTTAGGTGGGGTTGAGCTACACTCGCCATTTTCCAAGGCATGCTCTGACTCAATTTAAAAAGAAAAATGTTCCTTCCCCCAACCCACTGTAGATGTATAACAGTGGGTGAGGGGAGGGAAGGTGTCTCTTAGCGCGGTCTTGTATTGGTGTGTCAAACCAAGAGGCTTCCTTTTACATAAACATCAAAGACCTTTCAAGCCTTCTAGCCTTTCCCCCCCCCCACCCCTAACTAGAAAACTCCGTAACTTGTCCCCCCCCCCTCCCTTTGAGTTGACTGTGGTTATCATGAAGCTCTCCTACAGTGCCTCGACAACTAAGCAAATTAAAATTTAAAAAAAGCATTCCTTAGCCATAGGCGAAGTAGACTAATAGTGATGACGTGTATATTATTTAGATACCAGAATAGGGAGAAAGCGATTTGAAGTCAACTAAACACAACAAAAACAGAACTCCTGGGTAAAAAGCTATAACGGGCTTATTGAAGTTGCGCGGGGGGGGCCTTATTGAATTTGCGGTTAACCGATCCTGAGTAAATAGGACCGGTCCTGATCTGAGGACCGGCTAACCATTAACAACCTTATTAAAAACCCCTTTAAACTAATTAAACTCAACAAAACACACGAAAAACTAATTACTAATTGTTAAGTAAAGTATTAAATACTTTTTTTATTCCTGATTTAAGTGTTTTAAATTAGTAAAAGTAAGTTATTTTATTTATTTTGTTCTAAAAATTTAAAATGCGCTGAAATAAGGGATTACCATAATATTTATTGATTTCAAATGGGAAAAAAGAAAACATGTTTAAATTTAAAACCCTGGCCTGGGACTGTGGGGCTTGTTTATACCTCTTTTAAATAAGAGTCTTTACCCTAAGCTGTGATTGTGAAAGTGGGATATCTTGCTTAATATATATTCATGGAACATGAATTAATACTAACCAGTGCACCTCTGATTTCCTGAACAACATCAAGGTACTCCTGGACATCACTCATTTTAACAGTCTGCGAAAAAAAAATGCTTTGCCGATTGTGTGAAAAAAGCTCTATGTTTTCGCGGATAAATGTCGCCTACAAATCATCATTTCTTCCGGTTTCCGGTTACAAAAATGAAATCATGGTATAAAACAAAAAATGCGAAAAAAATATATGAATAAAATTGTTTTAATAGTTAATTAGCCTTATTTTCATTTTCTGACCCTTTAAATTAATGTCAGTGACTTTTGTTCCCTCAATCAGTGGCGTCACTGGGGGGGGCGAGGGGGGCGGGCCGCCCCGGTTGACACCCATCAGTGGGGTGACACCCGAGCTTAAAATGTGTCTGTGTACGATGTTGATGTAAGAAAAAAAAAGAAGACACATTTTTTCATCTAGAAAAAAATTAAGAAATACAATGAAATACGTTAAACGAGAAAACTTTTATTAAAAATATATCAGTTAACTTGCAATAATAAAACAGTCCCAACACACAAACAACATTAAAACAAATTAGGGAAAAAAAGAAAAGAAACAGTCGCAGCAGAGAGATCTTTACAAAAGGCTGGACATGAAAGAGGCAGTGTATTATGTTTGAAAAGACATAAAGCCATTTTAGCTTGGACACACCGACAGCATGGACGAATCGCACCTCACGACTCCCTCCACCACAGTGGGGTTGGGGGAATACGATTTTTTAATCAAAAAAAAATCAATTAAAAAAATCAAAGGGGCCGTCCATAAAGTACGTCATGCTCCAGAAGGGGGGAGGGGGTGTAAGAAAGTGTGACAGTTTGTGACAGGGGGAGGGGGTCCGACCATGTGTGACGTCACGGTGTTTTATATTAAATTTTAATTATTTTGTTAATAAAAAAAAACATTTTTGTTTGAAAGTGTGACGTACTTTAGAGGGGGGGGGGTTCCAATATTTGTGACAAGGGGAGTGGGGGAGTTAAAAATTGTAAAAAAATAGCGTGACGTACTTTATGCTCGGCCCCAAAGGATGGGTTTTCTTTGTTGATGTTTTTCTAAAGGAAAATTATGAATGCAATATCTTTGAGTTAATATTTAGTTTTATATATATTTATTAAAGGCGTGAAAGCATAGACATGTTTATGTACAGGTAGTCTTCCGGTTACGATGGTCCCATCCCGACTTACGCTGTTTCGTTGTTACGAACGAGCCTGCTTAAAAAAATATATAACGTGTTATTCCGTATTGTTAAATATATATTTTTTTTTAAAAAATCATGGGGTAACGAATGGTTTTCTCTATTTGAAATAAAAAAGTTATTGAAAAATATGTACTATTATTATTTCAACCTACAAATTTTGTTTGCGAATTTTTCAAATAGCAAAGTTTTCAAACAAGTCAGTAAAGCTAAGTAAGCTCTCAAGTTCGCATGCAAATTTTTACTCATTTTATATTCTTTTCAACTTTGAAAAGGATCGCTGAAAGATGATGCGAAGTGCGATGTGTATAGGCCTATTTGTAAAGGACTGTGTGAAATTTAAATCCTTCAAAAGCAGCAAATTTTTTAGCTCTGTGCACTTGTTTTGAGTTTCGCATTGGGCTACTTCCTTTTCCTGGGTCTGGAAAATAAATGTTTAAAGAGTTATGAAAATTTGACTAATTCTGAAGGTACGCAGTCTTCCAAAACGCTTGAATATTCTTCCCATAACTTGGCTGCTGCCCATCGGATAGCGAAATTGCTGAGCTCAGTTAGGTTTGAAAGAAAGACAAATTTCTCATGGATGTCTTTATATGAGCCTAACCGATGTTGTAGGGTTTAAGAAAGTTTGTCAATGATTACCAGAAATACCTCAACCTTGAATTTTTGTCTGACGCTTACCACGTACTTGTCCTTTCCATTGTCTTCATAGTAATAAAATTAAGAATGCTGTCTTTTAACAAACTGAAATTTAAAGTAAAATAGCGACTTCCAGTTGTTCAAGTTCCTTTAGAAATCCTTCTACTTCAAGTCGAAAGTCACGTGGCTGATTTTAGTTTGTTTCTTATTCTTCCAGTGCTGCGATATTCTAATGGTATGAGTTATTAACAGACCTTACAGCATCATGTCAGGCTAACCATCGTGTGTCAGACAAGGCTTTATTAACATGTATCAATTTCATGTGTTTTTGAAGTACCTGTCAACGATGAGTAGATGCAACAAGCCGGGTATAAAGATTTTGCAGAAGACAAAATATCTGACTGCAGCAGGGCACCATGCTGCACTTTTCCCAACCAAATTAATGGAATGAGCTGTGCACGGCACATAATGAGCAACACTGCACTTCTCATCATGGGCGTCGCTAGGAATTTTTCCAGGGGGGGGGGCAAAAAAACCCCACTTTTTAAATTTAACTGACAATGCCATACAGGTACAATTTTCAATTAAATTCAAGTTCAGTATAAAATAAGGGTAGAAAAAAGCCTTAGAAATTAATTAGACTTACAAATTAGTGCTGTAATACATAAAATACAACATTTATTAATGCATTTAATAAATTAAAAACTTAAGTTCTCACGAGAAAATTGAATTTTGCTGTGAAATAATATACGTGTAGAAACTGCAGGATTACCAAGGATGGATATCAGAAATTTTTTTACAGGTTTAAAAAAAATCGAAAAGTAGACCAATCTCGGGATTCCTAAATGCCGTTATTAGAAGATTTTGGGGCGTCTGCAGCATCTGACTTATCATTGGCATTGAGGACAACAGTACAAGTTCAACAGCCAGACACAACTGAAGCAACTGTTCCTAATTTAATTGTCACTGACATTTATTCATTTCCTAAATTGGATATTGGAAGGTATGTCTGGACATACGACCTTTCAAATAAGTTGAAATTGCAGCTGATTCGTGATTGTTGGACCCTTGATATAAATTATGATTTTAGAGCTGACAGTGAGGTAAACAGAGTTTTTAGTTTTTAAATATGCATGTTTATCGGACTATTCACCGTGGCTTGTATACTCGCACATGTTAATAGGTGCCTTTTGCAAATATTGCGTGTTGTTTCTGCAAAAAGTAATTCTATGAGTTCAGTGGGTATTTGTCATCAAACCATGTACAAAATATAAAGATTTCAACAAAGATGCACGTAGCAACCTGCAAAGCACATTATGGAACAAAGGCTCTCATGAAGATGCAAGCAATTTTATTTGCTTTATTGGAAGCCAAAGCAGTTTCTATAGATGAGCAGTTGGACTCATCATTTAGAAGACAAATTCAAGAAAATCGCAACGAACTGGATCCCATCATTTCTACAATCCTATTTTGCTGCATGCATGTTTTAGCACTTCGTGGAATGGAATCAAATTCTGGTAATTTGTATGAACTGTTAGAGTTTCGTGTTGAATCTGGAGATGAAGTTCTTGGTAATCGTTTGTCAATTGGTTCTAGTAGTGCTGAGTATGGTTCACCGACAAAACGGCCCCGACAATTGGGCTCCGTCATAACGGCCCCGACAAAACGGCCCTGGACTCATAGATGGACTAATAGTAAAATTTACAATCAAATATATTCGTATTTTTACTCACCTATTCAGTGTCAGGTTTAGCTAACAATAAACAATAATGATAACACCACAAATGTTAATTTAATAACCTTTACGCTAAATGGTACCCATAACGGTTGTTTGTTGACAAGAAACAATATAATAACATCACAAGAAATACTTTTACAATGTTACCACTTTTTTTAAGGGTGAAAAAGTTTACGAAAGCTTAAAATGCAAAAAAAAATTATGTTTTTGTTAAAAAATGTCAACAATTTGTCTGGGGCCGTTTTGGCCGAGGCCGTTACGTCGGGGCCGTTTTGTCTGGGGCCGTTTTGACGGGTAACCGCTGAGTGTATCTCGGCAACTACACAAAACACTATAATCGAAATTTGTGGGTCTCTCTTGCGTGAAGACATTGTTGATGAAGCAAATAATTCAGTTGCATTTTCTATACTTGCCGACGAGACAAATGACATTTCAGGCATTGAGCAGATGTCACTTGGTGTTAGATTTGTCAAAGAACAAAATGGGAAAATGAGGGTCACAGAAGAATTCATGGGATATATTCCAATTGTCAATAGAACAGCTGAAGGTTTAACCAACATCATCATTACTAATTCATTAGAATTTTGATTAAATATGACAAAGCTTGTTGGTCAAGGATACTACGGATGTTCTACAATGGCAGGTAAAGAAGGAGGAGTCCAAGCAATAATTCGAAAAAAATACCCAAAAGCAGCATTTGTACATTGCAGTTCACATAAACTAAATCTTGTTGTGAACTATTTAAATAATAATAATGTGAATGTTGTACGAAACACAATAGGAACAATTAAGTCAATTATAGTGTTTTTCCGAGAAAGTAATCAGCAAAGAAAACGTATTCTAAATGTTCCTTTGCTATGTGAAACTAGATGGTCACATAAATATAAAAGTTTGCGGATTTTGCTGAAAATGTTACAGATATTGTTAAACAAATGGAATATTTAGAACAATTAGTAATGTAATCAGTTATACTTGCAGATATAATTCTTTTTTATGTTTGATAAATGTAAACTGTCTTCCATGTAATAAACTTTCAGGAAATTTAGTTCAGTTTTATTGTAACAACCTTATGACATTTTTATGACATTTTTTTCTCAAATGTAGGGGGGGGGGCAAATGCCTCCCTTGCCCCCCTCTTCCCTACGCCCATGCTTCTCATAAAGAATAGCCTGGTTTCCGTTATACTACATACTCATATTTGCCGCATTGCCGTATGACTGTCCAAGCCATTTTCAGGGATTCATACAAACATTTGCCTGCATTTTCATTATACACTATAATTTATAATAAGATTGGGGGACCTTAAATTATTGGGGGCCCCTAGCTTTAGTCCGTTCAGCGCCCCCCCTCCTTTTTAATCCGCCATAGGGGGATGGGGTCACTCGTCTGTGATGATGTGTGACGAGGAGGAGGGGTGTGTTTAAAAAATGTGACGTCACATCAAAAACGCGCAACTTTAAATAAAAGTTCCACTTACATATTTGATTGTTTACCATTTATTTAATTGCGTTTTCAATGGCTTCACGCGTGTTACGATATTAGAGTGCAAACTTACACTAAATACATATTTAAATGACAAAAAATAATTTGCAACATGCTAATTTTTATTGAGAAAATGCGGCTTTTGGGAGGGGGGGTTGTCACGGCTTTGTGACGCCATATCGTAAAATAATGGGTGGGGGTCTAAATTTTTGTGACAAAGTATGACACTGGGGGAGGGTGGGGTAAAAATCGGCAACCTCACGTGACTTCATTTATGGACAGGCCCCTTCAGTCGTGAAGGGGTGACACCATGAGCTACCGCCCCGGGTGACACCAACCCTAGTGACGCCTCTGCCCTCAATTACTTTTTTTAAAATAAAATATTTGTTTTCCGCCATTATCCTAAGATCATTGACTCAAAGACGACAACGCCAAAAGAAAAGACCTAAGACAAAGAGTGACAAGGAGATAATAAATTTTGTATAGTCTATACCAGTGGTTTCCAAACTTTTTTGACCCACGGACCCATTTTATAGTCAAAACTTCCCCACGGACCCCCAAGTGAAAAAACTACATAACTGCATAGTACACAAATTATAATTCCCAAAAAGTAACATTTTGAGTATTTATTTAAATTATAACATTTGTTTAAAACAAAATTGAAACAAAGAAAATAACTTGGATGAAAGTGGTGAAATTTTATTAGTGCATTTATGACCGACTCAATGTTTATGAGTAGCAACCGCAAATTCCCACGAGCACCAATTTCTTATCGGTTTCTGATTTTTATGATGAGGTTCACAGCGACACTGAATCTTTGTTCTGCCCAATGGAAAGACGGTAAAGCAGTCAACAACTTCTGTACAATAACTCATAATGCATGCTATAAAATTGGGCTGTACAGTGAACCAAAATGCAAGATGTAAAATTGGGATCTGATTTTGTAACCAGAATTTGTAGTATCCTAGTTCTAATATTGGTTCAAGTTCCTCATTTCAATAAGCTGCTCCTGTATTAGTATGGATTCATCTGTGTTTGGGATCTGAGCTTGTCCACGCGCAAAGGGGTTCAACACCCAGTCGGGAATATCCAAGTGAAGAATGTCTTCAAATCTTTGGTTGAGGTCTGCGTGTAGAGCTGTTAAGTTTTGACAGTAGGCCAGCAAATCTTTAGCTCCATTTTGCAATTTCGAAAGATTTGGAAACTGAGAACATTCTCCTGTTCCTAAGTTTTGTTTGTACAGAAAAAGGTTTGCAACAAACGCAGATATTATGCTTTTGATTAAATTTAATTGTTTTACTTGTAGTTTCAAATTAGTTTCTTTAAAAGTGGTAAATAAATATTTCATAAAGGATATGTCATTTTTTTAGTTAATTGTGTAGCAAACCGTTGTCTTTGCTTTCAAGGGATTCCAACACTGAATCAAAGAGAGCATAAAATCGATTTAATTAAGTACTTGTTGATAACCAACGTAGCCTACTTATGTGTGAAAAAGTAAACGATTATAGTCTTCTTCATTTTCCAAACAATGTTGAGTAAGTAATCTCTCATTGAAGGCTTCCCTTCTGATTTTATTAACTGCTCTAATGGCATTCTCAAGTGATCCATACAAACTCCAATAAGTTTTTTGCCAATAAATGATGTCGATGATGGTACAATCTACTAAAAATACATTCCCTTCAGCTTGTTTTAAGTATGCCAGAAAATCAAGGGTATTGCTTTAACTTGAAAAATTCTTTTAATTCAGTTAATAACGTTTCTCCTTTCGTATCTGTTTCCAAACATTTAGATGTTCTTCAGTTATTCAAAAACACTGTAGTGTCGGCATTGTTTCTTCAGCTCACTCAGTGCTGGATTTACCTATTTGCTAAACAAGCTATAGCTTAGGGCCCCGGCCTTCTTGGGGGCCCCGGAACTTGTTTCCAGATTTGGCACTGACATAGAATATATGGACTTCAAAAGGGCCCCTATATCTCTAATAGCTTAGGACGCCATCAAGTCTGAGTCCAGCCCCGGGCTCACTCTTTCTCTTATCTGTTGTAACAAAGCACTGTTAGTTAATAATAATTAACGTTTTCAATGGAATGCTACAGTAAAGCTACTACTTCCGGTTGTTCAAAATGGCGGAACCTAAATTTCTCTGCTGTCATTAAAAGACAAAAACAATCAAGCGCTGGAGAAATATACAACATACAAATGCAAATTAAGGAAATTAAATTTATCAAGGAACTGATCTTCGAAATGAATTCCCTCTATGCTCGTCTGGTTGTATTTTACTTGGTTTTGTCATTTTGTGGCTGTTAATACTATTAATATTAATCCGGAAGTTGTCTCACAGCTCTCACCAGTGGCTCATAGAAACTGCAACGTGCGCAGTAGCCACACCCCGGGCAACGGCTTCGACTGGCTGGCTAAACCTGGTGAGGGTAGCCGACGGGTCTCAAACCCTCGGTGATCTAGATATGTCTATCTATGCACGTGAAGACTGGATTCGGCGGACAGAGCGGAGGAACCACTAGGTGGTCAACGGTCAAAAAGGCGAATCTCAGCAAAGCGTTGTGGAACGCTAAGGGCATGACAAGACACACAGGACATCATGGCCATCCACTGCACCCGTCTCCATCACCAGCCGTCTCGACTTAGTCCTGCCGCTGGATAAGATGGCCTCGGGCGAGAGAGTGAGATCGACGAACTGCGCAACTCCTTCTCACTTAAATCCAAATCACCGCGCAAGTCACTTTTGTCATCCATCCCATACCAGCGGTCTACATCCCTCGGATGACTAGAGTGGTCCTCGTCGTATCGACGGACGAACGAACAGTAAAGCCCTATTGGAAAAAAAAATTGATATGATACAATTTAGATAAATATAACTTCCTGACACTTTGAAAAATACCCTACCTTGCAGCCCTCGTGGATTCAAGTTAAAAACTTGTATTTTTCTGCCCTACCTATTGGGATTTGGGATTATGCATTTCTTACGCATCAAGCTAGACTTTTCAACAAACCAAGTATTTTGATTGGTAATAGTTTTCGAAATTATCTCAGTTTGACTACATTTTATAGGTAAAACAACATTGTACTCCATGAATGAAAGCACCTAAGATAGGACCTAGTTAATCTGTTGAAAATATACTATTTTATTTATTTTTTATTTATTTTAATTTCCATAATAATAAAAATGGATGTTTTATTATTTTACATTAAACATTGCCCGGACCCCCTGACACTGTTCAGAGACCCCCAAATCAATTTTAATTTTCCACGGACACATGAGTCATTGCATGGTACCAGGGACCCCTGGGGGTCCGTACGGACCACTTTGGAAACCACTGGTCTATACTATACAACATATAACGATAATGACTTGAAATAATAAATTTAAATGATTATGCTTGAAGCAAAGGTGCTCGTCCTCAAAAAAGAGACAATCCTATTAATATGGAATTGTAAACCCGGAGAATTCAAGAGTGTTGACAATGGAGATGGAAAGAGTGTGTCTGCTCTAAAACCAAGGGACATGGTTGCCTTTTTTTTTCAATTGTTTGTTTTTTGTTTGGTGGGGGGAGTGTAATTCGCCCCTTGTGCGATAAACCCATCCAGTGCCCCCTCCCCGGGTCTCCTCATTTCCGTTGATGCTGTAACGTCAGAGTCATTTTTAAAATATATATATTTATATTTTTATCTGATACATTACAGACGCTGCTTCTATGAAGAAGATTATTTCGTCCCACGCTTATACATGGTTTATGTCTAGTCTTGCATTTTTATTAGAATTTCGAAAGTTTATAGAGTGTTGGTCATTCTGATTTTTTTAAGGCAACCCATTTCAGGCCAAAAATGCAAGACGGAAAGAAGTAGGATTCAAATAAATTTTTGTTCTTGCATACGGAATTAGGAATGTGTTCCCCTATGTCTATCTGAGGGTTGAATTAGATTATCTTTGTAAAGTATTTCCAAGTTAGAATCTAATGCTTTCTGTATCATTACTAATTACTACTTTGCCGCCTGACGTTGCACTTTGTTCGTCTATCCTCTGATATTTCTAGGATTAGTCATCCATTTCCTCTTGTTAGATTCAACAGTAATAAATTTTGCAGCTCTTATATTTTTTTGTCCCCAAATTTATCTATTTTTTCTTTGGTAGATGAGTCCCATACAGAAAATGCATTTCCTAGTATAGGTCTCACCGATGTAAGGTGTAGCATTTTAGTTTTATGTTTTGATTACATGAGGAAAAGTTTCTGTTATTTAAAAAAATCCATAAGTTTGTGCTGATGACCTTGCCATTCTCTCGCATACCCAACAACAGCACGGGTCTTTATATACACAAAGGGAAGAGTAAAATCCTACGGTTAATGCCACCAGCACAGCACCGATCATGCTAGAAGGAGAAGCACTTGAGGAAGTGAAGAGCTTTGTGTACCTTTTCAGCATGGTGGACAAACAAGGTGGAACAGATGCTGATGTCAGAATAATGATTGGGAAGGCAATGGCAGTCTTCCAACAACTCAAGAATGTTTGAGTCTCCAGAAATCTTAGCAGCAATTTTTTTTTAAAAGGCTTTCCAACGTCATGGTGAAGCCTGTGCTGCTATATGGAGCAGAAACATGGAGAACAACGGCCATACAACTTTATTAATAATTGCCTAAGAAGGATTCTCTGGATTCACTGGCCGGATAAAATCAGCAACCTGGAAATGTGGCAGGGGACAAGGCAAAAGCCAATAGAAAAAGAGATTCTCCAGAAGCGGTGGCGATGGATTGGTCATAAGCTAAGAAAACTTGCCTCCAATACAACAAGCCAAGCCCTAACTGGAACCATCGGGGAAAAGAGGTCTTCCAAGAAACATTAGATGCCGAGATTTGGAGACAGACATCAAGAGACTTTGGAATAACTTGAAAATGCTGATACTGGCCTGGAGGACTCTCATTGGTGGCCTTTGCCCTTGGAAGGATTGCAGACGTCGATGATGATCAACTGCTGCTCCATGTGGACGAGAAGGCTTGACAAAAAGCCATAATTTTGGTTGGATTTTTCAATTATTTCATTAATATGTGGATTCCCTGGCAATTTTTATTTAATATTACTCTTAAGTACTTTGCATGTTGATGAGGCACAGGACATTGTTTCTCTATAGCAGCAGTGGCCAAACCGCAGTTCACGAGATGCCTGCGGCTCTTCTATGTTTACATTGTGGCTCGATAACAATTTATGAAATTAAAACTGTTCTTTTGAAATATTTAATATAAAAAATGAATGCAATTTTTTTTAAATATCTTGACCGAAACAAAGTTTGAAAATAATTTGAGCTTGATCTGAAAAAGCAAGCTTGCTGAGTTAAAGAATTGAAAGTGTCAGCAGCAGACACAAAGAAGGTGTCACTTCAACTGAGGCAAGTTATGCCATCGCTTGGAATATTTATTGCTCCTGCTGAATGACCTGATTCTGACACCACTTGACTTTACACAACTACTAACTGCCAACCAGACTTAAAGAAACTTGCTACAATACAGGCTTCTCAGTAGAATCATAACAGTTAATGTTTACAATTTTATTTTGGAAATTTCTACTAAGGTTTTGCACTATATGTTTAATCTGTAAGTATCTTATACTTATGTGTATTCTTTTTGCACTGGTAGCTTCAAAAAGACTCTTTTTGTTTACAAAGTTTCTTTAATTTTATATTTGTTGATTTTATTTGATGTTCTTTTTGTTAGCACACACTCATCCATTATTGATATTTGTTAGCACACATTCTTCCATTATTGATATTTGTTAGCACACACTCATCCATTATTGATATTTGTTAGCACACACTCTTCCATTATTGATATTTGTTAGCACACACTCATCCATTATTGATATTGCTTTGAAATGAGTTTCTGTGGATTTAAAAATATTTTCTACTGAGCTATATGTGTTATAATTGATTAGAAATTATTTTTGGAAGTTTCTCACTGTTTGGTGATGTTTTTTATTTTATATTTATTCCCTAGATCCTACATGTGGAAAAAAATCACCAGCCCCGAGCCTAGTGCTCTTCATGGGTCTCCCCGGAAGACCCTCTCAGCTATCTGGCCCCCAAGGATACGTAACAGCTGAGAACCCCCACCCCCCGGTGCGGTCGCTTCTGAAGCGGCCACCTGGGAATCCAGGACAGAAAGTAAAAAAATGCCACCCCCTAGATAAATGAGTCTTTTAGGTTTTTTGCATATTTGTATTTTTATTCTGTTGTCTATCCTGACAATATCATGATTAGACTCCTGAAATTATTTCATAGTCTACAACTAGTCCTTGTCTGTTTTATGCAACAGTCGTTTCTAATTTATGCTTGCCTCCCATTATCCAAATTATAGCAGTTTTATGTTCAAAAATTAAATTTTTTTAGATGACAATACAATGTTAAATGGACCTGATTTGGTGCCTTTGAAATGTTTTTGGATGGTCTCCTTTGAACTGTGAGTCTGTCCATAAAGTATATCACATTCTGTGAGAAGAGAAGCTTGGTAGATCCACACTTAAAAAAAGATTATTAAGAACCATTCAAAAGAAAACAGAACACAATCACCAGCCATGCATACTAATTGTTGAGTTGTATTTTTTTAAGGAAGGCAAAATATTGCTCCATACAAAATTGTTTGTTGCTAAAGTCTAATCAAGACAAAAACATTTCTCAATACACACAGAATGTGGAAAATAAAATGCTTAAGTCCCACTAAATATTAATTATTGAATAAAGATTTTATAATCCTCTCAGTTGTTGAGCTACATTCATTTTGAATTCCAACTGCTGCATGGTATACTGCTATGAACTGGTTTCAACAGTTGAAATGTGACATGCTTAGATAACAGTAAGTAACAGTAAATAGTGTACAAAAGAATGCAGACAATATCATATTCACTACATGTATATTTATTTTGTTATTTAATTACTACCGCTGTTAAAAGAAAGAATTTGACACGATTGAGTCTTATCACTTGGAGAGTTGCTCAATTCATTGACTAACCGTTAAAATTTTTGAGAACAAAAACATATTTTAACAAATTATCAACATACATAATTATCTCTTAGAGCAGTGTTGTCCAACCGAAAATCGTTCACGGCACACTAAACTGGTAAAAAATTTGTGCGGCACACCTCACAAAAAAACAAGAAAACAGTGTTTATTCAAAAGATGTTTCATAATTAATGAGATACTTGAGCATTTTATTTGGAGCTCTATCTATGGCATCCGTCCATCCTCATGGGATGATGGCGTTTCCTCCTGCTCCTCTACCCCCCTTCCCCTTTCTCTTGGGCCCTTTTCTCCTCGCTCCTGGCTGTAAGGGAAGCTTCCGCGACTTGAATGCCCTCGCGCACTTTTGCCCGCCAGGAGGTGCGCTCCACAGTAATGGTCTCCCACTTTTTATGATCAATCTGCGCCAGAGTCATGTCTTTCTTGCAGACATCCTTGAAGCGCAAGCAGGGGCGTCCTCTCTTCCGCATACTAGTTGCCAGCTCGCCGTAAAGCAAGGCTCTTGGAATGCGCTCCGGGCTCATCCTGCGGACATGTCCCAACCACCGCAGGCGCCTCTCACTCAGGATTGAGTGCATGCTCAGCATATGACTCATTCTGAGTACCTCGACATTCGTGATCTTATCCTGCCACTTGATGTGCAGAATCCTGCGCAAGCATCCTAAGTGGAAGCTGTTGAGTTGCTTTGTTTGTTTGGCATAGGTCGTCCAGCACTCGCTGCCATAGAGGTGTGTGCTGAGCACGCAGGCCTGGTACACAGTGATTTTCGTCCTATCAGTAAGCTGTGCATTGTTCTACACTCTTTGATTCAGCCTAGCCATTAATGATGCAGCCTTGCCGATTCTGGATTCAATTTCCTTTTCCAGGGAGAGTGTGCTTGTGATGTTACTGCCAAGGTAGGTAAAATCCTCGACAACATCCAAGGTGTTTCCCTCAATGGAAATTGCTGGGAAGCAGTCTGTTCCTTGTCTCATGATGTTGATCTTTTTTAGGCTTATCATTAGACCAAAATCCTTGCATGCCTCTGAGAACTTATTGACCAAAAGTTGGAGACCTATCTCTGAATGTGAGTTAAGGGCTGC
Source organism: Ampullaceana balthica (assembly GCA_944989445.1). Taxonomy (NCBI): domain Eukaryota; kingdom Metazoa; phylum Mollusca; class Gastropoda; family Lymnaeidae; genus Ampullaceana; species Ampullaceana balthica. The sequence continues at coordinate 452,268 of CALYLW010000342.1, forward strand.
GTCATCCGGAAAGAGCAACTCTCTAATTAAAACAGTTTCCACTTTTCTCTTCGCACGGAGACGGCTGATGTTGTATAGATTTCCATCCGTCCTGGTATGGATGTTTACACCCTCGAAGCAGTCCTCGAAAGCACGACGCAGTAGCATCGAGAAAAAGATACTGAAGAGAGTTGGAGCCAGTACACAGCCCTGTTTGACTCCGCTACAAACTGGGAAGGGTTCTGAGGTGGCACCATCGAAGAGCACTGTGCTTTGCATATTGGTGTGGAGGGATTCGATGATGGAGAGAAGCCGCGGCAGACATCCTATTTTTTCCAATATACGCAGCAGATCCTTGCGGCTGACCAGGTCAAATGCCTTTGTTAGATCTATGAAGGCAATGAAGAGGGCTTTTTGTTGCTCCCGACATTTCTCTTGTAGCTGACGGAGTGAGAACATCATGTCCATGGTTGACTGGCCAGCCCGAAAACCACATTGTGATTCCTGGTAGACATTATGTGCGAGAGTTTTGGAGCAGATGAGCTCAAAACGCGGCTTATTGCTGGATAAGCAAACTCTCATTTCTCTGTCTATCATCTGCAGTCTTTCACGTTTGACGTATGCGAACAGTTGCGCCTTTCCGATGTCAGTACTTTCATCGATTTGCATTGCCCAGAGCTTTTGGATGTCGTCGGCTTCCGCAAAATGCTCTTTAATTTGATTGTCCAAATCTGTCCGAAATGTGAGCAATCCGACGTCCCATCGTCTGGTGAGACAGTGGAATCTTATTAATTTATTTTTTCAACAGCGTCGGGTCCCAACTCCATAGTCTCAACTGCGATTCGTAAAGACGGCAATATGATTGTCTCAGCGTCCAAATGAGATTTCTTTTGTTTGACCAAAAGATTCGCAATTTTATAGCTTGCTAACTGAGCTTTGTCAGGAATTGAGGAAAATGTCTTCATTATATTTGATTGCTGCTCTAAGTTGGACTAAATGGATGCGAAATAACTTTTCGGCTTGTCTTTCAATCCTGGATGATTTGAGTTCAGATGCCGCTTCAGTTTACCGGGGTTCATGGACTCGTTGGACAATGCCATGTTACAATTAAGACAAAACGGAAGAGAAGGATCATTTGCACATTGTATTAAACCATACTCAAGATATTCCTCGTGATATGATATTTCCGTTCGGTAACATTCTTCTTGGATTTCGCAGCTCTCTCTCCATTTTGATGCTCGCTGGAATCCTTCTGGCTTCTCTTCAAAAAATTATCCATAGCCGTCTGTAATTAAAAGTTTTTTAAAAAGTGAACAGCAGGAAAGGGTTTTTATTTACTTACAACAGATATTTATTCCCCAATGGAGGAGAGAAATTTTGTAGCTTTCAAGAGATTCTCACAACCAGAACAATACAAACATGAAACGTTTTTATTCAATTCTTTTTCGGTTAAGGATATTTTTTTTCAAAACTTGAAGGTTCGAAAAGCCTAGCAATTTATGGTATTTTTGAAATCTTTCGCGGCACACTAAAATTTTCTCGCGGCACACTAGTGTGCCGCGGCACACCGTTTGGACAACACTGTCTTAGAGATAGATTTGTATATATTTACCATTTTCTATATAAGGTTCATTAAGAAACAGAAACAAGATATTCATTGACCTAGTGACAAACAAAAAAACATAGCAATATGATGTACTTTTGAATACTCACGGAAACATTTTTTTATAAACCTTTTTAAAATTAACCTGGATAAATCTAAATAGGCCTAAAAAAAATAATTTATGATCAGATTTTCTTTCAAGTAAAATTCATAATGCAAAACTATTAAAGTCCTGCCTACACGTCAGTGGACACAGTGGTTGCAACAATATTCAAAATTTGAAGTTACCCACCCAGTCATTAACTTTAATACTTAAATATGGGCTCAAGTTTCCACAATTTTTAAAAACTGAAGCCGATATTTGCTAACACTCACAAGTATAAGTCCCTGTGATCAAAGTGATTTTTTATTTTTTTTAAATTCACTAAAGTGAAGTAGCAAAAAATATTTTTCATTCATAGTTTTAAATAATTTCTTACTAAAAAAATAAATTATTACATACAAAATGTAACTATTTAAATGTCCAACACACTTTTAATTGCTGAAAATCACAAAATTAATAAAATAAATAATTTCAAGGCTAAAAATATGTACAACCTCCAAAAAATGGATAAAAAATATTTGTGTGATAGTAATAGTAATACATGCACAACATGTATTTGTGTATCAAAACGAAATTAATTTTTACAACAGTAAGACTTTTTAATAGTGCATGGATATGAAAAGGCAAATTAGACTAATAAAATAACAATGATTTAACACACCTACTAATGTTATTTAATGTAAAATATTTTATAATCTTTCTTTAAAACTTAAATTTAAAATCTTTTATTTATATTATTTAAATTTTAAGGAAAGAAACTTGAGGAACCTGTTCCCCAATAAGTCACACATTTTTAGACTCAGCTTCAGAAATAATAAAAGTAACCTAAAACCATTTCATACATTTTTGTTAAAAAAAATTCTTATTTGCCAATTACATTAGAAATTGAAATACAGTTTCTATTTAAATCACATGAGTTAAACTGGGTTTAAAATTACTTTATTAAAATTTTTGGGATATTTTTTTCTACATTAAAATTATAGCAGCAAAGTAATATATGTTGCCTCAAAACCACAAAGCCTTTTATTTCATACCCAGATATAACAGATTCATTGCCATACAATGTATTCAATACTGATTTACATACCACAGTAAAATTGTGGCTTGTACAGCCAATTTTATTAATAAAGTGAATTTTCCAAATGTGACAATAAAAAAAAACTGTCACCACCCGTATACATAGAAACATTTCAACATGGTAACAGAGGCGTCACTAGGGTTGGTGTCACCCGGGGCGGTAGCTCATGGTGTCACCCCCTCTCGACTTAACCCATAGAACTCCTCCGAGTTTTCCAGTACCAAATAACGGGAACATACAGAATTTTACATTTTTGTGTCACCCCCCTGATGGTGTCAACCGGGGCGGCCCACCCCCACCGCACCCCCCTAGTGACGCCACTGCATGGTAAATTGATTTAATTATCTGAGTACGGGACTTAACTGTGCCTGGTCCAGCAAAAAACAAAATGAATAGGCCAATGACAATTGACCAGGCTGCAAAAAGGAGTTTGAAATCAATGAACCCATGTTACTTGTTTGAATATTTAATTTTGGATGATCTCTCCCAGATTTTCAAACTCTTCATACAAAAACAGGGGAGAAGATTCAAAAGTGGAAGGAAAATTCAATAAAAAATAAATCAATAAACAAAAAAAACCATACAGACTTGGACGGTGCCCTTAGCCAAATGGTTCATCCATCACTTTCAGAATAGTTGTAATGGGGACAATGCTAACAACAACAAAAATTAAGATAAATTCTGATTATGGCAGGTAGCAATACATTACATTTGTTAAAGTGTCTAATAGGTTGTTGCTGAAATTCTGTTGGTATTAGCAAACAATTTCACTTAAGCTCTATTTTTTTTTGAAGAAGAAAGACAATAAATTTATTTGAAATTTAGCTCATTGAGATCATTATGAACTATTACAAATCTGAAACAACTTTAACATGACTGTTTACATACAAATTTAATGGTAAAAATGTGTATACACACTTCTACATAAATGATCTCCAGTAATAATTCACAGAAAATAGCAACTTAGTGACTAAAATTTAGCAAAACACTGTTGTCAGTATCAAACAATAATTAATATCTTGGCAGGGAATCAGCTCAATAGTATCATGGTAGAACTGTAAGTATTGTACAAATCATGCCGAAACAGGCCTCTTATTTTTATTTTCAGAGATGATAGACTTAAATACATTATCAATAACTGTTAAAAGTTAAAATGTAACATTGTAAGGTAGTACAGCTCTCGCTAAGATCATAAAAAAAGTAAGTAAAAAAAAACAACTGTTGTACATAAACTTTTTTTTCAAAGTAAACGAATTTTCAAAACACTTTTTAAATTTTTGTTGTGAGAATGAAAATGACTTGATGATATGAGTTGGAGTAGACTATTTGAGTGATCTTCTGTATGCATGTATTAAATTATTTTAATTTCAGTACAAGATGCCAATACAACTGAAAGTCAATAGTTTTCTCTACTATTATAATTCCTATACCTTAGAAATGTAAAGGTTTTAAATAGTGTTATATGATTCAAGTGGGGAGTCTGAGGATAGATTCTGAAGATGGTGTTTCATGTGGTTCTTTTACAATGATTCCATGAAACATTTTAAAAGATGCACCAATACAATATTGACACTGTGTAAAAGAAATGATATGACTGCTATTAAATGTTCCAAAATAAAAAATTTGAGATAGATTTTAAGAATTTATGCAGATTTTTTTAGCATTACTGGGCAGTGTAAACACACATTCATTTTGTATCAGAGTTACTTAGTAGCACAGACAGACGCAATATTATATGTGCAGTATACATTGGTCCAGCAAGACACACAGTGCATTGGTCCAGCAAGACACACAGTACATTGGTCCAGCAAGACACACAGTACATTGGTCCAGCAAGACACACAGTACATTGGTCCAGCAAGACACACAGTACATTGGTCCAGCAAGACACACAATACATTGGTCCAGCAAGACACACAGTACATTGGTCCAGCAACACACACAATACATTGGTCCAGCAAGACACACAATACATTGGTCCAGCAAGACACACAGTACATTGGTCCAGCAAGACACACAGTACATTGTTCCAGCAAGAAACACAATGCATTGGACTGAGCGACTCACAGAGCTTAAAATTTAAACTTTGATTAGCTTTACTGTGAATTTGTGCTCAATACCACAATACCTTCTTCCTTTTTACATTCATTTCAACCAAAAAAAGGTGTTAAGCTGATAAATTGAATCTACTACACAATGTTATACCTTATTATTTTAGAGGTTAACTATTTTACATTAAATATATCTAGACAAATAACTACAGCAGCACTTTTACACATACAAGTATTCTCTCAGGATTGTTTGGTATTTAAAATGAATTAGGATCATGTACATCAAATCAATCTGACCTAAATATCAATCAGTGAAAATGTTTGCTTTTCTGAGTAATATGTTCCACACAAAAAAAAATTAAATTAAAAAAAAATAATCAATCATCAAATAACATATTTATACAAATTAATTCATCAAATTTTTAAAATCATTAAAAAAAAAGTTTAGAAAAAGAACAAAAGAACCTAACTTTTACAGTTTTCATTATAAATTTGAAATGAAACAGGAAAAGAAGATTGCATGAAAATTATTTATTTTTTCCTTATCAAAATTACATGCTATTTAAAAGTGGTATGTCGGTAAAAAAAAACGTTATAGGTGTAGATATGTCTATTGAAGATGCATCAATTTTTTTAAAGTTAATTTGTTACATAGATTTCTGAAATCTACTAAGTTTTAAAATTATAATTTATATTTCAAAATGATGTCCCATACTCCTTCAGTAGTCAGTCCCATACTCCTTCAGTAGTCAGTCCCATACTCCTTCAGTAGTCAGTCCCATACTCCTTCAGTAGTCAGTCCCATACTCCTTCAGTAGTCAGTCCCATACTCCTTCAGTAGTCAGTCCCATACTCCTTCAGTAGTCAGACCCATACTCCTTCAGTAGTCATTTCAGTGGTAAAAATACAATTTCCATGAAAAATAATGAGTTTAAGTGAAAAGTTTCTTTGCTCTTAATTAATGATAATAAGTAAGTATACATGTACTGAACAGTTCAGATAAGACAACCCTTTAGATATTTACATTAAACATACAAGCAAAACATTCTTTGATATCAGCCAACTCTGTAACATTTAATAAAACGACAAGACCCATGTAAATACTGCTGCACTGTCTTTGATAGCCTCTACTTCTGTAAATTAGGGCATTCTCCAAATGTTTCAATTCCATTTTAAACAGTTTGAATTGACCAACGAAAAAGAAAACACATTTTTCAAAATAAAGTTCCAATCAGGATTTTTAATCATGTAAATATTTATCCAATGGTGACAGATGTGATACTATCAATATATCAATTTGACAACTCACAGTGAGAGAATCGTAGGGAGATTTGTGAAAAAAGAGAAGAATCAACAAATAGAATTGGTCATTCTCGTGTGGTAAGGGTTAAATAACATCAACGAAAATTTGGCAGTGCAAGTTTATGGCAACGGTACCCAAAAGTTTGTTGACATGAGAATAATGTAGCACAACTCGTTACTGAGAGTGATGTGTCCATTCTCGGCTTGGAGACAGATGAATTTATACACAACCTATGAGCCTTAATGCTCCATATGTATGACAGCAGATAAGTTATTGGGGTTTATGCCAATGTAACAGTCACCCTCTGGATCTCTTAGAATGATAACAAAGACTATCATCAAAAGACATGAAATCAGATGCTGCTGTAGATTCACTGATTTCAAACAAAATATTGAGCAATGTGAAAAGTGATTTGATTTCTTTAGGTTGAAAATTGAAAACATACGCGAAAATAATTCTTGTTTCTTTTATGACATGGGGGATACTCTGTGTTGTTGTTTTTTCTAATGATTTAACATGGCATTCTACATTAGAATCATACTCAAGTCATAGTATGATTAATTCCCTTAACTTAAATTCTTGTACATGAACACATACTGTTCTGTTATTCCTCTTACATGTCAATGTAGGTACATAAGGGGAGCTCAAATTAATTTTGCAAAGAATATTTAAGTAATGTATTTAGCAAACAATATTTAAGAAATTTAACAGCTGCAAGATATAAAAAAATAGAACACTGGGTAAAATTAATTTTAAAAAATAAATTTAATAGGGCTTGTTACAAGCCAGATTTTTTTTAAAAATGCATCCGTTCGAATGACCTGTTAAGCTAGTTTCCAATGTGTACTACATTTGTTCTTTAGTCTATGACATTGAAGATATCTCCAATGTGCAACTAAGAGACAGAAGCAAATGTGGCAGAGTTGCTGGTTTTAATCAAATCTGATCATGCAGATGGCATGAAGAAAACAAGCGGTGGATAAATGAACATACATTTTTGTCGTAATCAGATAAACTAGATCAAACACAGATACCATGCTGATAAGCAATCTAGTTTCATGCTCTTTAAGAAACATGTTACTGTTTTTTTTTGTTTTTTTTTAATCATTTGGGAAAGAAATTGGAGAAGTTTTCAGATTAAAATCAGTAAAAGTAAAAGATTTTCCCACAATCTATTTCTGAATTTTTAAAAAAAGTTTAAATTTAAACAAGTAAAGGAGTACAATTCTGAAGTTAGGAAATGCTTGGTAAACATTTCCTCAGTAGTGTATTCAAATATGACATGTGCCTATGCGTGTTACATGATGCTTGCCTACACATGTCATGTATCTAAACATGATACATGCCTACACGTGTCACATTATTCTAACAGTCACTAATAATATCAATGATTGTCAATGATTGGTCAGTTCAACCTGTGATGCGGAGATCTTGTGAAGCTGGAATCGATGCATGGTAACCTGGTGATGTGTAGAAAACATACCAACATAACATGGTCTACCAACTACAGTTCTATACAACATGGTCTACCAACAACAGTTCTGTACAGTGCTTAGCTTGGTCTACCAATTACAGTTCTATACAGTGTTTAGCTGGGGGCTGGCAGTCAGGCTGGTCAGCAAATGTTGCCACAGAAACTTTGGTCAATATGAAGACATCCTTGTCCGAGTTGATTGGACTTCTGTCTTCAGTCATCATCTTTGAGCGGAAGCTGTTCCTGAATTTCTGGCAAAAAAAGTTAATATTTTAATTAATTACAGTAGTTGTAAATACAGTGGGGCCCGCTTAAGTCGACGGCCTCGGGGTATGAAAAATGGCGCCGAGATAACCGATCACCGACTTAAACGAAAACCAATATGGCGGCAAAATATTAACATGCGCATGAAATTTCATTATAATTATGATGTGCGTTAATTAGTAATGGGACGATTAATGATTTAATCGGAGTCGTATCGGAATATCGGGGACCCTAATATTTCTTCACTCTTTCCTAAGGTTAAGACCTTTCATTTTTAAGGACCATTTAAATATAACATAATGGGGGTGAGACTGCAATCAATTTAAATAATTTAAATATAACCCAGGGTTCCCACTCAGTCGGGAATTCTCTTAAAATAATTTTCCCGGTCTTGAAAGTCGGGAAAAGTTATGACTAGTCGGGAATTTTTTGCAGAAGTAAAAGTAAAATGACTTTGATTACGTCTCTGTGGTTATGTTTCGATTCAATTTAATAAACAAAAAAGTTACAGGTTTATAATTGTCTGCGCATGCGTTAAAGGTCAAATTTTTCGCCTCGCCTCATGGCGTGTGTTTGCAATGCCTGTCAAATCGGCGAATTTAAAAAAACAACAACATATCAATATGTTAATTTTAAGTTTAATGGTTTTGACGTGCAGGATATCTGTCACTATGAGACCGCACTCGAATTTCCTCCGTCAATCAAATGATACGTGTAACTTGTAATATGAATAGTAACAAATGCAGCCTTGACCTTATCAGAATTCGACCGACAACAGTGATGACGTGTGTATTACATATCTTCTAGAATATTAAGAAAATGATTTGATTTCAGCGTCACGCGCGTGTTAGTACTGTTAGTCACAGTCACGTTACTGGTAACAAAAGCAACAACAAACTTTTAAAAGAATAATAATAATTTTTTAAATTTAATTATATAAAAACCACCGTCGATTCTCGATACAATACAAGCCTTTATTTTCTTTTCTAAAGATATTTGTTTATCTTAAAAAATAAAATGATTAATGAATCAGAAAATGAATTAAGTTTAATAATAATATAACATGCACAGCGAAATAATGACGGATTAAAGACCACTATCGCCATTTTCGAGTACCTCTGGTGAATACATACTCAATCTAACGGAGTCAAATTGAAAGTAAAAACATCCGGTAATTTTTATTGAAATCTCGTAGAATCACACAATAGCCGGAAGTCTCGAAGAAAGCGAGATGTCAACACTGTTTTGAACTAAAAATGCCAAAGTGCATTGCTAGGCGAACAGACGGGGATCGAGCTAACCGGCGTTAAGTTGCAAATTTGGCACTCTTTTGTGCTCGAAATATTAGGGCTTGGCGACTTTAAAAAATCGAATTAACCGCTGAAAAAATGCAAAGACAAAGAGAGAATTTGGCGGTTCCAGTCGACTTAATAGAGCTGGCGAGTCAACCAGGGCTCGAGTTAAGTGGGCTCTACTGTATAAGAACAAATACTCCACTTTGATCTTGGAATATGTGGAAGTTTCATTTTCAACCTAATGATAAGTGTTATTTTGCACTCGTACTCATAATGAATAGTCTGATGTCTTTGTTTTAAAACATAAACTTATTTCCCCACAAATCTTTCAACACCACACCCTGTAAATTAATTTATGAATTACTTTAAAACAGAAAAAGTTTCATGGCAGTTACTTCAGATAATAAATTCTGTGATTTTCCAAAGTCCTTACATTTGATCAGGGCTGTTACTTACATGTAGTATGTTTGCTCCCTTTGTGTAGAGGACAGCATGTATCATGCCTGCAGGTATACAGACGACTGACATGAGGGCTATGAACCAACCCAGGCCGATGGCCCAGTCAGGGTACTCATACCCAGCTATAGACAAAGGTTGGTACTGAATCATACTGAAGACCCAAATGCCCTGAGGAATCAAGTCAAAGTCCTGTATTTAATAATTTACTCTAGGTGAGTTGGTCAACATGCAAAGTTAGATCATTTTTGGCTACTTGCTCATCATTTGTCATCGCTATACATATAAGACGCATTTGTTGTCTGTCTGTTCCCTTATAACTCAAGATCCAGAACACCAAATAACGTGAAATTTTGTACACGTAAACAAAATTACACCGGAAAGGTTATTAAACAGGTTTCGTTCCATATATATATATAAGATACTGGGGGCCGGGGGCCCAAAATGTAGTTTTTCCTTATATGAGCTATATAAAATAAAAATTATTGAAACTTAAGACGTAAAATAATAAACATTTTGGTGTCGAGATTAACAAGAAGGCGTTTATCGCCATAAAATAATGTGACGTGAGGTCATAGTTGGAGTTCATATTAATTCGTAAATAGGAAACAAAGCAAAAAGAGCAATGGTTATTTTAATGTAATTTTTTAAATGTTAATATCCCGCTGTGTGTGTATGTGTGTTTAAGTATGTGTGTTCACGTGTGCGAATCAGTGAGTGTGTGTGTTTTTGTTGTGAACTAAATGTTATGAAACGGTTTATTTTTATGTTTGTTAATGTTGCGCCTCTAACAAGATTACGTCTTTATTTAAAAAAAATTTGTTTGCAAATTACATCTTTTTTTACTTTACACTGTTTCTTTCATGTATTTTCTATATGTATTTTATCCAGTCATTCGATCAAGCTTTCTCCTTTTATTGGTGAGGGTAGGAGTCAATAATATCCATTATGTAAGCCCGCAATGTTGCCCTACACATTATAATATGAAAATAGTTGTTTCTTCAACAATCTCAACGCAAGATGGCAGTAGGTGACTGAGTTATAGTTATCCATATTTGATTCTGAAAATCCGAGCTGGACATTGAACAGCAGCCCTCCCAATGACAGTTGTTAACTTACCCCAATGAGGAGCGGTGACAGGACAAACCAACAGGCAGTAAAAAAGATATTTGGTTTGGTGCCTGTCATTGTTTTGATATTCTCTGCCAAGTTGTGAGCACCTGAAACACCAACAAGTTAATATCTCGTGAACAAAATAAATTCAACTTCTATCCGTCTCGTAAATTATCACACTTCATATCTTACACTAGGAACTGGAGAAATAATTTTTGATTTAAAAATGAGTTGTTGGGAATCCAAGGGATGCAACTAACATCAACCTAAATTGTGCATTGAAATTAACAGTCTTTGATTTTTTTTATTTTAAATTACAGTAGTACTATGCCTAAAAACAGAACAAGTAGATTTTCAAAAGATTTTTAATTAAAATGTCTGCCGAGCAACAAGTGAAAAATATTCTCATTTAGATCTGTATTTTTACTTGCATCTTGGCTTCAAGTGCACAAAAATTGTGAGCCCTGTCTTCTCAGACCTAATAACATGTGTTTCTGTGAAATAGGCTTACCATAAAACCACAAAAAAAACATGTGTGTCGTGAAATAGACTATAGACTTACCATAAAACCAACAGATGGCGATGACTTCAAAAAATGCCAGCACCATCAGTGACAAGGCAGCAGCATAATAGTCTATTAACTGGAAGAAGTAGAAACCTCCCTGTCAATAGAAAGTAATCAACTTTAGTCTTAAGACTTATCTATTGGGTTACAAACTTCCCTGTCATTAGAAAGTAATCAATTTTAGTTGTAAGATTTATCAATTTATTAAGCTCAGTATATCATGTTTTATCTCATTTCTTTGTCAAGTTCAATATTTCAATGTCCAACCAAAATTAGTTTAGGAGTAACATTGCACTTTGTCAGAATGATAAAAGATAACAGGAGTTAAAAACTTGGCCATTGAGTCAAACCTTTTGATCGAGAGTATCAATCAATTTGTTGAAAGAATATATCCTTTCAGTTTGTTTTGAATTGAATTTTGTTGATGATATTATTACTGGCAGGTCATCATAAGAAATATTCAATTTTTAAAGATAGAATTCATCAGAAGATGAGACTTTTGGCCTTATGTATTGCTCAAGTTGGTAGGAAATTCAATTATGAGAGTATGTTGGCTAATTTTAGTTAAAATATATTGGGTCAAATTCATTAGATATACAATTTTGAACAAGAAATTTTACAATGGTCCTTACCTGAGTGATGTTTGGAAGACCAACGAGAAAAGAAATGTTACAATGGTCCTTACCTGAGTGATGTTTGGAAGACCAACGAGAAAAGAAATGTTACAATGGTCCTTACCTGAGTGATGTTTGGACGACCAAAGAGAAAAGAAATGTTACAATGGTCCTTACCTGAGTGATGTTTGGACGACCAAAGAGAAAAGAAATGTTACAATGGTCCTTACCTGAGTGATGTTTGGACGACCAAAGAGAAAAGAAATGTTACAATGGCCCTTACCTGAGTGATGTTTGGACGACCAAAGAGAAAAGAAATGTTACAATGGTCCTTACCTGAGTGATGTTTGGATGACCAAAGAGAAAAGAAATGTTACAATGGCCCTTACCTGAGTGATGTTTGGAAGACCAAAGAGAAAAGAAATGAGGCAAACGACAGCAACCAAGACCTCTTTCCTCTTCAGGTAACGTCTGACGGCTGAATCAAAATGGTCTTGGATTGTTGTTACGATAACCTCAACCGACGCAAACTTGATGAGGATAACAAAAAAAAATTACTGGATGATGATAACAATGAATCAATTGCTGGAAGAGGATAACAATGAATCAATTACTGTATGAGGATAACAATGAATCAATTACTGGATGAGGATAACAATGAATCAATTACTGGATGAGGATAACAATGAATCAATTACTGGAAGAGGATAACAATGAATTAATTACTGGATGAGGATAACAATGAATCAATTGCTGGATGAGGATAACAAAGAATCAATTACTGGATGAGGATAACAATGAATCAATTACTGGATGAGGATAACAATGAATCAATTACTGGATGAGGATAACAATGAATCAATTACTGGATGAGAATAACAACATAAAAGAAAGGGACATATGGTCATTAACGCATGACAGCTTGTGTGATTATGATTTTTTATTTAATTGTGAGTGAGCTTAGGCTATTTTCCCCTCTTTTTTTAAAATTAAGTTTCTTGATTTTTAACTCAGCCAAAAAAAATGGAGCTTTGATGTGAGTCAAATGATCTATAAAAGATGTGCAATGTGTGTGTTTGTGAGAGTGAGCAATATTTGTGTGTGATGGAGAGAGGGAAGAATTGGACATATTTTGAAAGGACAGATGGTTTATTTTTGTTAGAAGAGAAAGAACCCTTTTTGTTTTAGTCAGAATAAGATCAGTATAGTCATGTGAATGAGTTGTTACAGCTCTTTTTGTCAGCCATATGAACAGGTGGATAAAGAGCTTGAATTTGTGGACAATGTGGTAGCAGTACACTTCCCTAAATTAGCTCTGTTGTAACTGGAAGTGTATCTGTCTGTGGCCATGTGGAGGGGAGATGAGCTCTAGGTGGAGGGGAGATAACCTCTAGATGGAGGGGAGATAAGCTGTAGGTGGAGGGGAGATAAGCTCTAGTTGGAGAGGAGATAAGCTCTAGGTGGAGGGGAGATAAGCTCTAGGTGGAGGGGAGATAAGCTCTAGGTGGAGGGGAGATAAGCTCTAGGTGCAGGGGAGATAAGCTCTAGGTGGAGGGGAGATAAGCTCTAGGTGGAGGGGAGATAAGCTCTAGATGAATGGGAGATAAACTCTAGGTGAAGGGGAGATAACCTCTACAGACATTGGGATGGCCCTGGACAACACTTTTAGCAGGAAAGGAGTAGCCAAATTTGTCTTGATCATATTAAGATCATTGTTTGGAATAATTGTTCACACTACACACTTTTTCAGCTTCATGATTTCATTAACTACAGCCTCATTAAAACCAATTGTCACTTTTATCTTTAAGGTTTAAAAAAAAGGTAATGGAAATTTAGATTTATGGCAGCCAAAATTGTGAAGATTATGAGGCAGAGTTTAGCAGCAAACCAATAAAGAGTGGAAACATGGGAGTTTTGCAAAGCTGCTGTCAATACTAGAAAGGTAAACAATGACAAATCAATCAGGGGACTAACTGTTAATTGTCCAATAAGGCAATTCTCTGGATGAAAGCTGATACCAAACAATTCTTGCTGAATTTGACTCAAGTGTTGCACAAATATATGAACATTTTTGTTCAACCATGGGGAAGAATTTGAAGGATAAAGTCAACAAAAGTAATTGTAGTTTGTAGAGTAAAAAACCGGGTGCATACCTGGCTGTCAATTCCCAGACACACCAGCATAAAGAAGAAGAGAAAGGCAAACAGTTGGGACACAGGCATTGTGTTGAAGGCTTGTGGGTAAATGACAAACACCAGACCTGGACCTGTGGATGGAGACAAGAATGGACATCATCAACAAAATGGACTTTAGTGGATTCCATGAATTACTTGTCAACAACAATTTTTGAAATACACGTACCCCTGCTATGTGTGAAGCACTCGATTAACATCTTTATTTTTATGGCATTAGTAGAAAGATTTTAGTTACCGTACATACTCGTTCTATAGCCCGTTCCTTCATAAGCCGACTTTTGGAAGGAAAAAGTATTAAAAGTGTATAACCCCATCGCAAGCCGACCCCCAAAAAATAATAGGACAGCTTTAAAAAAATGGTACATATTTTTTTAAAACTACAAGCTAAATCGGTCATTATGATTGTTTACTTTGTACTGCCTATCTTTGTCTTTCTGCTCTTTGTTATGCAAGAGTTACCGGTATTTAAAAAAATAAATATTGGCAAACAGTGACCAAAGCGCACATTAAAATCCGTGGTTGAAAACAAAATTTGTAAAACAATTTATTAAAACGTTCACAAAAATAAATAAAATTATTAAATAAGGTAAGTGCTGATTTTTAATAGTATTTTATTATATTATAGCTTCTGATAGAGCAGTCAAATCTTGTAGAATGTAGAAAAGGACATTGATAATCTACAATAACAACACCGATATTCAATATCCATGCAGAAATCACCTATACCTATGACCCGCTCATAAGCCGACCCCCCCCCCTCACTTTGTCCCCTAGATTTTGTCCAAAAAAGGTCGGCTTGCGAACGAGTATATACGGTACTTCCAGACTTGACAATAAATTGTATTTTGTTAATTAACATCTGATTCTAGAACTGAGTTTAGATACACAAGATGTTTTGTATGGTTTCTTACTTATCAAGGACACATATTTATTTTATTATCTGAGGAGCTATACTAACATTTGAACGTTGTTGTATTGTTCCAGCGGACAATGGAACGTTGGTGTATGGTCACAGTTGACATTTGAACATTGTTTTATTGTCCCAGCAGATATTGGAATGTTGTATTGTCCCAGCGAACATTGGAATGTTGTATTGTCCCAGCGGACATTGGAACGTTGTTGTATTGTCACAGTTGACATTTGAACATTGTTGTATTGTCCCAGCAGAATAACAACGCAGCTCTCCCATCGAGATTACCCCATGCTCCCAATCAATATTATTTAATGCTTCCATTGGCTAAGAGCAAAGTTAACTAGGTCAAGAGCTGACCTTTGGATGACCCTGCTTACCTTCTTGTACAACATCCTCCACATGTCTTCCTTGGTTCAAAGCAAGGTTTCCAAGTATGGAGAAAATAGCGAAGCCAGCCAGTAGACAGGTAAATGCATCAACAACAGCCAAGGTAAAAACATCTCTGTGGAGATAGAAGATTGGGTCTGGTACCAAGAGATAGAAGATTGGGTCTGGTACCAAGAGATAGAAGATTGGGTCTGGTAACAAGAGATAGAAGATTGGGTCTGGTACCAAGAGATAGAAGATTGGGTCTGGTACCAAGAGATAGAAGATTGGGTCTGGTACCAAGAGATAGAAGATTGGGTCTGGTACCAAGAGATAGAAGATTGGGTCTAGTACCAAGAGATAGACGATTGGGTCTGGTACCAAGAGATAGAAGATTGGGTCTTGTACTAAACATAAATTTTGTCACAAAATAATAGCTTGTTTCAATTTTTCATTTGAAAGCAGAAAAAGACTATGGACATTTGTACAAACTTGATGTAAAATATGTGATTACTTGTGCATATTGTTAAGCATAAATTTTCTGCAGAAATTTCAAGCATAACATAAAATACCTAGCTCCTAACCCTTTCAGATAATCAGACTGTATCTGTGTGATGCCTTTGGTTAGTCTATTAACATACGCCTAATCACCCATAATGCCTTTGGTTAGTCTATTAACATACGCCTAATCACCCATAATGCCTTTGGTTAGTCTATTAACATACATACACCTCATCACCCACAAGGCGACTGACCTGACAATCTTGTTGTTAAACTTGCTATAACTGGACATGGTAATGAGACCACCAAAGGCCACACCCAATGAGTTGAAGTTCTGAGCAGCAGCTAACACCCACACCTGCAGGACGAAGGCAAATCTGTCAACAATCTACCCATAGTTTTATGAGGTTTATGAATTTCTTCTACATGCTCCAAACTATTTATGGTAATCATTTATTTTTTTATTAATACCGTAATAATAACTTTGTACCAACTAAAAGTAACAATTTGCAATTTTTAATTTGAGAATATATTTGCTGTTCCACACGAGCACATACGTTTTTAAATGTGAAATAATAGAATTAGAGAGAAACTCCGTGAAATTTACTTTCATTTTTTAACTAAGAATGACATTAGCTTCCATTATACCTCTAACATGTACTTCAGTAAACTAAAGAAATATAGTTTAGGATTAAACATGCACTAATTCTTTAAAAATACACACACAAAAAAACAAATATGACTAAAGATGTTGACAGATACAAGAGAAGAGGTACTGAGTAAAGGGAGATGAAGAAAACAGTGCTTACCAAACTTGAGGTGGCCTGTGTGCTTAAGAGAGGGGTCAGATTACCTAACATGAGCCGGGCTGGGTATTTAAGAGAGGGGTCAGATTACCAAACTTGAGTCAGGCTGGGTGTTTGAGAGAGGGGTCAGATTACCAAACTTGAGCTGGGCGTTTAAGAGAGGGGTCAGATTACCAAACTTGAGTCAGGCTGGGTGTTTAAGAGAGGGGTCAGATTACCAAACTTGAGGTGGGCTGGGTGTTTAAGAGAGGGGTCAGATTACCAAACTTGAGGTGGGCTGTGTGTTTAAGAGAGGGGTCAGATTACCAAACTTGAGGTGGGCTGGGTGTTTAAGAGAGGGGTCAGATTACCAAACTTGAGGTGGGCTGGGTGTTTAAGAGAGGGGTCAGATTTTAGGGGGAAGAATTGAGGTCTGACCTTGGCATCCAGGAGCAGCTCCCAGCGGGGTTTAATGAAGAAGAGGATGCCCTCCTCCGATCCAGGGAGCGTTAATCCCCTGACCAACAGAATAGCCAACACCAGGTAGGGGAATGTTGCGGTGAAGTACACGACCTGTAACATGGGACATGAGTAGGTCAGATATTTTACTGGTCTTTCAAAAAGAATACGCACAAAAAAAAATCACTGCCGTTTATGTGTCCAGAGTCCTGAATATGTCATAGATGTGTGTTAACCAGTGATAAAAACAATTCCCAACTGATGCTTGTATTCTCACTAAGAATAAACATGTCATAAACGTATGTCAACACGTGATAAAAACCATTCCCAACTGATGCATGTATTCTCACTAATAAATTGCCTTTACAACCTGAAATTATTCCTCCTTATGCATGACCAAAAAAAAATTCAAAGCTTATTTGAATTTTTCTAAAACAATTCAAAGCAGACATATTTTCAAAATTAAAAAATATATAGTTCTGAACTTGAATATCCTGGCTCTTACAGGCACAGACACAGACATTTTGGCCATTAGAAATCAGCCCTGTCTATGACATACCTTTCCTGTAGACTTGGGGCCCTTCCAGATACAGAAGTAAACTATGACCCAACACATGAGCAGTATGAGCAGCAGCTGCCAGCGTAGTGTCCCCTGTTCATTGATACCACTGGACCTCTCCAGGAGATTTTCTCTGTAGGAGACAGGAGGTATTAGCTAGCACATTGGATGTGGTGGAGGTATTAGCTAGCACATTGGATGTGGTGGAGGAATTAGCTAGCACATTGGATGTGGTGGAGGAATTAGCTAGCACATTGGATTTGGTGGAGGTATTAGCTAGCACATTGGATATGGTGGAGTTATTAGCTAGCACATTGGATATGGTGGAAGAATTAGCTAGCACATTGGATATGGTGGAAGAATTAGCTAACACATTTGATGTGCTGGAAGAATTAGCTAGCACATTGGATGTGGTGGAAGAATTAGCTAGCACATTGGATGTGGTGGAAGAATTAGCTAACACATTTGATGTGCTGGAAGAATTAGCTAGCACATTGGATGTGGTGGAAGAATTAGCTAGCACATTGGATGTGCTGGAAGAATTAGCTAGCACATTGGATGTGGTGGAGGTATTAGCTAGAACATCGGATGTGGTGGAGGTATTAGCTAGAACATCGGATGTGGTGGAAGAATGAACTAGCACATTGGATGTGATGGAGGGCACACAATGCTTAAATGTTTGTTTAAACTAGTTAGGTACTAATAAGGAATAATGCCTAGTCTTGTTTTAGTTGGGACTTCCATTTAGGAATTAAGCATATAGTTGAACCTTTTCTCTGTCAAATCTTCATCTATTCTATACTTGGGTTGAAAGTTTAAAATATTTTGGTAAAATAAATGTTTCAAACAAATTAGTTAAGTATAATTCACATCATGATTTATCCCCCCTCACCCCCATTTTCCGACAAATGACACAGAGATTCAATATTTCACTTATTGTAATTTTTAAAAACAATGACAACAAATTTAAAAATAAGAAAAAACCAACATAAAAAAGTCCTCAGTTGGCGACCTTGACCCGTTGGGTTGAATAAATCGGGTTCCATTATCTGTTGCCGACCAGTTGACCTTGGAGCCATCCCAGCAGTGCTCAGAGTTCCAGGTGTTGTTGCAGTGTGTCCAGGGGAGCGTGTCCGTGAAGCAGTTGAACATGTAGTAGAAGGACCAGGTGATGATGATAATGTAGTAGGTGGTAAACAGGAAGGAAATCATCACAGTGGCCACACCTGCACCTGTCAATGGAAAGAGGTCTTATTTAATGGTGACACCTCTGAGTGGAAGGGGGTCTTATTTAATGGTGACACCTCTGAATGGAAGGGGGTCTTATTTAATGGTGACACCTCTGAATGGAAGGGGGTCTTATTTAATGGTGACACCTCTGAGTGGAAGGGGGTCTTATTTAATGGTGACACCTCTGAGTGGAAGGGGGTCTTATTTAATGGTGACACCTCTGAATGGAAGGGGGTCTTATTTAATGGTGACACCTCTGAGTGGAAGGGGGTCTTATTTAATGGTGACACCTCTGAGTGGAAGGGGGTCTTATTTAATGGTGACACCTCTGAATGGAAGGGGGTCTTATTTAATGGTTACACCTCTGAGTGGAAGGGGGTCTTATTTAATGGTTAAACCTCTGAATGGAAGGGGGTCTTATTTAATGGGGACACCTCTGAGTGGAAGGGGGTCTTATTTAATGGTTAAACCTCTGAATGGAAGGGGGTCTTATTTAATGGTGACACCTCTGAGTGGAAGGGGGTCTTGTTTAATGGTGACACCTCTGAGTGGAAGGGGGTCTTATTTAATGGTTAAACCTCTGAGTGGAAGGGGGTCTTATTTAATGGTGACACCTCTGAGTGGAAGGGGGTCTTATTTAATGGTGACACCTCTGAGTGGAAGGGGGTCTTATTTAATGGTGACACCTCTGAGTGGAAGGGGGTCTTATTTAATGGTGACACCTCTGAGTGGAAGGGGGTCTTATTTAATGGTGACACCTCTGAGTGGAAGGGGGTCTTGTTTAATGGTGACACCTCTGAGTGGAAGGGGGTCTTATTTAATGGTGACACCTCTGAGTGGAAGGGGGTCTTATTTAATGGTGACACCTCTGAGTGGAAGGGGGTCTTATTTAATGGTGACACCTCTGAGTGGAAGGGGGTCTTATTTAATGGTGACACCTCTGAATGGAAGGGGGTCTTATTTAATGGTTACACCTCTGAGTGGAAGGGGGTCTTATTTAATGGTGATACCTCTGAATGGAAAGGGGTCTTATTTAATGGTGACACCTCTGACTGGAAGGGGGTCTTATTTAATGGTGATACCTCTGAGTGGAAGGGGGTCTTATTTAATGGTTAAACCTCTGAATGGAAGGGGGTCTTATTTAATGGTGATACCTCTGAGTGGAAGGGGGTCTTATTTAATGGTTAAACCTCTGAGTGGAAGGGGGTCTTGTTTAATGGTGACACCTCTGAATGGAAGGGGGTCTTATTTAATGGTGACACCTCTGAATGGAAGGGGGTCTTATTTAATGGTTACACCTCTGAGTGGAAGGGGGTCTTATTTAATGGTGACACCTCTGAGTGGAAGGGGGTCTTATTTAATGGTTAAACCTCTGAATGGAAGGGGGTCTTATTTAATGGTGACACCTCTGAGTGGAAGGGGGTCTTATTTAATGGTGACACCTCTGAGTGGAAGGGGGTCTTATTTAATGGTGACACCTCTGAGTGGAAGGGGGTCTTATTTAATGGTGACACCTCTGAGTGGAAGGGGGTCTTATTTAATGGTGACACCTCTGAGTGGAAGGGGGTCTTATTTAATGGTGACACCTCTGAGTGGAAGGGGGTCTTATTTAATGTTGACACCTCTGAATGGAAGGGGGTCTTATTTAATGGTTAAACCTCTGAGTGGAAGGGGGTCTTATTTAATGGTTAAACCTCTGAATGGAAGGGGGTCTTATTTAATGGTGACACCTCTGAGTGGAAGGGGGTCTTATTTAATGGTGACACCTCTGAGTGGAAGGGGGTCTTGTTTAATGGTGACACCTCTGAATGGAAGGGGGTCTTATTTAATGGTGACACCTCTGAGTGGAAGGGGGTCTTATTTAATGGTGACACCTCTGAGTGGAAGGGGGTCTTATTTAATGGTGACACCTCTGAATGGAAGGGGGTCTTATTTAATGGTTAAACCTCTGAATGGAAGGGGGTCTTATTTAATGGTTACACCTCTGAGTGGAAGGGGGTCTTGTTTAATGGTGACAACTCTGAGTGGAAGGGGGTCTTCTTTAATGGTGACACCTCTGAACGGAAGGGGGTGTTAATTAACGGTCTACACCTCTGAATGGAAGGGCATTTTATTTAATGATGACACTTCAGAATGGAAGGGTGTCATATTTAATGATGACACTTCAGAATGGAAGGGTGTCATATTTAATGATGACACTTCAGAATGGAAGGGTGTCATATTTAATGATGACACTTCAGAATGGAAGGGTGTCATATTTAATGATGACACTTCAGAATGGAAGGGTGTCATATTTAATGATGACACTTCAGAATGGAAGGGTGTCATATTTAATGATGACACTTCAGAATGGAAGGGTGTCATATTTAATGATGACACTTCAGAATGGAAGGGTGTCATATTTAATGATGACACTTCAGAATGGAAGGGTGTCTTCGTTAATCTTCTACACCCCTAAAACTATGCAGTGCCATGCATTCCTTGACCCATTCACCAAACATTGTTTTAGCGCCCTGCATTCAATAACCTTTGTATGGGCCGGGCCAACTTCTAGTGCACACATTTTTCTTTAGCTCACCAAACATTGATGTCATCATACTACCTAGTGGTCATCATGACAATGAATACTAAAGGCCAATTACCGTGGACCGAAACAACTGACCTGGCCTAAAGTAAGGCGCGTAGCTAATTGTGGCAAACACCAACTAACATTATTCGGACTGAGTTCTTCCTGGGTGAACTGACCGATCCTGACACCAAGTGACCTGGTGCAGCACGAATTGCTGGTGCAGGACATTTTTACATCCAGATTTTCTTACCATCTTTTGTGCTGGGCAAAAATATACGCGTATTAATTATAATATAATTGGTGACTAATGGTGACCATATTTTATTGGATCAAATGACAGTGAAGAGAAATGGGAGCTTATGAAACGAATATTTCACACACAGTTATAGATGGAGAGAATCTCATCAATTTTTAAACGCTAAATGTTCAATTTTACATTGAAAGCGTCCTGGAAAAGGCAAGTAATAGGTCCTGGGCCCTGTGTATGTATGTAATAGGTCCTGGGCCCTGTGTATGTATGTAATAGGTCCTGGGCCCTGTGTATGTATGTAATAGGTCCTGGGCCCTGTAGATGTATGTAATAGGTCCTGGGCCCTGTGTATGTATGTAATAGGTCCTGGGCCCTGTGTATGTATGTAATAGGTCCTGTGTATGTATGTAATAGGTCCTGGGCCCTGTGTATGTATGTAATAGGTCCTGGGCCCTGTGTATGTATGTAATAGGTCCTGGTCCCTGTGTATGTATGTAATAGGTCCTGGGCCCTGTGTATGTATGTAATAGGTCCTGGGCCCTGTGTATGTATGTAATAGGTCCTGGGCCCTGTGTATGTATGTAATAGGTCCTGGGACCTGTGTATGTATGTAACAGGTCTTGAGTGTGACATGTAATAGGTCCTGGGCCCTGTGTATGTATGTAACAGGTCTTGAGTGTGACATGTAATAGGTCCTGGGCCCTGTGTATGTATGTAATAGGTCCTGGGCCCTGTGTATGTATGTAATAGGTCCTGGGCCCTGTGTATGTATGTAACAGGTCTTGAGTGTGACATGTAATAGGTCCTGGGCCCTGTGTATGTATGTAATAGGTCTTGAGTGTGACATGTAATAGGTCCTGGGCCCTGTGTATGTATGTAATAGGTCATGGGCCCTGTGTACGTATGTAACAGGTCTTGAGTGTGACATGTAATAGGCCCTGGTAATGACATGTAATAGGCCCTGGTTATGACATGTAATAGGTCCTGGTTATGACATGCAATAGGCCCTGGGTATGACATGCAATAGGCCCTGGGTATGACATGTAATAGGCCCTGGGTATGACATGTAATAGGCCCTGGGTATGACATGTAATAGGTCCTGGTGAAGGCATGAAATGTTTCAATAGCTCAAATTCCTAAGCCTGTATCACTGTATACACTTGGCCGAGGGATGCTGCAGAATGCCAGTATTACTCTCTTTGCATGTGACATAAAATACATAATCTGTTGGGAGGATTTTTGAGAAAACGTATCCCCCGACCCCCTACTCCCCAAAAACACGCTCTTCCCCTGACCTTCGTGATGTCACAAACAAAACACGGACACATTTAAATCCGTTTCCACGTTGGCTGATTGTTTATTCTCCGCTTGTGATGAATGCTAGTAGCAGGCGTGTTTACAGATTGTTTACGTGATAGACAATCTGTACAATTAGGGCGACAAACATGTTGATATTCAGTTGGAATTTATAACAAGTGAAAAAGAAAGACCAACAATATGGTGTGACAGAAATGGAGTAAATGGTGGAATGAACGACCTGAATGAGAAATAGGTCATGGATATATATGTAGTAAGATGGCATAGCAAAAGGTCGTATTAAGAAAGAAAGAAAGAAAGAGAAAGAGAGAGGGGGAGAGAGAGAGAGAGAGAGAGAGAGAGAGAGAGAGAGAGAGAGAGAGAGAGAGAGAGAGAGAGAGAGAGAGAGAGAGAGAGAACCATTTGAATGCTTTAGTCTCACCAGCTTAACTTTCTGAGACATGGGTATAGCGGTCACAGGAACCCATGAAAACTTAAATTTCGGAGCAATAAGTATAAGCTTCAGTGAACCAATCCAACATGACTTCTCTACACAGGCAGAATAATGTTTTCCCAACTAGCTTATGTAATTACATGTAATTTATAAAACTGATGAGATGATAATTTAATTAAATTTAATGTACTTGTTGATTTATGGCGATAATTAAAACCCGGCAAAGTTACAGGTCCGTAACTCAAGTATTAAACAGGATTTAACACCAGAGATCCGTTATGTTGCTAATAAGTATATTAGTAATATTAGAGCTGCGCTAGCACATAGTCAATAGTGACTTGAAGTTTTAATGCTAGACACGTGATGGTCCAACAGATTCACCGGTATGTAACTAGTGGTGAAAGAGATAATCCCTTTATAACACACCCCCATCCGTAAAACGATTTTTCCTTTCCCCAATGTACCCCCCCCCCAAATACCCACTTTCCAATGCCCGGTGTATCTAAAATTTTAGCAGGCGCGAAGAAATAAGACCATCAACCTAAGTTTAGGACAATCAAGGTACACGTTCCGGAAATAAACCTTTATGTAAGAGTATATCGAATGGGAGGGGGGTCACTTGGAATAACTCGTCTAAAAACAGACCGAATAGACCTTCCTTGTGAGTAGCCAGGGCACCATTCAGACGTTCATGTCTACACAGTTCCAGGGTCAAAACAGACCAATGAGGCCTTGTGAGTAGCCAGGGCACCATTCAGACGTTCATGCCTACACAGTTCC
The DNA here is from genome assembly GCA_944989445.1 of Ampullaceana balthica. NCBI lineage: Eukaryota > Metazoa > Mollusca > Gastropoda > Lymnaeidae > Ampullaceana > Ampullaceana balthica. Next base: position 476,523 of record CALYLW010000342.1, read on the forward strand.
AGGGTCAAAACAGACCAATGAGGCCTTGTAAGTAGACAGGGCACCATTCAGACGTTCATGCCTACACAGTTCCAGGGTCAAAACACACCAATGAGGCCTTGTAAGTAGCCAGGGCACCATTCAGACGTTCATGCCTACACAGTTCCAGGGTCAAAACACACCAACGAGGCCTTGTCAGTAGCCAGGGCACCATTCAGACGTTCATGCCTACACAGTTCCAGGGTCAAAACACACCAATGAGGCCTTGTGAGTAGCCAGGGCACCATTCAGACGTTCATGCCTACACAGTTCCAGGGTCAAAACAGACCAATGAGGCCTTGTGAGTAGACAGGGCACCATTCAGACGTTCATGCCTACACAGTTCCAGGGTCAAAAGAGACCCATGAGGCCTTGTAAGTAGCCAGGGCACCATTCAGACGTTCATGGCTACACAGTTCCAGGGTCAAAACACACCAACGAGGCCTTGTGAGTAGCCAGGGCACCATTCAGACGTTCATGCCTACACAGTTCCAGGGTCAAAACAGACCAATGAGGCCTTGTGAGTAGCCAGGGCACCATTCAGACGTTCATGCCCACACAGTTCCAGGGTCAAAACAGACCAATGAGGCCTTGTGAGTAGCCAGGGCACCATTCAGACGTTCATGCCTACACAGTTCCAGGGTCAAAACAGACCAACGAGGCCTTGTAAGTAGCCAGGGCACCATTCAGACGTTCATGCCTACACAGTTCCAGGGTCAAAACAGACCAATGAGGCCTTGTGAGTAGCCAGGGCACCATTCAGACGTTCATGCCTACACAGTTCCAGGGTCAAAACAGACCAATGAGGCCTTGTAAGTAGCCAGGGCACCATTCAGACGTTCATGCCTACACAGTTCCAGGGTCAAAACACACCAATGAGGCCTTGTAAGTAGCCAGGGCACCATTCAGACGTTCATGCCTACACAGTTCCAGGGTCAAAACACACCAATGAGGCCTTGTAAGTAGCCAGGGCACCATTCAGACGTTCAGGCCCACAGTTCCTGGATGAAAACACACCAATGAGGCCTTGTAAGTAGCCAGGGCACCATTCAGACGTTCAGGCCCACAGTTCCTGGATGAAAACACACCAATGAGGCCTTGTAAGTAGCCAGGGCACCAGACGTTCAGGCCCACAGTTCCTGGATGAAAACACACCAATGAGGCCTTGTAAGTAGCCAGGGCACCAGACGTTCAGGCCCATCCTCTGAGAATGGCATGCATAAATTCAATGATTAAAAAAAAAGACAACCACTGCCGTTAACTACTGGTCTACACTGTAAACAAAACGATGAGGTCAGCTAAATCAGGGGAGGGAATCGACCCATCTCCAGGCCAATGACGCAGGATGACCAAGCAGAAAGTAAAGCAGTTCTTAAAATAGTTGCGTGGGCGGGTCCTGTGGGTGAATGAACGTTGTACAAGTACAAGCATACCAGTGCAATAAATGTGATACAAGCAAACCAGTGCAATAAACACCACACATAGGCTATTCACCTTTCTATGATGACACCGGTTGGGGAGGGTGTTGAAAGGCTAGACAACTCAAAGCACCACTTTTCCCCCATCGGTATATGTATGTATCTATATACGATTCCATTAAGTAGCGGCACTTAAGGCCACTGACATGGGTGTGTTCTTGTTCATCAGTGCTTCAATTTTAAAAACATTAAAAACAATTCAAAAAGAAATCAAGGTCCTCTGCATTAATTGTGACATCGTTGTATCACTGATTTTCAGACCAGATTTGAGCATTAAATCGCAACAGGTGTTTCCAAATCTGAGGGTTTCCCATGGGCACTCAGTTTCCAATGGGCACTCAGTTTCCAATGTGCCCTCAGTTTCCAAATGGGCACTCAGTTTCCAATGGGCACTCAGTTTCCAAATGGGCACTCAGTTTCCAATGGGCACTCAGTTTCCAAATGGGCACTCAGTTTCCAAATGGGCACTCAGTTTCCAATGGGCACTCAGTTTCCAATGGGCACCCGGTTTTCAATGGGCACTCAGTCTCCGAAATCTACTACACTTGGACAATAAAGAGTATGCAGCCCCATAACATAAACATTATTTTTAAAAAAAAACAAAAAAACAACAACAGCTTATTCAGGAGTCCTACAGAATCACTGAAAACATTTTAAAACTTTATCCGGATGATCCATTTACTTTTCTTTATTGCAGTCTTCCACGGTACGAGCTTTTGAATAGACCTGGCGCATTCTTCGTTCAATAAGTCGTCAAAACGATGCACCTCCAAAATCTACTTGACGATTTAAAATTTTATGAGGGTTATTAAATATTCATTTACAAAAGTGCACAAGTGAACTTTTAAAAAAACCTTTTGGTAAGTAACAGCCAAACTAAATGACCCAGGATCAAACTCCACACATCTGGGCGACTGAGATCCTTGACGAAACTCTGCATACGGAATGGGAGACCTATGGTGGATGTCGCTTCATGCAATGTGCAATCTCAGTGCATACGGAATGGAAGAGCTATACTGGATGTCGCTTCATGCAATGTGCAATCTCAGTGCATACGGAATGGAAGAGCTATACTGGATGTCGCTTCATGCAATGTGCAATCTCAGTGCATACGGAATGGAAGAGCTATACTGGATGTCGCTTCATGCAATCTCAGTGCATACGGAATGGAAGAGCTATACTGGATGTCGCTTCATGCAATGTGCAATATCAGTGCGTACGGAATGGAAGAGCTATACTGGATGTCGCTTCATGCAATGTGCAATGTCAGTGCATACGGAATAGATCATAGGAGTGACGATTGTGAACGGTGGAATGCGGGATGGGGTGTGTGGGGGTTACATCTAAAGGGAGTTAATGTGAGAGCGTTGTTTATTCAAGTGACACCTTGTAGTACAGCTTTTTTGTGATGAAGAAAAAAGTGGTGAGAAATTTGACTGACTTTACTTTAGGCATTTTTGTCTATGTTTATCCTACATAGTTTACAATAAAGTTTTTCTTATTGCTACATTGCCTAAATTTCTCATAGCATTTGAATTATTTGAAATATATATAATTTTTCCTTGCTCTAAAAGTGAACATTTCAACATTTCAAAGACAAAATATTTCACATACTTCTTTGGGTCTTGAAGAGATACAGTTTAAATTGAATGAGTAAACCTATGCCAATAGGATACTTTTGTGTACAAATTTACAAAGGGGCATAGCTGTGGCACTGGTGCATTATTTGTTTTTCTTAAGGGATTTTTCAAATGCTTTATAGGTGTTGACATCATGAATTAAGGCTGCGAAAAGCCGTAATAATAACTGGACGCCTCAAATTCAATGAGTTACAAAAATTTTACATATGTCTTTTACTGGCTTTTCCGTGATAACCTCAACACTCAACACCAATGTTCCCTTTAAGCTGCGCGGCTGCGCAGTTATCTGACCGACGCCGAGTAGCACTTTGGGATTACCGCGCAGCAACTAGTGTAAAAATATTGCACAAAAAATAGATGCTGTGCAATTTTGCACACGAGTTTTTTTTTACTTTGCACACGGAACAACGACCCTTAGAGGGAACATTCGTCAACACCTGTTTTATAATTGTGTAAAAACTCGAGAAAAATCGGGTTTAAAAAAATTGGGTAGTTCACTATAACAGTGGCACCCAGCTCCCGGACCAGTGCCGGTCCGTAGAGCAAATTGTACCGCGGTGCCTAGAAACATTAAATTATTTTATTTTATTTTTTAATGAGGTGTATTTTTCTCGAGATTGTACGACTTCCCAAATACAAATCCTTGGAGTATTTTGAAAAAAAAATTATATTTAAAAAATAAAAACTGAAACACGAAGGACAGTATATGAGAATCATATTTGGTGGCTAACCGTTCAATAATGATGAAGGCTTAATTTTGCCCTCAAACGGAGACATTTGCCGTGAACATTTAGGAGAGGATGTTATTTAAAGGATAACACTAATACATGTGTCTTTTTCGGCTGGCACTGTGAGTTGAAGCACTTTGGGAAAAGCCTAAGAAATTGGGGCACGATTGAGGATCGATATATCAACATGGTACGCACTCTACAGATATCGAAAAAAAGGAAATACTATTTGTGTATGTGCGATATCTTTAAAAGAAAGATGTGCATGATGATTCATGTGCACTATCTTTGCCAACCAACACCACAGGAGCAGAACTGTTCAAGTCACTGGGTGGTTATGTATCAAGACAACTAAAACGGTCATTTTGTTTCGACATATGCTCGGAAGACAGACTGGCTTAACTACAAGAACCCGCTAGCCATTTGTCAACAAACCACGCGAATATAGCATGTCTGGGCAAGAAGAAGATCAACCGCTGGAGATTGCAAATGACGACAGTCTTAAAAGTACCTTCGAGGGACATTTTTCGCGCTGTTCTGAATTAAAGTCACGACGGAATATCCTGAGATTGCCATCATGGCACTTAAATCCCTATTGCCATTTCAGACACCCAGTCTGTTTGGAGTCAGATTTTCTGCAGTGACAGCAACCAAGGAAATTAACTGAAAAATAAGCAAAACATTTCGGGTACCATTTTCTCCCATTTCCCCAAGATGGGACCGTCTCGTTACAGAACAAGCTCAGGGTTCTCATTGATTTAGCGTTCTAGTGAGTTAAAATGTTAAATCACTTTATATTCATTTAATGGTGTAGTTGCATTTTATTTTGAAGGCATTCAAAAATACAATTAAATTAAAATTATTTAATCAAAAAAATATATAAATACAATCGACGTCCACTCCGACCCCTTCCCCCAAAATTAGTGGGCCGCGGTAAAATTTTCGAACCGTTACCGGTCCGCGGCGATAAAAAGGTTGGGGACCACTGCACTGAAACATCGTCTTGGAAGTAGTTTAATTTAGTCAGTGCAGTGATCTGCAGCAAATTCCCTAGTATTTTTTATTGGCGAGCCTCTTACACCAGTGCTTCTCAAAGTGGTGGTCCGCGGACTGGTGCCGGTCCGTGGGCTATCCGCAGACGGTCAGCAGAAGTTATCAAGAAAGGACGTAAAAATCTAATTATATTTCTCCATTTAAATCCATTAATATTAACCACATAGATGATGTCAATTTTTCGGAAATAAGCACATAAAATGAAACAAATAAAATAAAATAAATTACATTTCGCTACCACGTCAGTACAGGGAAAATAGTGCACCGGTCCCTGTTCCCTGGTGTAATGGAACAATTTTCCTGCCGGTCCGCCACGCTAAAATGTTTGAGAAGCACTGTCTTACACCACCACGCTCCACATCACCCGTATTCTGAATAATACCACAATTCTGTGTGATTCATTTTACCGTCAACAGTTTCCCGGAAAAGAGAACAAGTCTCTCTACCAGCATCTCCGTTAACTGGTTTAACCCGCATGACTAACCATTACATGACGACAAATAACACACGGGGTAGTTTACTGTTTCTGTTGTGAATTAATGTAATTCTAGTGGACTCTAGAGACTAGACACATGCGGGATAGTTTTCTAACGTTGAAGTAGTGGATAAATAATATAGTTTTTTAGTGACTAAACATAATAGTTATAGTGACTAAACAGTATAGTTTTGTAGTGACTAAACAGTGCAGTTTTGTAGTGACTAAACAGTATAGTTTTGTAGTGACTAAACAGTATAGTTTTGTAGTGACTAAACAGAATAGTCGTGTATGTTTCTGTGATGGCTGGCTACTATCATGGTCGGGTGTTGGCGTTAGATTGTACGCCGCCCACCAAACAAACTCCTGGTATAGATAGAAATGACATGAAACGTGCAAACTGGAGAGTGCACAGGGCGCCATGCTTGACTGAAGACATTTATGGCACGCTAACAGGACCATGTCAGGCCGATCTTTGTTAGGAAGTCATCCGTCTTCAGACAATTTCGGCTCTTATTGGGAATGTTAACTCGGTCCTATTGAGAATGTTAACTAGATCCTATTTTGAATGTTAACTAGGTCCTATTAGGTTCGCCATCACTAATCTAGACCCTATTGGCATTGTCATTGTTTAACTAGGTCCTAATATAGTGATCTTACATTTTATGGCAAACTCTGGTCCCACTGGCATTTTTGAAATCCTACTGGAAATGTTAAACTGATGAATAAAATCAATGTCTATCAGGCTCAATTTTAGCTGTGTTACTGTGTTCAAGTGAGTACAGGACTTCAGCAGTTCGGATAGGATCATTTGTATAGACGGCAATTGTTATTTGTGTGCACTTGAGAGAATTCAATGGATACATTGAAATAACGCTTTAAGGCACTGCGTGGAGTAGACTCCCGCCCCCTTTTACTTGTAGGCCAGAGGTTCCCAGCACTGTAGACCCGAGGATACCTATTATAAACCCTCAGTCCTGGCTTGTGTCTCAGAAGTGGATAGCATTTTAGAGGTTACAGTTACTGGGTCGGCGGAGCACATGTCCGTAACCCCTGACCAAGGGGTTCGACTCTAAGTCAGATGAGGATTGTGGCTGCTGGCAATGGTGGGGGTGGGGTGGGCTAGTTTCAACAACCCGATGTGCCTGGGGTTTGGAGTAACGTTCTTTCTGTCGTTGAATGACAGCCATCACATCACCCACAGTGCGACAGGGTTTCCCCCACAAAGGAGGTCTTGTTATAGTGATTATCCTAAACCAGCTGAATACATTTGCTTCACGGCGGCTTTTTGAGACAATGAAATTTCCACGAAGTTATTGGAAAAGTTAAAATGAAATGTCAAAGAAGTTATTGGAAAAGTTAAAATGAAATGTCAAAGAAGGTATTGGAAGAGTTATAATGAAATGTCGAAGGAGGTACTGGACACATTTAAATTGAATGTCATAGAAGGTATTGGAAAAGTCAAAATGAAATAGTAAAGTATTTATTGGAAAGGTTCAAATGAAATTAATATCAAAGAAGTTATTGTGAAAGCAAGCTAAAGCCTTTCGCTCTTATGGAAGTTTATTGTTCTAGGTAAGAATGAAGAAGAAAGTGCAATGTTCTTATCTTACGTTACCAAGCAACAGGTTGAACGTATGACATGTTCTTTGTGCCAACGGGAACGGGGAAGAACGTAAATTGTTCAACTCTGAACTAACTCGTGATAATAGTGATGGTAGATTAGACTTTTTTATAGGGATAACTCGTGGTAATAGTAATGGTAGATCTGATTTTGTTATGGTGAAGGTTGTTTTTGTCGAGATCTCGAGGTCAGCTAGTTAGTTGCAGATGGATTGGTGTAAAATGACGTCATTTATTGGCAGACAAGTTTTTTCTGTCGAATTCATGCAACTATACAACTGTACCACTATACAAATGTACCACTATAAAACTGTACCACCATACAACTGTACCACAATACAACTGTACTACTATACAACTGTACCCCTGTACAACTGTAACACCATACAACTGTACCCCTGTACTACCATACAACTGTACCACCAAACAACTGTACCACCATACAACTGTACCACCATACAACTGTACCCCTGTACCACTATACAACTGTACTACTATACAACTGTACCACTGTACAACTTAACAACTGTACCACTGTACCACTGTACAACTATACCACTATACAAATGTGTCACCATACAACTGTACCACCATACAACTGTACCACCATACAACTGTACCACCATACAACTGTACCCCCGTACAACTGTGCCACTGTACCACTATACAACTGTACCCACTGTACAACTGTGCCACTATACAACTGTGCAACCGTACAACTGTACACCTACACCGTACAACTGTACCACCATACAACTGTGCCACCATACAACTGTACCACCATACAACTGTGCCACCATACAACTGTACCACCGTACAACTGTACCACCGTACAACTGTACCACCATACAACTGTACCACCATACAACTGTACCACCATACAACTGTACCACAATACAACTGTACTACTATACAACTGTACCCCTGTACAACTGTAACACCATACAACTGTACCCCTGTACTACCATACAACTGTACCACTATACAACTGTACCACCAAACAACTGTACCCCTGTACAACTATACAACTGTACCACTATACAACTGCACCACTATACAAAATAAAAACAGATTCATTTACTGATCGCTGCACTGAACGAGACTCCTAAAACTAGGACACGTGCGCCTGGAGAAGAATATTTTCTTATGTTTAACTTTTAACATTTTTTTAAAAAATGCATGCAATTACTAAGCCTTGTAAAACTTTTATAATTTATATAGTCGAGTGTGTGGTGGCGAGGCGGGTACTGGCTGTGTCCCTGGGTGCAGGGAAATCTTGAGGTGGCCTAGAGTTGAATCTTGTAATGACTTACCTTGGAAGAAAGGACATAATTTGGACAGTGCCCCAATGGGACCATTCCTTGTGTATTGTCCCACGGCCATCTCCATGTAGGTTAAAGGAATGCCACACAACACCAACATGATGAAGAACGGGATGAGAAAGGCACCTGAAACAGAACATTCAAACATCAAGTAAGATAAAACATCTCGAGACGTAAAATCATCATATGAAGCAAAACAAGTGATGTACAGATATCTCGAGACATACAAACATAATGCGACGTACTGACTGAGTAGTGAGATACAGTCAAACCTCTCATAACGAGCAATCTCTTAACAATAAATTCGCATAACAATCAAACATTTTTTTGAAAAAGTTGCTCCCTTAACGAGCGAAGATTCGAATAACGAGTGACGCAGAAAGGGAAAGTCCTTTTTTTTCTGGAAATTCATTTGTGAGCCGGCACTTCCGCCTCGATGTATTATTCTGTTTGAAGCACTCCATCTTTTAGCGTATTGTTTTCGTGTGTGATCAAACGTTTTTTAAAATGTATTCAGACAGTATTAGTAATTTTCGTATGTGCAAAGTGTAATAACCTGTGCTAAAACTAAAATGACTTCGAGAAAAAAAAACACAAGAAGACAATCATAAGAAAGAAAACAAGTAATAAAAACTCGAATGAGTATTTTTTAACGCTATTTCCATATGGGAAAATTGAGTTTATATATTTTAATTGTCTGTGCTGTCTTTTCGAGCTTTGAACAGCAACTCCTCCTGGACCATACCAGATAGAGGGTTCGGGTCTTTTGCAAATATGTTAAGGAGGTCCCAAGGATGAGCACGGGCCAAAAAAAATATACCGAAAATGTTCACTGGATTTCCTGGAAAAGCCAAAAAACTCGAAAAAATATCAATACATTGTCTATTTCTCGCCAACCATAACATCTATCGGGTTGAAACAAACGCCAAACGATAGCTAATAATATTTAGAACAATGTTGGAGAAGGAATTTTTGAAAAATATTTTTTCGTTCGACTCCCGTAATTTTAGCAGCAACTTGTAGAAAGCAATTGTTTTGTTTAGTGTCAGAATTGTTGATTTGAAATGACTTTTACTGTAATCTAGAATGATAGTTAATAGGGTTTTCCCGCTTTGTGAATGCTAATGTTAGACTGTTGCGCGGTGCGCATATATTGACACATTCTTGGTGTGACGAAGCGTGAGGGGATATGACGTCATAGATAAAATATATTCTAGCAGCAATTTGTAGATAACAATTGTTTTGTTTACTTTCAGAATTATTGATTTGAAATGACTTTTAATGCAATCTAGAATGATTTCCCTTGAATAAAAAAATCGGAAATTCTTTGTTGGAAATTGCGTTTAAATTCTCATTCGAGGTTTTATTACTTGTTTATTCCAGGAAAATCTCTAAGTGTCCCGGGCAATAGTTGTTCAGATAGGATTAATAAACACGATCGTTGTGTTTTTATTGATTGTCTAGAGCAGGGGCGTCCAAACTTTTTGCATGCCGCGCCATATTTCCTTAAAGTAAAGATATGCGGGGGCCGGATTTAGATAATGAACGAAAATGACATACGTTGAGAAGTTTTTATTGAAAAATTTTTAGGTTAAGGGTGAAACTGAGGTCTTTGTGCTGTAATAAATAACTACAAGCTAAAAGGTTATTATTATTTTTTATTTTGTACTACATATCTTTTGTCTTTGTGCTCTTTGTTAGGCAAGAGTTACCTGTATTTTTTTTCTTTGGTAAACAGTGGCGAAAGCGCGTACATTAAAATTCGTTGTTGAAAACAAAATTTGTAAAACAATTTATTATAACATTCACAAAAATAAATAAAATGATTAAATAAGGTAAGTGCAGATGTTTAATAATATTTTATAGCTTCTGGTAGAGCAGTCGAATCTTGTAGAATGTAGAAAAGGACCTTGATTATCTACAACTAGACGCCACGCGGCATAGCATACGCCGCAGACTTGCTCATGGAGAGTGCAAAGAAAGTGGAGAAAGAACGGACACAAACTAAAGCACGAAGAAATCAAAACAACGCGAGTGAACGTCGGTTGGGGGTGGGGGGAGGGAACTGCCAACTCATTGTTGGTTTCCAGACATTTGCAGGCGAAATTCGGTTCACACCTTACTTCTATGAAGTCAGCTATAAAACGATAATCGGTTTAAAATCGGAGTTACATAATAGTTAATCGGTTTTTAAAAAAATAATAATAAAAAAACACGCAATTAACAACCATAAATATGACTAACCCTCGTTAGGGTCGGCCAAACACAGTTCATGTTTAAGGGATGGTAGTTATACGTGGGAGGCGGGTGACAACAACCTCAGTGTGCATGCCTTCACGTTTACTCGCTATTTTTTATTTACTTATTGCTGCTTTTTGTGGCTGTACTCATCCCCCCCCCAACCGTTCTTTGCACTGACTATGATGAGCAAGTCTGCGGCGTATGCTACGCCGCGAGTCTCTCCAGAGTTCCTTCTTTTCATTCACTCCCAGTCGTTTGCCCAAACCCACCCCATTTTGACAACTGTGTCTTTCAGGAAGTCTTCACCCGTCACTAAATCATTAGCTGCGTATGCTTCTCCGCGGGTCAGCTAGTGTTGGCAGTAAAGGGGTAAAAGAACGGGCAGAAACAGACATTTTTAAAAATTAAAAAAACAATGTTCTCGCTGGGGCTTGAGCCCAGGACCTTCCCCGTATAAGGCGGACGTGATAAGCAGTACACTACGAATCTCACGTTATTCTGTGAAGGAACAATGCAAGTGAAACGCAAGGACCATTGTTGGTCTCGATACATTGGTCGACCCCAGCGAGGGTCATTCATCATGCTCGGTTGCACATACTTGCGTGGTGTCTCACATGGTCCCACGAAGAGAATTATATATATATATATATATATATATATATATATATATATATATATATATATATATATATATATATATATATATATATATATATATATATATATATATATATACAATATATAAGATAACAACATCGATATTCAATGTACATGCGTGAATCACCATTCACCTATGACCCGCTCGTAGCCGACCCCCCAACCTTTTCCCCTGGATTTTGTCCCAAAAAGGTCGGCTTTAGAACGAGTAATACGGTAGGTGAGGTCAGGCTCAATGCCACTGGTTTTGATATGTATGATATCTCGCAGTGAGAGTCACTTTGTCTCATCCTCACATTTTCAACATCAAAACTGAGAATGTTTGCTCACACAAGTATGTCGAGCCATTTTTTTTTAACGCAAATGTTCGAATCTCTTGGAATCCGTCCTTATCCTGCTGGCGGTAAAAGTCAACGAGAGAAAGCTGTTGTTGTCTGCTGCTACATTCAGCATCATTTAGCAACTCAAATAGCTCCACTTGCAGATGTCCTGGAGCATCATCTGGGTCCACTGAGAACGGTGAAGAAAAAAATCACGATTTCCTTTTCAATAATTGCAAACTCCTGAAAGCGTCTTTGAAATTTTTCAGTCAGGGATATGATATCTGCACCAAGCCTCTGCCTTCGATCATTGAAGTTTTTCTTTCTGGAAAACTTATCAAAGATGTCCTGTGGTGTGGGGAAATGTATGGTTCTAGGCTGCATTTGAGACCGTTGCTTTTTAGAAAGTTGCAGCTTACCACTGCATTTGAAATCTTGTATTATGTTGTGCAACCAGCGCAGTACTCTTCAACAGCAAGCTGGGAGATTGGTTCAAGGCCACTGTTGGTGTCAGACAAGGATGCTTACTTTCCCCCATCCTCTTCAACCTCTTCCTTGAAAGGATTATGACAGATGTGCTAGAAGACCATGTCGGAACAGTCAGCATCGGAGGGAGAAGTATAACCAACCTACGCTTCGCCGATGACATAGACGGCCTAGCTGGTAGCGAGGACGAACTAAAAGAATTCCTTTCAAAGCTAGAGAAAACAACAAAGGCGTACGGCATGGAAATCGATGCAGAAAAGGCCAAGGTCATGGCAAATAGAAAATTCACAAGTGAGATTCAGATAAACGGGCAAAAACTCGAAGAGGTCTCCACCTTCAAATATCTAGGGGCCATAATATCCGACGAATGCTCAAAGCCAGAAATTCTTGCCAGAGTGGCCCAAACAATGGCAGCATTGAGTAAACTAAAGCCCATCTGGCAAAACAAGAAACTCTCCCTGAGATCAAAGATCCGACTAATGCGCTCTCTGACGATGTCGGTCTTCTTGTATGGTTGTGAGGCTTGACGCTCACTGCAGACCTCCAAAGAAGAATCAATGCGCTAGAGATAAGATGTTTCAGAAATATATTGAACATCTCCTACACAGCGCACATCACAAACGAAGCGGTCCGCAACACAATAAGTACTGTCTTTGGCCCCCACGAGGACCTTCTCACCTCCATTAAGAAGAGGAAACTACGATGGTACGGACACGTGACAAGAACTGGAGGTCTCGCAAAGACTATATTGCAAGGCACAGTTCAGGGAGGGGGGAAAAGAGGCCGACAAAAGAAGAGATGGGAGGACGATATCAAAGAGTGGACCGGCCTGTCATTCAGCGACTCTCAAAGGGCAGCACAGGACCAGGACAAATGGCGTGAGATAGTGAGCAGTTCACGATGGTGACCCAACGACGGGTTAAGGGATAGTTCAAGTTATGAATGTTTAGATGTCTTGTCACATAATCTAAAAATGCAAAATCTGTCAGCCAAGTAGGATCAGATAGTTCTGGAATTGGTTTTCCTTATTTGCTATCATTGTGATACACAAAATCTTCTCCCTTGATGTCAAAAAGAAACAGCTGAAACTGGTGGTGAAACAGGGCTTTAGAGTGAATGGAGTGTATAGCTTTTATGAGCATGAACACATCTAAGATTTTGGGCATATAGCCTTGTTTAAGAATGATACAGTGACGTTTAAAAGTTTTGCCACCTTCTTAACTGCGCTTGTTGCAGACAAATGTTGCTAGTTCTCTGTACTCACCAGAGATGGCACCGATAATTACAGATATTTTTTTCGATGGTAATTTAATGCAACTGACAGCTGAACAAACGGAAGCAAATAAATCTGTTCCCCTTGTTTGGTTTTTAAGACTCTGAAAGTGAATTAATTGGTAAATTAATTGGCTCTGGATTTCTATATCAATCTTTTGTTTGACGTACTAAAAACAGCACAAAATGTCCACTTATCTTATAACTATAATGTCATTACAGAAATAATACACCAGTCAATTAAATATTTAAGATTAGGCAGCGGGCCAGTTAAATTTTAAGCACGGGCCATGTTTGGCCCGCGGCGCGGGTCGCACTTTGGACACCCCTGGTCTAGAGAAAAATTTGAGGAACTCTCAAGGACAATGACATTCATATGTTCATAGGCGTCCAAATATAGCCCCCGGAAATGTTTGTATGGCTATCACTGGAAATGTTCTTATGGCTATCAATGGAACGTTCTTATGGCTATAATGTCCCTGGTGAAAAAACTGGCGCTCGAAGACCTGGACAGAGTCCAAAACCAAGCTCTAATACTGGTTTGTGGGGCGATACGTACCACACCCAACGCCGCGGTAGAAATCTTGGCAAACGTGGAACCGCTCAAAGTACGGCGAGAGAAGGCAATACTAACTACGGTGGAAAGATACCTTAGAACGGACCACAACGAACCCTGTTTTCAGATGCAAGACAGGTGGGTAAAACGCTCGTGACTGAAACGACCCCCCTTTAATGGATGTGGTCAACGAGCTTGGGTTTCAGTCAATTTACCCAAAAGCAGGGGGAAAATATCCATGATCCCGGCGAGGGGACCACACGAGTGCTTCTCTCCGCCCGATCTACGTTTAACATTGGCAAATGCCGCGGCGAGGAAAAATAGTCCAGTAGAGCTTCAGCACGAAGAAGCGCTGAAAACTATCGATGCCTATGGAACCGGTGTAGTGAGGGTATACGCAGACGGCTCATGCTTCACAGATGGACGAAGCGGTACGGCGCACTGATTGAATACCCCGCGGGGGGGGGTGTCAGCAGTAGTTGAACTGTCTGGACCATGTGGAAAACTAGCCTCGAGTGGGGATGCCGAGCTAGATATAAAGCTATTCACAAGGGTGTGAAAGAAGTGCGCCTACGCCTATGTAGAAGGAAGAGTTTTCCAAGTCGTAGTCTTCACCGAATCAAGATCCTCTTTGGAATCTCTGGGTCGGAGCTCAATGGAGACGAAAACTGTCAATGCTGTACTGGAGATCGTGGACTACAGTACATTACAGGGCACGCAAACGTACCACAGCAGGAAAGGGCAAACCTGCTGGCGCAACAGGGCGCTGCCCAGCCCCAAATCGATCGCCCAATGACTCAATTGGGGGTCAAACTGTTGCTAAAAGCCTGCTTTATGGAAATATGGCTTGCGGGCTGGGAAAATGGTAACACGGCAAGGGTGCTTTACAACAAAATGCCGCGACCGCGCAAGCGAGATCCCTGGTGGGAGCTGCCAGTCCCTCATTACGCAAATGCGGACTGGACGCTGCCCGGCAAACAGCTACTTGCATAGGCTAGACAAAAACAGGGAACCCGGCTGCCGTTTATGTGGTATGGCCGAGGAGACAGTGGCACATCTGCTGACCGAATGCTCTACGGCGATTGGGGACGCGGAAGGATCAGACAGCACACGCACTGTGGAGGAATATCTCCATGGCGATGCCCTTATGTTGAGGCTCGCCGTTGGTATTGTAGGCCGGGCTATAAGAGTCTAAGTGACTCAGCCCTCCAATGAGAATGTCACATATTTATGGCTATAATTGGAACTGTTCTTATGGCTATCAATGAAGTGTTCTTATGTCTATCCCTGGAAATGTTCTTTTGGCTATCCCTGGAAATGTTCGTATGACTGTACACGCCACCCACGGGGTAGAGGAGATTGCCAGTAAATAACATCCTCAGCCATTTCACTCTGGCTCAGGTCATTGGACAACAATTTTAATGCTGGCCCACGAGACAACCATCATAGCCATCTGGAACTCAAGCCTACTGGCAACAATTTGACCAGCGACGTTTTGGCCGTGACGATACGGTCCAGTCAAATTGGCCATCGATAAAACGGCCTCCAAAAAAAGGATCCCGTAATTAGAGCCTCTTCGCCCCCTCACCCCCAGACATTAGGGCCCCAGACAGCCCAGCCTCCCAGACAATAACGGGAGGAGGGTTGGGGTAGGTGTAGCAAATGTTCGATGTAGTCTAAGTGGGGGTGGGGGTGCCAAGAAGGCGGGGTCCTAAGCTATACCCTGTTTAGCAAACAGCAATTTTCTACAAGAAATAAACTGCAAGTAAAACATGAATTTCTGAAAGCTTGTTAAAAAATTATAAACTTTGATGTGCTTCGTTTGTGTGTATCACGTCAGGTTTTTGAGAAAACCTCACATTTTTTTACATGGTTTATTCTTATATATATAAGAAAAGTATATATGAAAAGTATGCCATTTGGTGTGCCCATGATTTTGCGTGAGCCTTCAAGTCATGTGACAGACTGCTATTTTTGCATGACGAATGTTGTTGAATTCAATAATAGGAGCATGCACAATCTGTGGAGATTCATTAAAGCGCAGTAGGAAACCAGTTCTTCCATTTAATGGAAACACTGTATCATCACTTCCAGTGCACACTCGGTAACACTGAAAGGGACGTATGAAAACATGAAACTGTTGCTCAGATCTTTGAATTAGGACTAGCACAAGTGGTTGATATGTGGGGATTTAAAGGTCATAGCCGTCATATTATGGGCTCTAAGGAGGGTATGCAAAATGTCCAGAGCAGACTCTGAGCATTATGCCAAGAAAGTTTGGCCACCAAGAGAAGATTTCACCCCAGGAAGTTACAGTGTCAAGTTACAGCCTTTGGTAAAGTCACATCGAGTTATCCTTCCACCACTCCATATAAAACTGGGGGTTAATGAAAGCTTTTGTCAAGAGTATGGACCATACTGGCTCTGGATTTCTGTATTTGTTAGAAAAATGTCCACACTCAAGTGAAGCAAAGTTGGCTGCAGGTATCTTTGTTGGACCGCAGATCCGAGAAGTAATGAAAGATGAGGAGTTTACATCTAAATTGGCCACAGTTGAACTGGAAGCCTGGAATGCTTTCAAAGATGTTGTCAACAATTTCTTAGATAACTTCAAGTCAGACAGTTACAAAAGTCTTGTTAAGAACATGGTCGCCAAATTTCGGGCTTTGGGTTGTCGCATGAGTGTCAAGTTGCAGTTGTGTCGTAAAACATGTTTAATATAATGCGCAACGATCAGGAATGTGTTTAAAAAAAGTGTTGTCAATAAAATACGCACCTTATTGCGCTACAGAAAGGTTGTTCAATATAAAACGCACCGAGACACTCTATCTCAAAAAATAACATGATACATAGAAATAAATAAAATAATCTAAAAATTCAATAATTTAATTACAGTAAATGAAATCGATCTGACATTTTAATACATTGTTTTTATCATCGGCACGAAACTGCCTGCACAATTTCAGCTCGCTAGCTTACGAGGAAGTGGGTTAAAATCGATCAAAAGTTTTGGCGACAAGCAAGCAATCAAGGGTTCAACCAGACACCACGAGTTAATATAAAGGATTTTAACAAGCAGAGTGATGTCCCTTAGCGTTAGGCCAAAGAGAAGCAGTCTTACATAATTGAGGGCAAATATATATATGACTAGTTTGTGCTGCGGCGCCGTGGCGCCCATTTTTTTAGGGCACCTACGGCGCTCACCTTTTTCAAAAGCCCAACTAACTTGTCCTTGTATGATAAATACGTAATATTAAACTTCCTGAAATGTACACAAAGTATTTTATTATTAACAATCCTCAGATCCTCTTTTTACATCGTTCCCTTTTCCAAAATTAAAATATGAGCTAAAACAATGACGCAATATAATATCTTTTTACGGCGAGAAGTTGTAGAAAGCAGCGCACCAAATTACTGCACCAAAAAATAACTATTTTCGAGCGTCCGCATGAAATTGTTCAATTAATAATAGTGTGGAGTGTGTTTAATGTTAATCTAGAAACCAAAATTTTCAATTTTTAAAAAAGCAGGGTGATGTCCCTTGGCGTTAGGCCACAGTGAGTCAGTCAGTGATAATTGAGGGTAAATATATATATTATAACATGACAAAGTGCAAAAAATCCTGACGTGATACACAAATTTGGATTACATATTTGGAATCAGCATGAAAAGGTGTGTAAGAAACACCTATTGCATGTCTGCAGTTTTCAAAAAATGAAAATTTGTAGACCAGTGTAGGTAAATCCAGCATTGCATTTCCGCTTAGTTTGAGTCGGTTCATAAAGTACGACATACACCTGAGGGAGTGAGTCAAAAAATGTGTGACAACCGAAGGATATCAATAATAAATCGGGGCTCTTTTGTCGGGGCCCTATTAGCTGGGGTCACTTATTTCGGGGCTGATATAGTAGCCTGTGAGTCTATGACACGCCATCACTATTACTAAACTTAGAGAGCTGAATGACATCTTTATTTCTGTAGTTTTTAGATTAAAAAATTATAGACAGAGACCAATGTTTCCTTTAAGCTGCGCGCATATCTGACCGACGCCACGCAGCAGTTTAGAATTACCGCGAAGCAAATGTTGTAAAATGTTGCACACTTGCACACAAAAAATGGATGCTGTGCAACCTGTTTTTATTGTTGTTTTTTTAATTTACTTTGCATAAGGACCAACGAACCTTAGAGCAGTGCTTCTCAGACTTTTTAGTATGGCGGAACGGCGGGATTTTTTTCCATTGCACTGACAATTTTATCTGTCCTTTTTTGATAACTTCTGCGGACCAGCGGCGGATGGCCCACGGACCGGCACCGGTCCGCGGACCACCACTTTGAGAAGCACTGCCTTAGAGGGAACATTGACAGAGACCCAAAATCTTCAAGTAAAATCCTTCTAGTTCTAGGTACAAACAAGCTTGAAACTGTGAAATGTTGACATTACATGGTAGGAGCTTTAATAGTATCCTGAATTACAGGATAATTGACAAGTTCCTGGTTCAATGGCCCTCTCTTGTTCTATATCAGGGGTCTCCAAACTACGGCCCGCAGGCCAAATGCGGCCCGCGAGGCCCTCTCATCCGGCCCCTGGAGACCTTTTAATATCCAAAAATAGATACTATTTTTACCTGTAGCTTACCACAAAAATGTTTGTAGTCGTCCCCCAAACTGCTGTTTGGTAGTTAATGCGGCCCTCCGGCAGAAAAGTTTGGAGATCCCTGTTCTATATGATATATCACCTTAAAAGTTGGGGAAGCGCTAGATTCGGGTTTGCTTTGGTCTGAGAAGAATAATTTTAGAGAGTGTGCGGCAACGATTCTCCACCCATCACCCCTTTCCTCGTGGTAAAGTGATATTCCTATCAATTTCTATACAGCCTAAGGGAACAAGCCGTTAACTGTAACTGGTTACATATCGTATTTATCACCGTAAAAAGACTTTATAGACTGATGTGTTTATTACCGCAACAACTCTAAGACTGATGCGTTTGTAGAGTCCCACTGAATAACTGGTTTGTCTGTTTATTCAGCACTGGCCTTGTCCATCTGACCCTCCAATATTCAGTTATGTGAATCAAGTCTTGAGTTGTTTGAAGAATATGTTGAATTGAGTGAAATGAGACATCACCATCAAAGTGATGTTCCTGACATGTCAGGTTTAAGACCTGCTGCCTGTGAGTGGACCAGAGGTCAAGTCGATCAGCTGATGTTTGTGAGAACTGGCCAAGTGGGTGGAAGATAAAATTGTACGTGAATGTTCAACCAGTGGTCCTCACAGTGGGTGGAAGACAAAATTATACGTGAATGTTCGACCAGTGGTTCTCATAGTGGGTTAAAGAACAGGTATGCAGATGCCAAAGAAGATGCCTAAAAATATTACCGATCCAACAACCCACTTTTTTCATTTTGAAGTTTATGGCCTAAATTAAACGTGAACTATTTACATGTATTTAATCTTTCGAAGTTGTAGCTGGTCTCTCACTAAACAATAAACTTGTAATATCAAGACTTTAAAGTTGTTGTTCGTCTCTCACTAAACAGTGGTTCCCAAACTTTTTTTTTACTCAGCGCCCCCCAATGTTTTTTTAAAATTATTTTAACACAGGCGTGTGCAAACTACGGTTCGCGGGCCGCATGAGGCCCGTCAGAGTATATTATGCGGCCCGTAGACGATGTTATGTCATGTTAATTTAAAAAAAAATTTTAAATATATTTTTGAATTGCTATTCCGAATATTTGATTACAATCTAGGGGTATAAAATCCGTTTATGGTTCCAGAATCGATTGGTGGTCATTAATTGTAAACATTTCTATTCGAAACTACTTTTCAGCTCAACCGAACTTTGCTTTTGTTAACGATTTACATTTAGAACAGCTTTAAAAGCAACTAGACATTTATTTAACCAGAGTGCTGCCCAAAAAATAAAGATTAAGGACGAATGTCTCGTTTTTAATGACGAATGGACTGCTAAATACTGCTGCACGAGCGTTGAAGCAAAGCAGTCTTATTTCTGAGCTTTGACAGTGTGCGCATCTCTAATGAGTACAACTTAAAAAGACACCACCGAAGAAAACATTTGGATTTCGGCACATTCAAAGAAAGAAGAAATGCCAGGAGATGGTTAATAAGTTAAAGAAGCAGCAAAATGTTTTCACCCAAAAGTCTTGAATACAAGATGCTGCAACCGAAGCCAGTTTGGTCCTGTAAGATCGTAAAATGGAACAAGCCTTTTTCTTAAAGCGAGTTCATCAATGAATGCTTGGCAGACGCATCAAGCATTATTAGTTCAGAGCAGAAAATAAAATTTGATAGCATTCCTCTATCAAGGAGAACTATAATCAAGCGTGTTGAAAAAATAAGTGACAATTTGATGTACCAACTTTAAAATGCAAGCAAAGACATTTTGGTGGTACTCTCTTGCGTTGGACGAAAGTAGCCATGTGCAGGACACAGCACAGTTGTTGGTATTTATACGGGGAATAAACACTCGTTTCGAGCTTACCGAAGAATTAATTCGTTTTGAGTAACTCAAAGACACAACTACATGCCAAGATTTATTCAATGCTGTTGAGAACTGTGTCGAAAGAACTGGGTTGGTGTGGAACAAGATGGCAAGTGTTAACAATAGATGGAGTGTGTGCTTTAACTGGAAAAAAGAAGTTCTGGAGAAATTGGTGAAGAATAAAATAATTAGAACATCCTGACCATACACTCTTATCTGCCCACTGTGTATTTCATCATGTAAGTATGTGTACAGCTGTGTTAAAGGTCAAGCAGTTGTCAGTATGATAAACTGTAACAGCCAGGGCACTGAACAACAGGCAGTTCAAGGCACTGCTTGAAGATTTGAATATTATTATATTATCTACCACCTCAGTATCCGCTGGCTAAGCCTGGGCAAGATATTGAGGTGATAGTGGGATCTCATGGAATAAATATTATGTTCCTGAGGATGATGTTTTTTTTGTGTGACTTTGTTACTACCATTGTTAATGAATAGTGGGAAATCAGACTTCATTTTTGCCGTTAACATTATGGAAAAGTTGAATCTCAAACTTCAGAGCAATAGCTTGTTTGCACATCAAAAGTATGTGCATGTTAAATAATTTCAGGCAAAACTCTCCCTATTCTCCAGGAAAGCAGGTGAAAACAAGTTTTGCCATTTCCCTTTGCTCAAAAAGAAAACCATTTCTGGTGAAATGGCTGACAAGTACAAGGCTCAGTTGGATGCCTTGGCAATGAAATTTGTAGAAAGTTCCAAGACTTCAAGAATATGGAACCACTCTTTAATATCCTCAATTCGCCACTTTGTGCAGAAGCTGATTCAGCCCCAGAGGATACATTTAGAGCGGTTTGACCTACAAGCAGATTATAACCCAAAGGAGAAGTTCTATTACCATTCGGTTTCTTTTTTTTCTTCTTTAGTTGTTGTTTGTTAATAAATTGGTTGCCGCACTGAAGCTACTTTCCACTAAATATGATGAAGGAAATGTAATCAAGAACTTTTAATTTACAGCCCGTATTTGATGATAAGCCGTAAGGATCTCCTTTTCCATGCACCCAGGATTAGCCGCTTTTGAATTTAAATTCATCATTTGTAGTTCTTTCCAGCAGTTCTTCTTGTAACTGCGGATATTATTCTGTGTTTGCACTTCAAAAAGGATCCCAAATCCAATTAAGTATTTTCATTTTCAAAATATCATCAAATAGTTGATAAAAAAATCTAAATGGAGAGCATCCGAGTGCTGACAATAAGAAAGTATGACTTCATCATTTTTTCATGCTCCTGATAAATTTGGGAGCTGGCTGAATTCCCCTCTTTCAAAATTTTATTTGTACAGTAGAGGTTTTGTTACAAATGCAGAAAGAACAGATTTTGTAATTAAATTCAGTTAATCACCTTGAAGCGAAAGATTCCTTTCATTAAATTTTTTGGAAAAAGTCGGTCAAGTAAGCGATGTCACATTTTAATTGAATTAAATCGGATCGTAAAGCATTATTTTTATCTTTCAATTACTTCAGCATCGAGTTAAACAGCTTATAAAATTAATCTAAACAAGCTCCCTTTGACAACAAACGAACTTCTGTATGAAGCAGCAAACGATTAAATTCTTCATCGTTTTCCATACAAAGCTGTTTAAATAATCTGCCATTCAATATTTCGCTTCTGGTTGTGTTGATAGCTTTAATTAAATTGTTTAATGAATTATGTGGGCGTGCACTTAAATTTTTGAAACTAGATGTTGACGATGGATTATATAGGGTACTATGAATGCCTTCAGCACAAATGTTCCCTCTAAGGTTTGGGGTCCATGTACAAAGTGAAAAAACCCGTGTGCAAAGTTGCACAGCCTCCATTTTTTGTGATATATTTTTACAAAATTTGCTGCGCGGTAATTCATGACTGCTGCACAGCTTAAAGGGAACATTGTTCAGCCCCTCATTTTTTTTTAAATATGCAAGAACACCCCTATAGCGCCCTACTATCACTAGAGAACCATCTGTGGCTACTGAAATATTACTTAGAGGTATTCCTTTTTCTTTTACAATTACAATGCATGAAATTTGTATTTTTCTTTGGAATCAGTTTGCAAATATTTAGCAAATAATAATTCTTGGTAAATACATTCCTCCTTTAAGAACCGCACGTATGCTAAAAGTAAAGCTTCATTTCCTGGCACACAATGAATCTTCAACACCTTTAGACATTTCATCAATTCTTATTTTCACTGTATTATTACTATTAACGAATTTTTTTTATATATCAGATGCTGACTTGTGTTGCAAAGTACGTATTACTTCACTGACAGCCGGAATAATTTGTTCTTTACCAATAATATAATGTTTTCCCTATTAGGCAATCATTAACGAAATATTGTAAGAAGCAATGAAGCCATCGCAATCTTGTGTGGTTGCGGTTGAAAAGAATTTGACAATGTCGGTTGTTTGATAATTGTTTATTTTAGTTTTCGAAAATAAAATAAATCCTTCTCTTCTTTCTTTTATGCTTTCATCGCCCCCTTACAGTTATTCGCCGCCCCCCGAATGGACCTTTGGCTTTCAACGCCCCCCCTGGATCGCTTCAGCGCCCACAAGGGGGCTGTAGCGCCCACTTTGGGAATCACGGCACTATAATATAAACTTGTAAAATCAAGACTATAAAGTTGTTGTTGGTCTCTCACTAAACTATAAACTAGTAATATCAAGACTTTAAGGTTGTTGTTGGTCTCTCACTAAACTATAAACTTGTAATATCAAGACTTTAAGGTTGTTGTTGGTCTCTCACTAAACTATAAACTAGTAATATCAAGACTTTAAAGTTGTTGTTGGTCTCTGACTAAACTATAAACTTGTAATATCAAGACTTTAAAGTTGTTGTTGGTCTCTCACTAAACTATAAACTTGTAATATCAAGACTTTAAAGTTGTTGTTGGTCTCTCACTAAACTATAATTTATTAATAAACTTGTAATATCAAGACTTTAAAGTTGTTGTTAGTCCCTCACTAAACTATAAACTTGTAATAGCAAGACTATAAAGTTGTTGTTGGTCCCTCACTAAACTATAAACTTGTAATATCAAGACTATAAAGTTGTTGTTGATCTCTCACTAAACTATAATTTATTAATAAACTTGTAATATCAAGAATTTAAGGTTGTTGTTGGTCCCTCACTAAACTATAAACTTGTAATATCAAGACTTGAAAGTTGGTGTTGGTCAGCCCATCACAGACACAAATTCTTCCAACACATGGTTTCCTTTCAGTTGCTTCGCTTCTTGCAATCTTTAAGTAATACGGGGCCGTCCAAAAATGACGCCACCCACATTAAAAAAAAATGAGGGAGGGGGGGGGTCACACATTTGTGACGATATGTGACGAGGGGGAGGGGGTGTTTAAGAAATGTTACGTCACATCAAAAAGCACAATTGTAAATAAAAGTTCCACTTAAATATTTGATTGCTAGCAATTCTAGTAATTTATTTAATGACGATTTGAATGGTTTCACGCGAGTCACGATATTACTATTAGAGTTAGAGTGCAGTCTTACAATAAATGCATACTTAAACGACCCAAAAAAAAACGAATTTGAAACATGCTCATTTTTAAACAGAACATATGGTTTTATGGCGGGTGGGGGCGCAAAGCTTTGTGACGTCATATTGGAGGGGGGTCTAACTTTTAGTGATGACGTGTGACAATGGGTGAAAAATCGGTCAAAATCGCGTGACGTCATTTATGGACGGCCTCTACGTAACTGAATGCTCTTCCATACCAGCAGACACAGACAAATAAACAGATACTTGTTTGTGACAAGAAGCTCTCTGAGACTCCCTGCCAACTTCAAATCATCTGTCCTTACAGTTATAGGAAACCAAAATTGTATTGGTAGAACCCTAAACTATGATCATCGTCAGAACTTGTATATTGATCGAGACATAAAATATGATGAGAGTACTTCATTGTTATGACTAAATGATTGTTGGTCAACAACACAATCATTCCCAGACTGTATTGAATGTTGGTCAACTACACAATCATTCCCAGACTGTATTGAATGTTGGTCAACTACACAATCATTCCCAGACTGTATTGAATGTTGGTCAACAACACAATCCTTCCCAGGCTGTATTGAATGTTGGTCAACTACACAATCATTCCCAGACTGTATTGAATGTTGGTCAACAACACAATCCTTCCCAGGCTGTATTGAATGTTGGTCAACTACACAATCATTCACAGGCTGTATTGAATGTTGGTCAACAACACAATCATTCCCATGCTGTATTGAATGTTGGTCAACAACACAATCTTTGACAGATTGTATTGAATGTTGGTCAACAACACAATCTTTCACAGATTGTATTGAATGTTGGTCAACTACACAATCATTCACAGACTATTGAATGTTGCTCAACAACACAATCATTCCCAGACTGTATTGAATGTTGGTCAACAACACAATCTTTCACAGATTGTATTGAATGTTGGTCAACAACACAATCATTCCCATGCTGTATTGAATGTTGGTCAACAACACAATCATTCACAGATTGTATTGAATGTTGGTCAACAACACAATCTTTCACAGATTGTATTGAATGTTGGTCAACAACACAATCATTCCCAGGCTGTATTGAATGTTGGTCAACAACACAATCTTTCACAGATTGTATTGAATGTTGGTCAACAACACAATCTTTCACAGATTTTATTGAATGTTGCTCAACAACACAATCATTCTCAGACTGTATTCACACAAGCCTTGAGTTTTATCCACTGTAAACAAGTCCTTAATGAGATCCAGATTTCCAGCTGAGACCTTGAAATGTGTTGACTCACACAAGTAGCGTCCAAAAATGACGCCACCCACGTTAAAAAAATGAGGGAGGGGGGGGGGTCACACATTTGTGACGATATGTGACGAGGGGGAGGGGGTGTTTAAGAAATGTTACGTCACATCAAAAAGCACAATTGTAAATAAAAGTTCCACTTAAATATTTGATTGCTAGCAATTCTAGCAATTTATTTAATGACGATTTGAATGGTTTCACGCGAGTCACGATATTACTATTAGAGTTAGAGTGCAGTCTTACAATAAATGCATACCTAAACGACCCAAAAAAAACGAATTTGAAACATGCTCATTTTTAAACAGAACATATGGTTTTATGGCGGGTGGGGGCGCAAAGCTTTGTGGCGTCATATTGGAGGGGGGTCTAACTTTTAGTGATGACGTGTGACAAGGAGTGAAAAATCGGTCAAAATCGCGTGACGTCATTTATGGACGGCCTCTACGTAACTGAATGCTCTTCCATACCAGCAGACACAGACAAATAAACAGATACTTGTTTGTGACAAGAAGCTCTCTGAGACTCCCTGCCAACTTCAAATCATCTGTCCTTACAGTTATAGGAAACCAAAATTGTATTGGTAGAACCCTAAACTATGATCATCGTCAGAACTTGTATATTGATCGAGACATAAAATATGATGAGAGTACTTCATTGTTATGACTAAATGATTGTTGGTCAACAACACAATCATTCCCAGACTGTATTGAATGTTGATCAACTACACAATCATTCCCAGACTGTATTGAATGTTGGTCAACTACACAATCATTCCCAGACTGTATTGAATGTTGGTCAACAACACAATCATTCCCAGACTGTATTGAATGTTGGTCAACTACACAATCATTCACAGGCTGTATTGAATGTTGGTCAACTACACAATCATTCACAGACTATTGAATGTTGCTCAACAACACAATCATTCCCAGGCTGTATTGAATGTTGGTCAACTACACAATCATTCCCAGGCTGTATTGAATGTTGGTCAACAACACAATCATTCCCAGGCTGTATTGAATTTTGGTCAACTACACAATCATTCCCAGACTGTATTGAATGTTGGTCAACTACACAATCATTCCCAGGCTGTATTGAATGTTGGTCAACTACACAATCATTCACAGGCTGTATTGAATGTTGGTCAACTACACAATCATTCACAGACTATTGAATGTTGCTCAACAACACAATCATTCCCAGGCTGTATTGAATGTTGGTCAAAAACACAATGATTCACAGGCTGTATTGAATGTTGGTCAACTACACAATCATTCACAGGCTGTATTGAATGTTGGTCAACTACACAATCATTCACAGACTATTGAATGTTGCTCAACAACACAATCATTCCCAGGCTGTATTGAATGTTGCTCAACAACACAATCATTCCCAGGCTGTATTGAATGTTGGTCAACTACACAATCATTCACAGGCTGTATTGAATGTTGGTCAACTACACAATCATTCACAGACTATTGAATGTTGCTCAACAACACAATCATTCCCAGGCTGTATTGAATGTTGCTCAAAAACACAATCATTCCCAGGCTGTATTGAATGTTGGTCAACTACACAATCATTCACAGGCTGTATTGAATGTTGGTCAACTACACAATCATTCACAGACTGTATTGAATGTTGGTCAACTACACAATCATTCACAGACTATTGAATGTTGCTCAACAACACAATCATTCCCAGGCTGTATTGAATGTTGGTCAACAACACAATCTTTCACAGATTGTATTGAATGTTGGTCAACAACACAATCTTTCACAGATTTTATTGAATGTTGGTCAACAACACAATCATTCTCAGACTGTATTCACACAAGCCTTGAGTTTTATCCACTGTAAACAAATCCTTAATGAGATCCAGATTTCCAGCTGAGACCTTGAAATGTGTTGACTCACACAAGTAGCTTCAGGGGCAAAAGACAGTAGAGATAACAAAGATAAGTTCAGAAACACAAAACAACTATGTTCTTAGCTTAAGGCATTTTATGACAACTTTAATATTTTTTCTTGAGTGGTAACTCTTCTTTGATATAGAATGTTTTTAAAGATTTAACATATTTAATTGATAGACAAAGTTAAGGTAAATAAGAAATTTTAAGATTTCATTTCAAAATAATTACAATATAAGGCAATAAATACACAGATGACCATGCTATTTAGGAGTCAGAGTTAACAAAATTGTTGCATTATCCAATTATCTAAGTTTAAATTGGTAAACTGTTTTCCCAATCACAATCTGTATGCCAGTACCAGAGTTTACTTTAGTCATTTAGATGACTGACATTTTTTTGTCACTAATCCTCCCATTTTGGTAAGGAGTGATACCATTTGGTTAAAGAAAATATAATTTAGAATAATTTGAACAATAATTTACTTAAACGTCTGAAATAACCAACAAGGTAGAAAATGTTCATACTGTACTGGTACTTCAGAACAATTAAAACTGTCATGACCATTGTTCCTTTTAAGCTGTGCGTCTGCACAGATATCTGACAGATGGTGCGCAGCAGATTAAAATTAAGCGCAGCAAATTTTCTAAAATATTGCACAAAAAATGGATGCTGTGCAACTCTGCACATGAGGTTTTTTTTTGTACTTTGCACATGAACCAACGAACCTTTGAGGCAACATTGGTCATAAGCAATGTTCCCTCTAAGGTTCGGTGGTCTGTGTGCAAAGTCAACATTGGTCATAAGCAATGTTCCCTCTAAGGTTCGGTGGTCTGTGTGCAAAGTCATAAAACTTGTGTGCAAAGTTGCTCAGCATCCATATTTTGTGCAATATTTTAGCAAATTTGCTGCGCGGTAATTCCAAACTGCTGCGCGGCGTCTGTCAAATATCTGTGCGGCCGCACACCCTCGCAGCTTAAAGGGAACATTGGTCATAAGACGTAAAAGAATTATAATTGTATATTTTCTAGCCTTCAAAATAACTTGGACTCCATTACCACCCCATATAAAAAATAATTTTAAAAAACACACACAACCAGTAAAAAAAAATGTATCAAATTGATCCAATGAAACTTTTAATAATGCTTTCCTATAGAGTTTAACATTTTATAAAAATCATGTTAAACTTAAAAATACCAAGAAGCTTACACTGGGTTTTAAGCCACAAAGTTTTAAAAAAGCTATTGCTTTAAATGTATCAAAATCTTTTAAATAAAAAGATATATAAGAAAAGTTTATTATTGCAAGGTTCATTCCACAATTGATTCAATTGATTTCTTTTATGGACAAGCAGTGAGTTATATAATTAAATAAATATATTGTATGGTTAAATAAAATTAAGTATTATTTCATGTTCAGAAATTAAAAATTGATATTACCTCTGTATTGTAACAACGTTTTCTTTTCACAAAAAATGTGAGTCAAATTCAAATAAGATATAATTTTTGCTGAGCTACTAATTTTTTAACCACCCTGTACTATAATTCTTTGAATCTTGAATGGACAAATCATTAAATGATTTTTAAAAAAAAATTCAGAATGACTACATCATTAATTACTAAAAGTAAAAAATCTAATCACCTTAACACATGATATGATGTAACATGTAAATGTAGCAGTAAAGCATTTCTTAACAAATCTTAAACTAAATTTACTTTAATGTTGATTAAGTCATAAAGTCTAAAAATAAAAAAAAAGGTAAATCCCTTTTTCAGACCATCGTGGCCTATTTTATAATAACAATTTGTTATATTATACAGAAGCAGTATATACTATATAGATCATCGTGGCCTATTTTATAATAACTATTTGTTATATTATACAGAAGCAGTATATACTATATAGTTATATAGGCATATGCTATTTATTATAGTTATATGTATTATATTAATTATTAATATTTTTTATTTATATACGGCATATAACGTATTCATCGTTTGTCCTTTGAGTTCCTTGTGGAACATAGGGCCTCTGTCAAAGCTCGCCACTCTACACGGTCCCTTGCCAGTCGCTTCAGTTCTTCCCAGCTCTTCCCAGTCCTTCCAGCCTCGTCCAACATGCTCCGTCTCCATGTACGCTTGGGTCTTCCTCGTCGCTTGCCCTGGGGGTTCCAATCTAAGGCCTGCCTAACCCTGCTGTTATCTTTCCTGAGGGTGTGTCCAATCCATCTCCACTTTCTTTCCATGATTTGTTGTTCTACTGTTCTTTGTCCACACCTCTCCCACAGCTTGGAGTTTTCGACCTTATCGAACCATTTTATTTTCAGAATATTTCTGAGGCATCTGTTAACAAAGGTCTGGAGTCTATTTTTTGTTGTCTCTGTCGTCCGCCATGTTTCGGATCCATAAAGTAGGACCGTTTTAACATTGGTGTTAAAGATCCTTACTTTTGTTTTGACAGAGATGTGTGTAGATCTCCAGACCTGTTTCAGATTGGCAAAAGCCTGTCGCGCCAAATTTATACTTCGTTCGATGTCCTCATCTGTTCCCCCTGCTACACTGACCACACTCCCAAGGTATACAAAGTTGTTAACTTGCTCCAGGTTGCGGTTTTCTACTTGGATGACTCCATCTTGTAGGAAGTTTATTTTCAAAAATTTTGTTTTTTTAATGTTTATCTTGAGTCCTACTCTTTTCCCAGTCTCGCTCAAGGCTGTGACTTTGTCTTGCATGTCTTGGAGTCTGTGGGACAGAATGGCCAAGTCATCCGCAAACTCCAAATCTTCTAGTTTTTGCATTAGGTTCCACTGGATTCCTTTTCCTGAGCTTGCATAAGCTTCTTTTGTGACCCAGTCTAACACAAGAAGGAACAGAAGTGGTGAAAGGAGGCATCCTTGTTTGACTCCAGTTGTGACATGGAATTCATCTGTTAGTCTACCATTATGTACTACTTGGCAGGTGAAGTTTTCGTACAGATTTCGGATGATGTTAGTTATTTTATTTGGTATTCCATAGTGCCTCATTATTGACCATATAGTTTCTCTAATTATGCTATCAAAGGCCTTTTCAAAGTCCAATAACGTATTAGTTAATTATATTATTTATATTATATTATATCAATCATTATAGACTAAAACAATTGAATTGACTGACATTAATATAATTTATATAATATAATAATAATAATATAATACTAATATTAATACAAGACTAAGACAATTAATAGTGTAGTAAGTATGCCTTTAATATTTAACTTTTCTTTTACTTTTACATTTCTTGCAAATTTACTTTATTACTCTTAATTCTAATCATTAATTATATTATTTATTATTAATAAATTTAATTATAATTATATCTTTTATTAACTTATTGATTGCCCAATTAAGAACTAAGTTGAAATAATAAATTTAAATAATTAGTTACAATTCATTACTATTTCTTAAAATTAAAAAGAGCCATTTTTCAAAGATCGTTTCATCATGATTCATGTGTTACAATGTGTATGAAACATTAACATTATTTCGTAAGAGCAAGAATAACACCGTGACACAGCAATAATAATCATATAACCTGGATCACGGTTGTGTAACGATTTATTTATGTAACTTCAAGCACTGCAATGAGAACGAAACATTGCATTGAAAGTTATTCCCCCCCTCCCGCTCGAAGAATCATTAATTAATAATTCAATTAATTAGATAATTCTTCCCATCTTACTTATACAATAAGTTTAATTTAGTGATTTCTGAATGGAGATGCCCATCGTTCCATGACTTGGTAAAAAGTAAAAATCAATGAAAAGGGTAAAAATAAATAATTTAAAATCACAATACTTACCTCCACCACTTCTGAAGCATAGATAAGGGAATCTCCAAACATTTCCAAGTCCAACAGCATATCCTATTGTCGCAAGCATAAATTCCAGCTTTTTACCCCAATTTTGTCGTTCTTCCATACTTGACAAAATACTTATATCACAGAAATAGTTTACTAAAAAAAAACTATTAAAGCGCTGAACTGAAACTTCGGTGCGAAGCTTCTATCTCGCCTTACGGTCGATTATCAAATGCACAGTTGAGGCTGCTTCAAGAAAGTAGGTCGCTTCGATTTTCAATGGTCCTGATTAAGTCATTTGTAGCGGGTTTTTTCGACTCCCCTCCCGCCTTTTATCCAACTACTCGGTCTGTTCCTAGAGTTAAATACAAATTAGTGCAATAAGTGTTACATTTTACCACCTACTCATTCTACTTAGGAGACTACTATTTTTAAAAAAAAATTGTGCTACTATTCGAACTTAAATTGTGTATTGTGTAAATAGACTGAACTTGACCTATAAAATGCAAACTATCCCTACAACATGAGAACTAACAATTATCAATTGAAATTTATTCAACTTTTAATTGTGATTGTTTGGATTAGATCACTTAATTCGCTTGAGATGTTGAGGAAAAAAACGCACATAAATTCCCTAAAATTATAATAATATTAGTAATATATCAGTAGTCTAAAATACTTAAACTTAAACAATGTTTAAAATATAAGTCATAAGTTATATGATTAATTATTAGCGATTATCTACTCTGTAAGACATCATCATAAATTTAACTAACCTTTAAATATATTCTAAAAATAACCATACTATAAAATTAATTATAGGAGGACTTTCATTATGCAAATGATCATAATAAAGTGTTACAGTTTGTTTGTTGTTGTTGTTTTGTTTTTAGTTTGTGGGGGTGGGGAGGGGGGTGTAAAATGTCGTGACGTTGACCTCTAATTTTTAAAAATGATTGTTAAAATGTTTATCAGAGATTTTACAGATAAAATTGACAGTGTGAACTTTCTGTTGTGGTAGAAGTATTTTTTTGTAAAGATGATGCCACTTTTATCAATACTAGAACAATAATTTAATAATAGATGAGTTTGTGCGCGCGCGTTTTAATTTAATTTAAATATTTTAAATAGCATTAAATTAGTTTTTAAAACATTTTAATGTAAAATATGTAACGTACTTAGATGAAGGGGTGAGATAAGTCCTACTAATGTCAGTCCTTATTAAGTTCATTGTGATTCATATTTTATCTCCAACAATAGCACTAATTAAAAAATAATAAATAATAACTGAAACGGACCAGAAAACGAAACTCATGTAAAATCTATTTTAAGTCATGCCATTTTGCTTTCAAAATTTAATTAACTATCAGTGCCGGATTTACTTATTAACTACACACAGTGGCATCACTAGGGGGTGCGGTGGGGGTGGGCTGCCCCGGGTGACACCATCAGGGGTGTGACACCAAAATCACACAATTACACTGGCTACACAAGTTATAGCTTAGAGCCCCCCAATTTCTTGGGGGCCCCTAAAACAATTGTCCGAGTGAGCAATTGTCATATTTGGCACTGAAATAGAATATCTGGACTTATAAAGGGCCCCATATGTCCAATAACTTAGGGGCCGTCCATAAAGTACGTCTCGCTCCAGAAGGGGGAGGGGGTGTAAGAAAGTGTGACAGTTTGTTGCAGGGGGAGGGGGGTCCAGCCATTTGTGACGTCACGGCGTTTTATATTAAATTTTAATTATTTTGTTAATAAAAAACAAAATTTGTGTTCGAAATTGTGACGTACTTTAGGGGGTGGGTGGGGGGTCCAAGATTTGTGACAGGGGGAGCAGGGGGAGTTAAAAATGGTCAAAATAGCGTGAAGTACTTTAAAGACGGCCCCTTAGTGCATTATGAAGTCTAAATCCGGCACCGCCAATAATCAACAATGTTTTTAAAATACCGGATGCTTTGCCCAACAGTGAGTAAGTAAATCCCAAGGATAGACTCATTCTCGTTTTTCTGAAATAGTTTTTCTGGGGAAAC
Organism: Ampullaceana balthica; assembly: GCA_944989445.1. Classification (NCBI taxonomy): domain Eukaryota; kingdom Metazoa; phylum Mollusca; class Gastropoda; family Lymnaeidae; genus Ampullaceana; species Ampullaceana balthica. Next base: position 509,515 of record CALYLW010000342.1, read on the forward strand.
CTCTTCTTGTTGACCAATGAAACAATAAACTGCGTCATAAGAGAGAAAAAAAGCATTCAAGGATTTAGGTTTTTATTCCGGGAAAACCAAAATGTTAAGGTTGTTATTTTACATTGCTTGTGATAAAGCTATTATTAGTGACACCCCAAGATGGTTGCCTCCACTTTCCTCGAAAACTAAGCAGGTCGGCTGAGCTGGCCAAAATGACAGATAATCAATTTAATAGACCTAATAATACTACCAATATGAGAAATTATATAGCACGTACTTAGAGAAACAAGAGGAAAATAAACATTCAACTCAATACAAAACGTAAAATATAAACAAACATATAATGACAAGGTCATGGTTACAACTTCGATTTACGAATGATACTTATGACCTAAAGGTCTATTAAAGCCATATACCATACCATATGCCATACCATACCATATACCATACCATACCATATGCCATACCATACCATATACCATACCGTTCCATATACCATACCATACCATATACAATACCATATCATACCATACCATATACCATACTATATACCATACCATAAATTTAACATACCATACCATACCATATACCATATCATACCATTATACCATACCATATGTGTGACGAGGGTGGGGGGTTTAAGAATTGTGACGTCACGTGAAAACACGCTACTGTAAATCAAAGTTCCACTTAAATATTCGATTTCTTTCTATTTTTATTACGTTTTTACATGGATTCACGCTTGTTACGATATTACAGTTACAGTGCAGTCTTACTCTAAATACATACTAAAATGACAATAAATTGATTTGAAACATGCCCATTTTCAAATAGAAAATACTGCTTTTAGGGGACGGGTCACAGCTTTGTGATGTCATATTGGAGGGGAGGTCTAAGTTTTTGTGACGAAGTGTGACGAGGGGGTGGGGTGGGGGGTAAAAATCGACCAAAATAGCGTGACGTCATATATGGACGGCCCCTAAAGTAAAGATACCAGGTAGTCTTTATTAGAAAATAAAAATAAGGACAGAATACATTTTTGTGTTATAAATCAAGAGAAAAGCTTGATTTCTTGAATAGAGTTGAAGTTTTGCGTTTTTCCTTATTGCACAATCTTTCATGTATCAATGGTTTCAGCCATACCATGCTCAATAGCCAAAATTGCTATAGATTAGATAATCTTGGTGTATTCATTATTGATCTTAATTAATTATTTTATTTTAACTTAATTTTAGAGAATCTATTTTAACACATTGCATTATTTAACACATTGCATTATTTAAGACATTGTTCGAATTAATGGTATTATTTTAGGTAGGGTAACTTCTAACCTAAATTTTAATATCTTAAAAGCTTGAATAAATTAACTGGTCTTGAATTCATTAATTTATTTTTTTACCCGTGGGGTTCAAATATTCTTTGTTTGAAAATGACACATGAGATATTTTGTGTACTCTAATTTGAAGGCAAAATTTCAAAGTCCAGTAAATTAGCTGGTGTACGAAAATCAAATCTTATCTGTTTTCTAAATTCGATCTAACTGCCAAAAATATCACATGAATTTCTACAGTAATCTCATGTTATTATTATGAAGAATAAAACTTTCCACATAAAATTGTATTAAATGTCAAAGCATCCTTTAGTATTCCATTAGTTTCTCTGTAAGAAGCCTCTGTTAAGCATTTTTGAACACTATACGTTTGTAAATAATTTCGGACATCTTTGATATAAATTATAAAATAGAAAATAAAAAGATTTCATTGTGACTATCAAAGTTCCTGCGTCTGTTCGTGTCAGTCGTGTGTTGAGCTTTTTGTTTGCATCTATCAATTCTTCTATAGCTTTAATAAAAAAAACAAGTTTTTGAGTAAATCCTTTATGTACGAGACGTAACCAAAAGAATGTTCATTATAATACGCAGCGCAAGACCATCCAAAAATACAAATTTGTAGTTGTGTCGTAAAACATGTTTAATATAATGCGCACCGATCAGGAATATGTTTATAAAAAGTGTTGTCAATAAAATACGCACCTTATTGCGCGACAGAAATGTTGTTCAATATAATGCGCACCCTTACACTCTATCTCAAAAAATAACATGATACATAGGAATATATAAAATAATCTAAAAAATCAATAATTCAATTACGGTACATGTGATCGATCTGAAATTTTGATACATAGTTTTTATCATCGCCACCAAACTGCCTGCTACATTTCAGCTCGCTAGCTTACGAGGAAGTGGGTTAAAATCGCTCCAAAGTTTTGGCGACAAGCAATCAAGCAATCAACCAGACACCACGAGTTAATAAATAATATAAAGGATTTAATTTTTTTTAAACCGTAAAAAAACAAGTTTTTCACTATAAATCCTTTATGTACGAGAAGTAACTAAAAGAATGTTCATTATAATACGCAGCGCCAGACCACCCAGAAATGCAAAATTGCAGTTGTGTCGTAAAACATATTTAATATAATGCGCACCGATCAGGAATATGTTTATAAAAAGAGTTGTCGATAAAATACGCACCTTATTGCGCGACAGAAAGGTTGTTCAATATTATTCGCACCGCGACGCTCTATCTCAAAAAATAGCATGATACATAGGAATAAATAAAATAATCTAAAAAATCAATAATTTAATTACGGTACATGCGATCGATCTGAAATTTTGATACATTGTTTTTATCATCGGTACGAAACTGCCTGCAAAATTTCAGCTCGCTATCTTGCGAGCAAGTGGGTTAAAAATCGATCAAAAGTTTTGGCGACAAGGTCGGTCGGCCGCAGACACCACGAGTTAATATAAAGGATTTAATAACTTCAAAATAGCTCCATGGTATCTATATATATAATTCTCTTCGTGGTCGGACCCTGCGAGACAACAAGCTGCAAGTATGTTCAACAGATACTAATTTTAGAAAGCAGCGCACCAAATTACTGCACCAATGCATCAAAAGGTGTGCAAATTAAATATGCGCTGTAAAAAAATTATATGACGTCATTGTTTTCGCTGATATTTTAATTTTGTAAAAAGGGAACAATGTATTAAGTTATAAAATACTTTGTGTACATTTCAGAAAGTTTAATATTTCGTATTGATCAAACAAGGACAAGTTAGTTGGGATTTTGAAAAAGGTGGGCGCCTTGGGCGCCCAAAAAAGTGCATTTTTTCAAAATAAATAGATGTCATTTTATACGGGTGATACGCCGCGGGTCTCTCCAGAGTTCCTTCTTTTCATTCACTCACAGTCGTTTGCCCAAACCCACCCAATTTTGACAACTGTGTCTTTCAGGAAGTCTTCACCCGTCACTAAATCATTAGCGGCGTATGCTACGCCGCGGGTCAGCTAGTATTAACTATTTTGTATCCTGAATTCTGTTTAATGCATTGCTTGTAGAAGCAATTTGATATTCCAAAACGAAGTATGGACATGGAAAGGAATGCGTAACAACTTTCTAGTGCACTAAAACAGTTTGAGTTAGAGAGTTCGTTTCAGTAGGAGTATCGTGTGAACAAATGAATTTTTTGTGCGAAATTTCACATTGACATTTAATTTTTTGCGTTTTTCTTTAACTCCTGGATACTTTTCAGCCATGAAGAAATATTTACACGCGTTGGGCCACTGCAGTCCATTATTTTAAGATCATCATTTTGTAAAATTATGTTTAGAAATGTCGTAAGAACCTCTTGCAACTTTGTTTTGTTCTTTATTTTTATTAATATTTTATTACTTTTATGCAATCTATGATTCTTTACATTTGCACACAAAAAATTGGCAATGTTGAGCACTTGTTCATGAGTGGCTACTTTTGTGTTTGTGTGTGTCAAGTTTTAATTCCATTAGATAAGCAATTTTATTGATCATTTTTATTTATTCTACAAAATAAAGACATTAACATAAAAATAATTTTGCTCTGAAAGAAAAGACCATATAACTAGACCATATAACTAGACCATATAACTAGACCATATAACTAGACCATATAACTAGACCATATAACTAGACCATATAACTAGACCATATAACTAGACCATATAACTAGACCATATAACTAGACCATATAACTAGACCATATAACTAGACCATATAACTAGACCATATAACTAGACCATATAACTAGACCATATAACTAGACCATATAACTAGACCATATAACTAGACCATATAACTAGACCATATAACTAGACCATATAACTAGACCATATAACTAGACCATATAACTAGACCATATAACTAGACCATATAACTAGACCATATAACTACGCCAACAACTTTGTTCCAGTAGTTTACTTACGTTAAAATCGATGAAATGTACCAGCACATAATTGTCATGTTGGTACACTACTTCAGCCCCAATGTTTTTCAGCTCAGTAGCAGTAGTTTTAGAAGTCTTTAGATTAATAAAAGAATAGGAGTTTAAAATTTTGACTTTAGAAACGTCTACGTATCTTAATATTCTTAATATAGTTTCTTCCTTTTAAAAAAAGAAGTATCTTGTTTTTTATTTTATTTAGTTAAACTTTATTATAATGTTATTTATTTTTAAAAGCTAATTAACAAAGAGGAATTTCTTATCTTCTTCTTCTTATCTTATCAATACAGACGCTCCTTCTAAGCAGAAGATAATTGCGTCCACAGACCATGACAGATGATCTGTTGGCAAGTGATGCAGCGTTCACATGCCACGGCTTTTGGGTTCCACGCATTACCCAGCCGCCTAACTAGTGTTAGGTACCCATTCGGAGCTGGGTGACTCGGGGACGCCCTGGGCACCGGGAACAGGTCCTCGCCTTGACATGGATTCGAACCCGTGACCATCGATACGCCAGTCGAGCGCGCTGCCACTTGACCACCGCACCCCCCCCCCAATGTACCGCTCGGTGAATTCGATTCTTTCATGTTTCAAATTGATAGGGTACAGTAAGATTTGCTTTTACAACAGGAAAAGCTGTCAAATTTTAGGAACCAATTAAGTTGATACCACATCATGCTTTAGGTTATCAGCACAATAGCATTAGTATCAGAAGCATTTAAGAAGTTCTGGCAGTTGAAACGTTCACATGCTTGGTGATATTTCCTTTGTTTCTTTTTTTAATGTCTTATTGGGCTGTTATTTTATTTCGATTTAAAACGCCACTTTCTTATAAAATTTTCATTGTTTGAAATTATATACAAAAACTGCTAGGAATTTGCCGCCCCCGGCAAAGTGCCGCCCGGGGCAGCCGCCCCCTGCCCCCCCTCGCTACGCCACTGACGTAAACCAAACGTATTTTTTCTATAAGGTCAAAAGAAATTTTTCAACATACTCTAATGTCACTGATCTTTGTTTTGTCATCGATTTCACCCCTTTCGCAACATTTGCCCATATAATCAAGTCTTTGTTTTTCACAATCAAAGAAACGTCGATCTCCCCGTTCAATATGCTGCAACTAAGTCCCCAGACACGCACTCCAATTTCATCATTTAAAACAATCTCTTTTTTTTCCAACTCCCTGGTGATCCTAACCATATTTCTTTTAAAGTTGCTTGGCTCCTCTCATTAATTTTCTTTGAACTCATGTTAAATGAATTTACTCATAATTTAGAAGAAATACACAAAATCATGTGATGTGATAAATTATTTATTGGGTGAGTCGTTCACTGTATGATAGCAACTTCCGTAGTAACACACTTGAGAAACGCGCGGTGTCATTCCTACAAGTTACATATGCGCGATGTGCCATTTTGACTCACAAGAACCGTCCGTAAATGACGTCACGCACCGGAGCTTTTGAATGGTCACATATTTTGTAACGCGCGGGAAGCAGGTGTTTAAGAAACGTGACGTCACGTCAAAGGCGCAACTTTAAATAAAAGTTCCACTGAAATATTTGATTGCTTACAATTTATTTAATAACATTTTAAATCAGCGACGTAGCGGGGGTATGGGGCCGTCCATAAATGACGTCACGCTCCTAGGGGGGGAGGGGGTCACACTTTTGTGACGATGCGTGACGAGGGGGAGGGAGGGGGTTGAAGAAATGTGACGTCACATCAAAAGGGTAAATTTAAATAAAACTACACTGAAATATTTGGTGGCTTACAATTTATTTAATGACTTTTTTTTTAAATCAGGCTTCTCAATGTGCCGGTCGGTAGGCCACCAGACGCTGGTTGGCGTAAGCTATCAAGAGACGAAAATTAAATCTAATTATAATCCTTAAGTTTGAGAACTCACAAGATAACGTATGAAATTGTTACACTGTGTCGTTTGATGTTGACATCAAAGCATTTGTGATGTAACCGCAGCTCCGTCGGGCGAACTTTTTTGCCCGTTACCCCAAAATATACAAGTTTATGTGTGCGTTACACCCCCCAACCCCCAGACTCTAGGTACTGCTCACATGACTCGGGGATTTGGGGGTCGTTGTTAGCAAATGCTAATGGTGAGTTTTACAAGCATGACAAGTGTCTAAAAATGATCTGAATTGGATTATGTGTAGATATTTTAAGTCAAAACGACACGGAATATCCGTTTTCTTTTTTTTATAAAAGGGGGGGGGGTGGAATCTATTTGATAGAATTATAAACGTTTTAAGTTTGATATAATTGTTCGGTTGGTTTTTGGTCAAACGCCCCTGGCCATTCTAGATATAATGATAAATGAGCCCATTTTAAAGTTGTCAATTATTCATTAACTTTATTTAATGCATCAAATTCTTGACATCGCAATTCGAGAGGAGCACAAAACAACTTTTCTTCTTAGCTCAGTTTTTAAGGCATTAATCTTAAATATCACAGAAAGGATACTTGATACAGACAAGTCATGTGGATTAAGATTATTGTCACTCGTGTCAATATAAATGAAAGTAGGGTGGATTTAGATGTTTTCGTATAGTACGTAGGTAAGAAATCTACATAGTTGTCAAATTTTTAAAAAATGCATTTTCTGGAAGGAACCGGTTCAGTAATGGGCATATGTTCCAAGCGTTCACGTACACATGACGTATTTTAATATATTTAGTGGATTGTAGTGGATGTTATATGTCCCAAATGAGTCTGCATTACCCCCAAGAGATCCCTTTTGACCCAAGATGAGGTTATTTACCCCTGTTCGCCGACCTCTTTCTTACGGGATGCCCGTCAGTCAATGGAGGGTATTTTAAAAAAATACATTTTAAAAATATTATTTTTAAATATTTTTTTCTAAACAAAGACGTTAACCGTGATGATTAATAGTCAATGTTTAATTTGTATTCATTAAAATAAAATATAATCTAAGGATGTTAACACAGTTCGTTTTTTTGAAGGCCGGTTAAACGTTTTGAAAAAAATGTTTCACGTGGGTTACAATATTACAATGTAGACCAGTGGTTCCCAAACTTTTTTGACCCACGGACCCCTTTTATAGTCAAACTTCCTCCACGGACCCCAATGTGAAAAAAACTACAAAAATGTATAGTACAAAAATTACAACCCAAAAAGCAACATTTGGTTGAACAAGTATTTATTAAATTTTATAACTTTTGTTTAAAATAAAATTGAAAACAATTAATAACTTTGATTAACGTGATGTGATTTTATGAGTGTATTTATGTCCGACTCAATGTTTTTGTGTAGCAACCTCAAATCCCAAGGAGCACCAATTTCTAGTCGGTTTCTGTTTTTTATTATGAGGTTCATAAGGCACTGAATCTTTGTTCTACCAAATAGGAAGACGGGAAAGCAGTCAACAACTTCTGTACAATAACCCATAATGCAAGATATAAAATTGGTATCTGATTTTGTAACCAGAATTTGTGTCCTAGTTCAAACATTTGTTCAAGTTCTTCATTTCAATAAGCTGCTCCTGTATTAGTATGGATTCATCTGTGTTTGGGATCTGAGTTTGTCCAGGCGCAAAAGGGTTCAACTGCTAGTCGGGAATAAGTGAGGAATGTCTTCAAGGCTTTGGTTCAGGTCAGCATAAAGAGTTGTTACGTTTTGACAGTAAGCCAGGAAATCTTTATCTCTACTTTACAATTTTGAAAGTTTTGGGAACTGAGAACATTCTCCTGTTTCTAAGTTTTGTTTGTACAGAAAAAGGTTTGCAACAAATGCAGATATTACGCTTTCAGTTTTGATTTAATTGGTTACCTTGTAGTTTCAAATTAGTTTCGTCAAAGTTCGTAAATAAGTCATTTCATAAAGGATATGTCATTTTTTTGAGTTAATTGTGTCGCAAATGATTGTCTTTGTTTTCCAGGAATTCCAACACTGAATCAAAGAGAGCATAAAATCAATTTAAAAACGTACTTGTTGATAATCAACGTACTTTTGTGCTAACAAGTTAACGATTATAGTCTTCTTTATTTTCCAAACAAAGTTGTTTAAATAATCTCTCATTCAAGGCATTCCTTTTATTTTTATTAACTGCGCCCTTGGGGGAGCTACCATCTCCTACCAAGCGCGTCCTCAGGCGGTGGATAGAGGAACGACCTTTAGATATAAGGTTAGCCGTGAATATTGAATAAGCGGCCGCGGACCAACTGGTTTGCTGTCGTGGAGGGGTGAGGTGGGGTATCCTGTGGTAAGGATACTCTTTAAAAAATGCTTCATAAACCTTATCTTATCTTATCTGTTTACAGACGCTCCTTCTATACAGAAGAATATTGCGTCCTACGCTTATCTATGGTTTGTGTTTAGTCCTGCATTTTTATTAGAGATTTCAAATGTTGATAAAGTGTTGGTTTTCCTGGATTCTTCAGGCAACCCATTCCACGCCCGAATTCCGGACGGGAAGAAGGAAAACGTGTATGTGTTTGTTCTTGCATACGGAATAAGAAAGGTGTTTTTATCCTTATGTCTATCTGAGGGTTGTATTAAGTTATCTTTGTGTTGTATTTCTAAATTAGAATTAATTGCTTTATGTATGATTACTACTTTGCTCTTTGGTTCTTCTATCCTCTAGTGTTTCAAGGTTTAATGATTTAACTAATGATGTTATTCTTGTCAGTTTCGAATATTCTCCAGTAATGAATCTGGCAGCTCTATTTTGAATTTGTTCTAGTTTATCAATGTTTTCTTTGGTGGATGGGTCCCATACAGAAGATGCATATTCTAGTACAGGTCTCACCAAAGTGAGGTAGCATTTTAGTTTTATATCTCTATTACCCAAGGAAATGACTGCAAAAAGCGAACATAGAGAACTCAAACTTTAAACCCGGTCAGATGAGGCCGTCAGCTATGGATAGCAATTCATCTAGGAGAGAAAACTCAAAAAAAAATCAACTGCTGCCTTGCAGATGGTCTTGGCTGACCAAAGGCTATGGAAGCACATCCAGAAAAACAGCAGGCTGAAGTCGGAGACCACGGGCCAATTGGCGCAAAACTCGTCTGCACGCGAAACTCAAAATGATGGAGGAAATAGAAGTTAACAAATATAGTTGTGGCGTCCTGCCTGTGGAATCCCGCCGCGCAGGTAGGGGGCCGGGCTCTCCGCCTCGAAGGAGCCCACCCAAGCGAGCTGGCGGTTCTTCCTCATTTCACTCATCTGCACGTGGAGTCATGCAAACCCTACTGACCAAATTAGAATAAGACAAACTCTATGGTGGACTGGACCAACTGACAGCAACAGCGCAGTTCATCACAAATATAGGACTTGCTGTCTAAATCCTCTATCAAAAGACTTTGAGAACGAAGAAGAAGAAGAAGAAATTAACTGCGCTAATGACATAATCTAGTAATTCATGCAAACTTTCTCAAGTATTTTTTACGAATAAATGATGTCGATGAATGACACAATGTACTGAAAATTCATTTGTTACGGGTTGTTTTAAAGTATGCCAGAAAGACAAGGGTATTGCTTTAACTTCAAAAAATCTTTTTAATTCAGAAAATAACGTTGCACATTTCGTATATGTTTCCAAACATTTAGCCATACTTCAATTATTCAACTACACTGTTTTGTCGGCATTGTTTCTTCGGCTCACTCAGAACTGGATTTACCTATTTGCTAATCAAGCTATAGCTTAGGGGCCCCGCCTTTTTGGGGGCCCCGGAATTTTTTTCATATCACTGACATACAATATCTGGACTTCAAAAGGGCCTCAATATCTCAAATAGACCTAAGGTCCCCATATCTCAAATAGCCTAGGTCCCCATCAAGTCTAAAACCGGTCCAGAGCTCACTCATTCTCTTGTGTGTTGTAACAAACCACTGTTAATAATTATTAACGTTTTCAATGCCATGTTACAGTAAAGCCCTATTGAAAATAATAGTTGATGATAGGATACATTTTAGATAAATATAACTTCCAGACACATAAAAAAATATCCAACCTAGCAACCCTCGTAGATTCCAGTAAAAAACTTGTTTTTGTCTGACCTACTTATTGACCTACACGCCCAAATTTCTTACGCATTAAGCTAGACCTTTCAATAAACCAAGTATTTTGATTGGTTACAGCTTTGGAAATTGCCTCAGTTCTACTACTTTTCTAGGTACAACAATGTTGTACTCTATGACTGATAGCACCTAAGATCGTATTTCATTAGTTGAAAAAATACTATTTTATTTATTGTTATTTATTTTAATTTCCATAGTAATAAAAATTGATCCCAGTGTTATTGTTTTATATTAAACCTTGCGCGGACCCCCTGACGTTGTTCAGGGACCCCCAAATCAATTTTAATTTTCCACGGCACCGCGGACCCCTGGGGGTCCGTACGGACCACTTTGGGGAACCACTGATGTAGATCTTCAAAAAAATATGTAATAAATACTTAAATGACAATAAAAGTGATTTGAAACATACTTATTTTCAAATAGAAAATAAGGGTGTTGTTTTTTTTGGAGGGGGGGGGTCAAAGCTTTGTGACGTATTTTTAGAAGGGGGGGTCTAACTTTTTGTGACGACGCGTGACGAGGGGGGAGGGGGTAAAAAATCGTCCAAAATCGCGTGACGTCATTTATGGACGGCCCCTATGTGCCACCCGTGGGCAGAACATAGGTTTTGCCCCCCCCCCGGAAAATTATGTTTACTATTTTGACGCTGTAAATAAAATATAATTTTTATTAGAAAGGGGGCCATCCATAAAGTACGTCTCACTATTTTTGACCATTTTTAACTCCCCCTGTCACAAATCTCGGACAAGTACGTCACACTTTCGAACAAAAATGTTGTTTTTTATTAACAAAATAATTAAAATATAATATAAAAAACCGTGACGTCACACATGGCCGGACCCCCCTCCCCCCTGTCACAAACTGTCACACTTTCTTACACCCCCTCCCCCCCTCTGGAGCGTGACGTACTTTATGGATGGCCCCAAGAAAGAAATATTAAGGGACTTGAATAAATCAAATGGGCTCGAATTCATAATTCATTTTTTTTATCCCTAAGGTAAAATAGCTTTTGATTGACAATCAGAGGCGTCACTAGGGTTGGTGTCACCCGGGGCGGTAGCTCATGGTGTCACCCCTTCACGACTGAAGGGGCCGTCCATAAATGACGTCACGCGAGGATGCCGATTTTAAACCCACCATCCCCAGCTTCATACTTATACCCCCACCCCTTTTTCCACGATTTGACGTCACAAAGCTTTGACACCCACCCTCCAAGCCGCATTTTCTAAATAAAAATTAGCATGTTGCAAATTATTTTTTGTCATTTAAATATGTATTGAGGGTAAGTCTGAGCTCTGATGTCGTAACATGCGTGAAGCCATCGAAAACGTCTTTAAATAAACGGTAAACAATCAAATATTTAAGTGGAACTTTTATTTGAAGGTGCGCGTTTTTATGTGACGTCACATTTTTAACCCCACCCCCCTCGTCACACATCGTCACCGATGCGTGACCCCCCACACCCTATTACGGATTAAAAGGGGGGTGCTGAACGGGCTAAAGCCAAGGGCCACCAATAATTTAAGGTACTCCAAACTTATTATAGTGTATAATAAAGATGCAGGCAAAGGTTTGTATGAATCCCTGAAAATGCCTTGGACAGTCATACGGCAATGCTGCAAATATGAGTAGGAAGTATAACGGAAACCAGGCTATTCTTCGTGAGAAGTGCAGTGTTGCTCGTTATGTGCCGTGCACAGCTCATTCCTTTAATTTGGTTGGGAAAAGTGCAGCAGGTTGTCCAGATGCAGTCAGTTTTTTTGTCTTCTGCAAAATCTTTTTACCCGGCTTGTTGCATCTACTAATCGTTGACAGGTACTTTAAAAACACATGAAATTGATACATGTTAACAAAGCCTCGTGTGACACAAGATGGTCAGCCTGACATGATGCAGTAAGGTATGTTAATAACTTATAACAAACGAAAATCAGCCACGTGACTGTCTACTTGAAGCAGAAGGATTTCTAAAGGAACTTGAACAACTGGAAGTCGCTATTTTACTTGAAATTCGGGAAATTATTTTAGAAAGGAAGTCTCTCATTGAGTTTGTTAAAAGACAGCATTCTTAATTTGATTCATATGAAGACAAAGGAAAGGACGTCAGTGGTAAAAAAGAGTATGAACAATCCTCAATGCCATCAACAACAACAACAACAACAAAGACAAAAAAGGGCGTCAGTTTGATAAAGGGACATCACCAAAATAGTATTCTCCCCGAGACAAAAGTTTCAAGGTTGAGGTATTTCTGGTAATCATTGACAAACTTTCTTGAGCCCTACAACATCGGTTAGGCCCATATAAAGACATCCATGTGAAATTTGGCTTTCTTACAAACCTATCTGAGCTCAGCAATTTCGCCATCCGATAGGCAGCAGCCAAGATAATGGAAGAATATTCAAGTGATTTCGAAGACTGAATACCTTCAGAATTAGTCCAATTTTCAAAACTCTTAAAAAAAGTTATTGTCCAGGCTCAGGGTAAGGAAAAGGAAGTACCCCATGCCAAACTCAAAACACGTGCACAGAGCTAAACATTTTGCTGCTTTTGTATGAGCTAAATTTCACACAACTCTTTACAAATGTACACATGGCACTTCTCATCTATCTTTCAATGATGACATCAAACTACAACTGAGAGCAATCCTTTTCAAAGTAGAATAGAATATAAAATGAGTTAGAATTTGCATGGGACTCATGGGACAACAAAGACTGAATATGCTCTCTCTAATGAGCATTGAAAAGGAACTTACTTGTAAGCTTTCTTAGCTTTACTGACTTGATTGATAACTTCACCATGAGAAAAATTCGCAAACGAAAGTTGTAGGCTCAAATAATAATAATACATATTTTTCAATAATTTTTTTATTTCAACTAGAGAAAATAATTCGTTACCCCATGAAAAAAAAGTTTTTAAAAATAAAAATAAAAAATACGGAATAACGCGTAATATTATTCTTTATGGGGGAGCGTTCGTAACCACGAAACAGCGCAAGTCGGGATGGGACCGTCGTAACCGGGGGACTACCTGTATATAAACATGCATATCACGCCTTTAATATATTAATATATAACTAAATATTAACTCAAAGACATTGAATTCATAATTTTCGTTAAGAGAAAACATTAACAAAGAAAACCCATCTTTTGATTTATTTATTTGGGGGGGGGGTAAAAATCTTATCCCTTCCCACACCGCACTGTGGTGGGGGGAGTCGTGTGGTGGGATTCGTCCAAGGTGTCGGTGTGTTAAAGCCCAAATAGCATTATATCTTTTAAAACATAAGACACTGCCTCTTTCATGTCCAGCCTTTTTTTTAAAGATCTCTCAGCTGCGACGTTTCTTTCCTGTTTCCCCCTAATTTGTTTTAATGTTGTTTGTGTGTTGGGACTGTTTTATTATTGCAAGTTAACTGATATTTTTTAATAAAAAGTTTTCGCGTGTAACTTATTTCTTTGTATTTTTTTGATTTCTTTCTAGATGAAAAAAATCTGTCTTCATTTTTTTTCTGACATAAAATCGTACACAGTAAAATTTTAGGCTCGGGTGTCACCCCCCTGATGGGTGTCACCGGGGATGGCACGCCCCCATCACCCCCCCTAGTGACGCCACTGTGACAATGTCATGTTAGATACTTTGAATTTAAGTGCTTTAACCTGAAGGCGACATTTTAAAGTCCAGTAAATCATATCTGTTTTCCAAATTCTGTTAAGTGCCAAAATCTCACATGAATTTCTAAATTAACCTCACCTACAAATGTCTTCTCACTTTTTTCTACATAACGTTGATAAACATCTGATTTGATCGCCAAAAATGTGCTCCCTTGTTCTTTGACTGGAAGGTTCCATTAAAATGATAAGGTCTTCACATTAAATTTTAGCAAATGCCAAAGCATCCTTTAAGTATCCCATTACATTCTCTGTGAGTAGCATCTGAAAGGCATTCTTAGTATTATAATTTGTAAATAATTTCGGGCATCATTGACTTTATAAAGAACATGTTTCTATATAGTAAATTAATGTTTCCAAATGTCATTTTTAAAAAAACAAAGAAAAGAAAAAAGATTTCACTGTGGCTAGCAAATAGCTTTGTTCCTACGTCTGTTCCTGCGTTTAACTTTTCGTCTCCCTCACCAGACGAGAGGGCAAATTATTGGCAATAATAATGTCCAGCATTCTAACAAGAACTTTTTGCCACTTTTGTGTGTTTTATTTTAAAAACAACGTTTTGTTGTTCTTTTTAAATCCTTTATATTAACTCGTGGTGTCTGCACCCTTGCTTGTCGCCAAAACTTTGGAATTATTTTTAACCCACTTCCTCGTAAGCTAGCGAGCTGAAATTTAGCAGGCAGTTTTGTACCGATGATAAAAACAATGTATCAAAATTTCAGATCGATCGCATGTACCGTAATTAAATTATTGATTTTTTAGATTATTTTATTTATTCCTATGTATCATGTTATTCTTTTGAGATAGAGTGTAAAGGTGCGCATTATATTGAACAACCTTTCTGTCGCGCATCAATGTGCGTATTTTATTGACAACACTTTTTATAAACATATTCCTGATAGGTGCGCATTATATTAAACATGTTTTACGACACAACAGTAACTGTAATTTTGTATTTTTGGATGGTCTTGCGCTGCGTATTATAATGAACATTCTTTTAGTTACTTCTCGTACATAAAGGATTTATAGTCAAAAACTTGTTTTTTTACGTTTAAAAAAAAATTAAATAGTCAATTCTTATTTATCCGAATTCTCATTCCTTCTATTTCTCTATTTGGGGGCCATCCATATATTTTGTACGCAAGGAGGGGGGTCTTAAATTTACGGCATTTTGCGTATGCATGCGTACGGAGGGGGGAGGGGCGTCTCGACTGAATGCGCACGTACGCACAACAAATTTAATTTGCATAATACTAAGCATAGTAACGTAGACCGCTCTGGCTGCAAACGGCATTCGAGACCGACTGAGTCAAGACTGATATGCAATAATGTTATATAATGTATTGCAAACGAAACTGTGAACTTTTAATTGCTAGGAAGTAATTAACATTTGATTCAGACCAAACGTTTACACATCATTAAAATATATCCGTCAGGTTTATATTTACATTTCTTGAAATTAGATGAAGTATGAAGTTTCTCTTTCGCCCACCGGTGCCTTAGCCGTTATAAACACACAACGGGACGGCGATTTCACGCACCTATGGGAAAGCGGGGGTGGGGTGGGGGTGATGGTGTCTAGATATTTGTGACGATGTTTGACTTATGTTAAGAGAAATGTGACGTCACATCAAAACAAGCAACTTTAAATAAAAGTTCCACTTAAATATTTTATTTGTTACATGGTGTTTTACATGACTTCACACAATATACGATATTAGAATTAGAATGCAGGCCTACACTAAATAAATACTTAAATGACAAATAAAAAAAAACCCCGTAAAAACCAAGTTTTTGACTATAAATCCTTTATGTATGAGACGTAACTAAAAGAATGTTCATTATAATACGCAATGCAAGACCATCCAAAAATACAAATTTGTAGTTCTGTCGTAAAACATGTTTAATATAATGCGCACTGATCAGGAATATGTTTATAAAAAGTGTTGTCAATAAAATACGCACCTAATTGCGCGACAGAAAGGTTGTTCAATATAATGCGCATCCTTACACTCTAACTCAAAAAATAACATGATACATAGGAATTAATAAAACAATCTAAATAAGAAAAACCCGTAAAAAACCAAGTTTTTGACTATAAATCATTTATGTACGAGAAGTAATTAAAAGAATGTTCATTATAATACGCAGCGCCAGACCATCCAGAAATACAAAATTGCAGTTGTGTCGTAAAACATGTTTAATATAATGCGCACCTATCAGGAATATGTTTATAAAAAGAGCTGTCAATAAAATACGCACCTTATTGCGCGACAGAAAGGTTGTTCAATATAATACGCACCGCGACGCTCTATCTCAAAAAAATAGCATGATACATAGGAATAAATAAAATAATCTAAAAAATCAATAATTTAATTACGGTACATGCGATCGATCTGAAATTTTGATACATTGTTTTTATCATCGGTACGAAACTGCCTGCAAAATTTCAGCTCGCTATCTTGCGAGCAAGTGGGTTAAAAACTCGATCAAAAGTTTTGGCGACAAGGTCGGTCGGCCGCAGACACCACGAGTTAATATAAAGGATTTAAAAATCAATAATTCAATTACGGTACATGTGATCGATCTGAAATTTTGATACATAGTTTTTATCATCGCCACCACACTGCCTGCTAAATTTGAGTTCGCTAGCTTACGAGGAAGTGGGTTAAAAATATACAAGTTTCTGTGGCGTTACTCCCTCCAGACTCGAGGTCCTGCTCACATGACTCGGGGATTTGGGGGAGCGTCGTTAGCACCGCGAAAATGCAACTGGTGAGTTTTACAAGCATGACTGACAAGTGTCTAAAAATGATCTGAATAGGATTATGTAAAGATATTTTAAGTAAAAACGACACGGAATATCAATTTTTGATTAATTAATTTAATAATTTTATATATATATATATATTTTTTTTTGGGGGGGGGAATCTATTTGATACAATTATAAACCGTTTTAAGTTTGATATAATTGTTCGATTGTTTTTGGTCAAACGCCAAGAGTTCCCTTTTTACCCCAAATGAGATAATTTACCGCTGTTCACAGACCCCTCGGTTAAACCACCCGATAGCGGTAACCATGTATTTTTCATTAGTTTATAAATTCCACGAGAGAATGCAACAATTTAGACACGTCTCGTCCATACAACCAAAACCAAAAATTAAAAAAAAACACCAAAAAAAACTCGTGAGCTTCGGAGTAAAAAGCTATGATAATATTGGATATTTTTTTATTAATGTCATAGTATTTTTCAGTCTTCAACTTGCAGCATTACTGTATTTTGCGACGCACAAGATGACACCCTACTTTCCTGCACATATGTGGGGTTCGTACAGTACTCGCCATATTCCTCTTCCAGCGCATACCAAATAATTTTTAGAAAACATGAGATTTGATATCAATGTGGTAATTTTAGATCAAATGCTTTGATGCATATACATAGCAGGAAAACTGTCATTATAAGATCGAAATCAATTTGAGGAATCGTCTTGTATCTATATATTCTTGGTTTATCAACAATGAAATGATCCTTGTAATATCAATAGTCACATAGTCAGTTCCTTACTGGGATACAGCGCTATATAAATTATCAATTTATTATTATTATTATTATTATTCGCGAGCTTAATCGCGAAGGTTAATAACATCAAATGGATTTTGAAATTACCGCTGCATTGTTCGTTAGCTGTCTTGCTATGCCTTGGCAACAAGACAATTTTTTTTAAAATGTATTATATAAAACAAGCCGAAATCATACTTAATGTTATAGGGCTTTAAGCCATGTAGGGGCTCGTTTTGCTATCACGTCAGTACAGGGAAAATCACGTCAAAACGGGAAAAGAATGCACCGGTACCTGGTGAAATGCATTAAATAAACACCTGCCGGTCGTCTAATACGAACAAGTTTGAGAAGCACTGGCTTACAATTTATTTAATGCCGTTTTACATAGCTTCACGCGTACTACGATATTGCAATGTAGACATACACTAAATAAATAATTAAATGACAAAAAAATGATTTGAAACATACTCATTTTCAAATAGAAAATAAGGTGGGTTTTTTTTTGTTTGTTGATTTTTAAAAGTTTTTTGGGGTTCCCCCCCCCCTTCTTTTTTTGGTTGGGGGGGTCAAAGCTTTGTGACGTATCTTTGGAGAGGGGGGGGTCTAACTTTTAGTGGTGACGAGGGGGGAGGGGTGAAAATTCTGTCAATATTGCATGACGTCATTTACGGACGGCCCCAAACAGCATGAATTGATTTATTTAAAGTCTTACTGAAAATTAGTCTGCATTTATTTCAATACGTAGTCATAATCGTAGATCATGGGGGGGGGGATGAAAGAGATGCCCCAAATGTTGGTGATTGGTTCACTTCAATCTACTCCAAAAAGCAGCACAAAAATAATAGCACAGAATCATTATATATATGTCCCCAAACTTAAGCAACAGATTTGCACTCTTGTGTGTTTTAAAATATAAAACTTAAATTTTAAATTTTGATTTCTTTTTCTTCAAAACTTCAAAAATAATAATAGAGGAATGAAGTTGATATTTGATACTGAAATGATTTATTATATTAAACCCAATTTATATATGGAAAAGAGAGCACCAATGGATATATTTAAAAAGAGAAGAAACATGAATGCTGAGCATCAAACAAATTCTGACTCTACTTAACAATTAGATGATGGAAACATAAATGAAACCGAGGCTTCATTGGCGAAACGAATTCCTTCTATCCTCACTTGAAAATATCACTCTTCGTATATTCAAATCGGTTTTGTAAGTGCGGATGATGCTGGTATCCCAACACCTCACTGTGTTAGTTGCAGCGATGTTCTATCGAATGTTCTCAACAAATTTTAACACGAAGTGAAGACGAAAGTAAATGAACAATGAACAATCAATGCATTAGATTAGATTATTCTTTTTTTTAAATTGTTGGATGACATAATTTGTATGCAAGTAAGTAGATAGATGTCATGTAAACAGGTTATGTATGAGTCTGACAAGACGTGATTGCAGTCTCACCCATATTTTGTATCCAAATATACATAAATAATACAATTATATTTTCAACTACATGGGTGAAAAGATAGGCACTATATTTTGTCAGTGAGAAAGAACACTTCCATCTTAAAATAAATGCTTATTGCCAACATCTGATGTGCATTACAATTTATTGTCCCGTAATCGCTGCACCACAAAGCACCGGTACAAATTTATTTTAACAATTGTGTTCTTGAGAAAATTTAGGTGAAAAGATAAGAATTGTTAATTTCTTTTAAACTCTTTTGAAATTAAATTTACAAGACTGTGAGACATGTTATGATTAACTTGTGATAGTATTAAATAAAACTCTTTTTAGTAACTTAAAGTGACGTTTAAAAAAGAAAATTCAAATAAATTTTAAATATTGCGTTTATTTACACTTAAAGAAACTTTAACATTTAAATATGAAGTTTAATCTATATGTATCTTTAATTTTTTTAGCAGTACCTTGATTATTGTAGCTGAACAATCGAATTGTAAAATCTATAATTTATCTAAGTGGCATTCCACTTGACTTCGATCCCTTTACGTTATTTAGGGATATAATGACAATGAAATGTAAAGATCTCGTACCTAATGGTTAAATCCTTATATATATATATATAGGGCTGCGTAAATTAACAATTAATTTCTCGATTAATCGTTAAAAATTTAACGATTAAAGTATTTTTTAACGATTAATCTACCCATCACTAACAAGTTATTGGAAGTCAAAAAGTTATAAAAAAATAAAAAATAGCGGCCGATAAATAATACATTTCCTGACGATTACACGAACATTTTGGTTTTAAACTATTGACAGACGGAAATGTTCAAAATGTTGATAAAGTTTGCTTACCATGGTTCTAACACTTCGCCTACTTATCACACCAAATGAAACGCGTATTACGCTAATGGCAGTAATGGAGTCTTACTCTGAGACAGAAAATGACAACAGCTCTTTTGATGAATTACTGTGTTACGAAATGGAAATGAAAGTTCCTGAATCCATTAACCCTCTACAATGGTTGAAACTTAATGAACACCACCGATATCCGATAATGTCATTCCTTGCCAATACCGTTTTGTGCATACCAGTTACCTCAGTTTCACGTGAATGATTTTTCAGCTCGGCTGGTTATTACACGCTTTTAGTTAAGTCACACTGTTTGTATGTTGTATCCATCCTTCCCTCAAATCTTGTAACGTAAAATTAAACCACTTCTAAGGGTCCTAGAGATCTGAAAATTTTACCACAGATTGGATGATAATGCATTGTATCAAACTTTCAGATCGATCGAATGTACCGTAATTAAATTAATGCATTTTTAGTTTATCTCTATATATTTCTCCTCGGCATAATCAGGTAAACACCAACATGGCGGTTTGGTGCCTGGCGACACGAATCCAAGCTATTCTGATTGGCTGAATTCGCAGGCGGGGTTCGAGGGTGTGACACGAAGGCAGCAAGCAGTCAAGACTGACGCGTTTCAGCTGATGTTTTTCGACTTTGTGTGAAAGACGATATTCATGATATTCGGTTTTTTTGGAGCGCGGTGTTTTCCTTATACTTATTTTTCTCCCTTCCCACCCCCACGTCCCCCTTCCAGTTAGATACCCACATTTTTTAAAATAAAATTTGAAACAAAAATTTAAAAAATAAAATAATATTAAAAAATCTTTTTTTTAAAGTACACCCTTTTATTTACATATAGAAAGTGCACTAAAAAGAAGCAAATAAAAATGTTCTATGATTACAGGTGAAATCCGTGAACCTATCCACTGCACATAAAAGCGTGGGGCGCTCACCACAACTCTCTATCATGTACAAGGCTGCGAAACATAAATGAAAATTTGTATAAATATTGATAAACATTAAAAGTTTTACAAATTTGATCATATACAGTTATCCAACCGAAAATCGTTCACGGCACACTAAACTGTTAAAAAAAACATTCGCGGCACACCTCACAAAAAACAAGAAATCAGTGTTTATTCAAAAGATGTTTCATAATTAATGAGATACTTGAGCGTTTTCTTTGGAGCAGATGAGCTCAAAACGCGGCTCATTGCTGGATAAGCAAACTCTCATTTCTCTGTCTATCATCTGCAGTCTTTCACGTTTGACGTATGCGAGCAGTTGCGCCTTTCCGCTGATGTCAGTACTTTCATCGATTTGCATTGCCCAGAGCTTTTGGATGTCGTCGGCTTCCGCAAAATGCTCTTTAATTTGATTGTCCAAATCTGTCGAAATGTCAGCAATCCGACGTCCCATCGTCTGGTGAGACAGTGGAATCTTATTTATTTTTTCAACAGCGTCGGGTCCCAACTCCATAGTCTCAACTGCGATTCGTAAAGACGGCAATATGATTGTCTCAGCGTCCAAATGAGATTTCTTTTGTTTGACCAAAAGATTCGCAATTTTATAGCTTGCTAACTGAGCTTTGACAGGAATTGAGGAAAATTTCTTCATTATTTTTTATTGCTGCTCTAAGTTGGACCGAATGGATGCGAAATAACTTTTCGGCTTGTCTTTCAATCCTGGATGATTTGAGTTCAGATGCCGCTTCAGTTTACTGGGGTTCATGGACTCGTTGGACAATGCCATGTTACAATTAAGACAAAACGGAAGAGAAGGATCATTTGCACATTGTATGAAACCATACTCAAGATATTCCTCGTGATATTTCCGTTTGGTAACATTCTTCTTGGATTTCGCAGCTCTCTCTCCATTTTGATGCTCGCTGGAATCCTTCTGGCTTCTCTTCAAAAAATTATCCATAGCCGTCTGTAATTAAAACGTTTTTTAAAAAGTGAACAGCAGGAAAGGGTTTTTATTTACTTACAACAGATATTTATTCCCAATGGAGGAGAGAAATTTTGTAGCTTTCAAGAGATTCTCACAACCAGAACAATACAAACATGAAACGTTTTTATTCAATTCTTTTTCGGTTAAGGATATTTTTTTTCAAAACTTGAAGGTTCGAAAAGCCTAGCAATTTCGAGTATTTTTGAAATCTTTCGCGGCACACTAAAATTTTCTCGCGGCACACTAGTGTGCCGCGGCACACCGGTCGGACAACACTGATATACATGCTACTAACATATTAATTAGAAATATGTATCTGTATGCAAAAGAATAGTTGCAAATAGAAATGAGTTGTGATATGATCCCCACGCTTTTATGTGCAGTGGATAGGTTCACGGATTTCACCTGTAATCATAGAAAATTTTTATTTGCTTCTTTTTAGTGCACTTTCTATATTATGTAAATAAAAGCGTGTACTTTAAAAAAAAGATTTTTTTATATTATTTTATTTTGTCAATTAGACCAGCTCATCACTTGAACCAAATAATGTCAACACACTTGTCTTTTTGCGTAGTTGGTTAAAAGATGACATATAAAGGAGACATTCCAGTGTTATTTAGATATTCAACAAGAACGTTTAATAAGTGTTACTTATGACATCATACTTTTTAATTTTTGGCTTTAATCGAAATTAAAGATTAATTAATCATTAATTTTTCAAATGTTAATGATTAAATTAAAATTAATCGTTAACAGCCGTAATATATATATATATCTATATTATATATATATATGTTTATTATATGTATATATATATATATATATATATTATATATATATATATATATGTTATATATATATATGTATATATATATATATATATATATATATATATATATATATATATATATATATATATATATATATTGCCTAGTGGTTGGCGGCAATGCACAGTATTTTAAATAAAACACAATGACGATGAATGATCCACGAAATAAGTGAAGACCACACTGGTTGAGGACTACAGCTGCTTACAGTTTATTTGGTAGGATAATTCTTTAAAGAAAGGAGAAAACACAGTTATAAATAAGTGCTTTAGCTATCAAGCTCAACGAACAAGTTAACATGCAGTATGCAGCCCTAAGTATTTTACTATGCCCTACAGGGCCGGCTCTAGAGTATGCGAGGCCCAAGGCAGCATAATATATGCGGGGCCCCGGGCCCAAGGCAGCAGATGAGGAGCGAGACCCATGCAGAAATTTGCATTTTATATTAAAATAATTGGAAATAAAAAATAAATTACTTAATTTTTTTCTCTATAACATCATTGAACCATCAATAGTTACAGTTTTATTTATTTATTTGCGAGCCTTCGCCGCTGCAAGATCTGAAATACCAGTAAGTTCAATATTGTCAAGACCCTTAGCAACATCATTCTTAATTTACAAAATAGCTAAGTTACTGAGTCGATCTTGAATCATTGTTTATCGCATATAAGTTTAATAAGTTTTAGTTGGGAAAAGCTTCTTTCTTCGGAATTGACAGGAATAGTTATAGGTATTCAAAGTGCAATGTTTTTGTTAGGCAAATCACAATAACGCTTTTTTACTGAATGGAACTGCAAAATATTAACAGGATCGTTGTAGGTGACTGCAAGAATTATGGAACTCATTAATTCCAACTCTTCAGTAAGCATGGAACCATCAAGATCCTTGCTTTCGCAGGCGGTGAGCTTTTGTCTAGATTTATACAGCAATTCAGTAGATCTTCATTAAAAAATTTTTTTATATATTTTATTTATTATTATTATTGTTATTTTGTAATTGATGAAGTTTATAAAGAAATCCAAAACGAGTCATGATCCCTTAGTATTTGTTCAAAGCGACTGTCCATTGACATGATTGCATTGATCAACAATCTGGTTTTAAAAAATGTGTGCTAAATTTTTTGTGTGCATCAACTAATCCTTCATCTTCTCCCTGAGTATGTAAATTATTTACTTTTTATTTTTCAAATGGGTTCAACTTCTATGTCTGTGGCAATTTCTTTTGCTAATACTATTGTTGTTTCAAAACCACCATTTCAGTAACATTTCAACCATTTGCAAGTATGTTCCATGCTGTCAACTGCAGTTTCTTGACCGACTAAAATATTTTGTAACTCTTTGCTGATGTCATTAAATTAGAACAATAGTTAGAAACCAAAAAGCATTTGCAACAATGAAATTGAAGTTTTTAAGTTGTTTGCACAATGACTCTGCTTCACTTTGAGATTTTGGATAACTACTTTGCTCTGCAACCTCGAAAAGGGCATCATAGATTTCGCCTACTGGAGATCACACTACCTTTACACTTCCCACATGGCTTTCCCATCTTGCTTCACAGAGTGGTTTCACAGAAATATTTCAAATATACTTGGAAAATAAATTCCATCTTTTTGTTGAAGCAGAAAATAAAACATATATTTGTTGAATTATACCCAAAAAACGTCATTGCATCAGGACAAGTTTTTGCCACATAACAAAGCAGCAAGTTGTAACTGTAACAGGTACAAGGGGTAAATAATGCCCTAGGATGTAATTGTAAAAGACGAGCATGCACCCCTGACTTATGCCCCTTCATGTTCCCACATTGTCGTTTTCTTTACCGCAGATATTAGAAACACCCAATCCCAATTTTGTCACTTCCAATAGTAAGAAATCAAGCAGTTGTTCCCAGTACTTTCTTATACGTCTAGAAAACTTATGAAGTGCTCATTAGTTACTTTAGAATATCCGCCTCCTTGGCTTACATAGCGGATTGTCAGTGACATATGCTCTTGGTGACTTTGGTCAGGTGTGCAATCAAGTATTGCTGAAAATTATTTACCTTACTCTACTCTTCCTACAATAATTTTCGTTACCTTATTTCTCATCAACGTCAACGAAATGAGATCGTTTTGAATTCGTTTTACCCAAAGTAATGATCATGAATTTCATTAGTTTTAATTCTTCGTATATTTTCCAGCAAAACCGGATCAAATTCCGCCAAAAAGGTTCCAGTGTGTTCCTGATGTAGTTTATCGACTGAACTACGAAATTGGTCAGCAAGAAATTGGACGATGGCCATGAGACGTTGAAATACACTAGCAGCTTTTTCAATGTTTATTATTTTTTGGCTTGGCTTGTCAATTACGCACAAATTTTGTTAGCCTGTTTTCCAACTTAAACTATTCCAAAGTAGATGTCATATGTCCCTCTGATTTCTCATGGTCAGACAGTCTCATACTGGCATTTTTTTCTCATACTGGCAAGTTAAAGCTTAAAAATGACCTTTTCTTTATTTAAAACTAGAAATATACCCGCTCTTCGTAGCGGGAGTGTGCTGACCCTTTTCCCCAGTAGTAGTTGCTGGTTACTACAATTTTTATTTGCCAAGTTATATTTCAGATTTATCTATTAGTTAAAATCTTATGGGAAACAGAGATATTCCATTTTAGGGGGAAAAAATATATAATAAAATATATTTAAGAAAAAAAGAAGAGAGAGAAAAAAAACAACAGACACAATTATTTAATTTTTACCATTTTACCGCGTGAGTTGTTTTCACTTAATGCAGTGCCTTTTAACATTACCTTACTTTTTAAAAGATATGATGTATTAAATAATGAATCTTGACGACCATAATAACTAAATTTACTATTTCATTCCCACTTGTACTAAATAAACATAACTGATAGGTTTTCCAAAAGAGCTCTACCACCCTCGTCACTCAAAAATTTCATATATAATTACGACACTAAATAGTAAACACAATTGTAAGTAATACAATATTTGTAACCGCGTTTATGAGATAAAGAACATATGGCACTATCCCTTAAAAAGGCAAAGGCTACATAACTCATAGCGCCAATAAACAAAATTATATATGTACTTTCTAAAATACTTTAAACAAAAAAAACAGTCGTATTAAAATGATATCAAGAAAATGTGCACACCATATTTAGACAATAAAAGATTATAGAAAGCTGGCCGCATAAAATAAAGAATAAAGTATTTTTATAAAGTAAATGTACTGGACTAAAATAACTCTTCCTTTTGACGTATTCATAGTTGTTTTAACACGGACAGTGGCGTAGCAACGGGTTGGCATCGGGGCAGTTGCCAAGGGCGCCGGCTCAAAAGGGCGCCACTAAATCACTAATTTTTAAATTTGTATTTAAATAAATACAGTCGGACCTCTCTAAGTCGAACGCAAAAGGAACCGATAAAAAAATTGACTTACTGAGTTTTTGAGTTAGGGAAAATGGCGTAATAGGCACCGATTAATCAAGGACGATGTAGACATTGAGAGGTGGGGGGAACAGCCATACCGGCTAGTAGGCTTTTCAGGAAAGAGATGCGGTATCTATGTTTCAAATGAAAGCAAGCCAACTTGCTTTGACATGCCGACACAAGCCCGTGAGAGGAGACACCTTCCCTCCCTTCCCCCACTTTACTCCCTCAACAGTGGGATGGGGGGGGAGTAAGATTTTTCTTTTTAAAAAGAGTCACAGAATGCAGCAAAGTGACGCAAATTAGTTAACACTCCTTTTTCTTGTCTTTGTCATTTTTTGTGCTTGCAAGGGTCGCTTAATCCCTCGTGGAATGCACTAAGATACGATTTTACGTCCATTTACGTGGCTTTATGGAACACGTGTTCTGAAATGTCACTCCAGAAAAATAATCCAAACACCTTGGAAAATTCGACTAAGAGAGGTTGAAAGCCAACAATCTTAAGGAGATCTAAAATACTTTAGTCTTATTGAGTTTGGCCGGGACCTAACAATTAATTGATATACGGAGGTTTTCCACTTAGGGAAGTTCGACTTAGCGAGGTCCAACTGTCTTTCACTTTTATCCTTGTTAAAAAAAGGTGAATAATTGATTATATTTAAATATATTTCATTTAAACCATTATAATATTTTTTATTATGCTTGTGGCCCTTGCGGGGCTTCTTATCATACAAATGTCAATATGATTTTACAGTCTTTCTTTTAAAAAGAAAAATCTTAGTATCCTCATCCCACTGTCGAGGGAGTAAAGTGGAGGAGATGGGGGAAGGTGTCGGTATGTCAAAGAAAGTTGGCTCCTTTCATATGAAACATCACCGCCCCTTTTTCCTGTGATCCTGTCAAGCCATCTATGCCGCTATGGCTGTTTCTCTCCCCCCTCTCAATATCAACATTGTCCTTGATTAATATGTGCCTATTACGCCAGTTTCCCTAACTAGAAAACTCCGTAAGTGGAATATTTTTTCCCCTCATGAGTTCGACTTAGAGAGGTCCGACTGTATTAGCAACACGTCAATACTTCAGCTAACGGAAGTGCTGAGCTGTAGTCGGTGGAGTGTTATTTTAATTTACTTTTAATTGTGAGTTTCTATCGTTATGTATGAGAAAATGAGTATGACACATTGACACTAATGTTTTTACTTATAATACTTGTTAATTCAAGTTTTGCTGTATTCTTTATTAACGCAACAATATCCCGTTTTATCCACCAATTTATTTGGTATTATTTAGTAAATAACAAACTGCAAATTAGTATTGTTCCTGTCTTATGCATTTTTTATATTCATGTTGTTTGGCTGTCACTGTCAGACTACGTAATAATTGTCATAAATCATAAATAAAATAAGAGAAATTCAATTATTTTTTCTAACAAATGAAAAAATCGCAAAGCTGAAACTTAACAGTTTATCAAGGGCGCCGAAAATAAATTTGCCAAGGGCGCCAAAAACCTAGTTACGCTTCTGAACAGGGAAATAATATTTTTAAAAATTTATGTCTCTAAATTTTACGATTTATATAATTTACGGTTTTTGTGAAATGTGTATAATTTCAAAAAGGAATAATTTTTTGTTCCCTATTTCTGATAAGGCATCATATTTTGTAAATTATATTTAATACACACACACACACACACACCAGATTTTGTTTCTGAAAAATATGTGTATATATATATCCACATTAAATAAAAGATTCAGCCGTCTGTTAATAAGCACATCTGAAAAATGATTAAAAAGCAACTCTAGAAACGACCTATGTTATTTCGACTACAAAAGAATTAACATAATATGTTCAATTTGCAATTCTTATTAATTAAGCGTTTTCAGGATCACTTTATTAAATTTAGTCAACTTCTGTTAATACGTTTGGTAGCGAAATGTATAGTGTAAATATATAGCTTATGTAAACTTTTTTAAAGTGTAAGTTTATTTGACATAGGACATAGGCCATCGCTTTCCACATAAAATAAAATCGCTACATCTATGGTTTTTTAATTAAATGTCGAGGTATGAATTATATTTTTAATAAGTTAAATGTAAAAAAATCTTTTTTTAAAAAGGACACGCTTTTATTTACATATAGAAATTGCACTAAATATGTATAATACAAAAAAAACACATTTTCCCCTAACTGAAAATTGAACCTCGTACCCCCATGTCGGCAATCGATCACGCTTATATTTCGGCCAGCAAGACTTGATGTTGATAGTACTTTTTAAAGTTATAATAATTGTATCCCTCTAGGGCGAATTGAGGCATGGTTCATTGACGCAAGTGATAATATTTTATATAGACAAAAACTAAAAACTAAAAGTGCAATAATTTCAATACGGTACATTCGATCGATCTGAAATTTTGATACAATGCATTGTCATCCAAGATCTATCTGTGGTAAAAAAATTTTAGATCTCTAGGACCATCAAAAGTGGTATAATTTTACGTTTCAAGTTTTGAAGGAAGGATGGAAGGAAGGGTGGATGGATGCAACATACAAACATTGTGACTTAAATAAAAGCGTGTAAAAATCGCAATTTCATTCACACATATAAAATATTAATCCAATGCATCGTGGAAAAATTGAAATAAAATAATTTAAACGCATATCTAATATATAAAGCTCAGTTGCTGTTTGTATGTTTGTTTGTTTGTATCCTATTAAAAAAGGCCACTGCTTTGTTGACATTTTTTCCAAAAGATCTCTACCACTGTCGTCACTAAAAAAACCTCATATATATTTACGACACTGCATCGTAACACAAGTGTAATTAATACACTATTTGCAACAGCGTCTATGAGATAAAGATAATATGGCATTACCCCCCCCCCAAAGGCAAAATCTTCTTAAACCTATAGCGCCAATAAATCTAATATATACAACTAGATTGTTCCGGGGCGCCGTGGCGCCTTCGGCGCCCACTTCTTTTAGGGCGCCTACGGCGCCCACCTTATTCATAAGCAAAAATTAAACTTGCTGAAATGTTCACAAAGTATTTTTATAGGGGCCGTCCATAAAGTACGCCACTTTTTTTGTCAAAACCCCAAGTAACTTATCCTTGTTTGATAAATACGAAATATTAAACTTCCTGAAATGTACACAAAGTATTTTATAATTATAAATCATCAAATCCTATTTTTACATCGTTCCCTTTTTCCAAAATTAAGATATAAGCTAAAGCAATGACGTCATATAATATATTTTTTACAGCGCGTCTTTAATTTGTAATTAATTTGCACACCTTTTGATGCACACCTTGTGTTAAATATAAGATCAACCAATGACGTCATATTAAATATTTTTACAGCGCTAATCACCACACGATTTTTTAAAACTGCTATAGACTGTTGTACATCATCAGCGTTCCACATCCAATGAGTGAGCCACTTGGGCTTTTATATTATTTACTAGATTGTTCCGGGGCGCCGTGGCGCCTTCGGCGCCCACTTCTTTTAGGGCGCCTACGGCGCCCACCTTATTCATAAGCAAAAATTAAACTTGCTGAAATGTTCACAAAGTATTTTTATAGGGGCCGTCCATAAAGTACGCCACTTTTTTTGTCAAAACCCCAAGTAACTTATCCTTGTTTGATAAATACGAAATATTAAACTTCCTGAAATGTACACAAAGTATTTTATAATTATAAATCATCAAATCCTATTTTTACATCGTTCCCTTTTTCCAAAATTAAGATATAAGCTAAAGCAATGACGTCATATAATATATTTTTTACAGCGCGTCTTTAATTTGTAATTAATTTGCACACCTTTTGATGCACACCTTGTGTTAAATATAAGATCAACCAATGACGTCATATTAAATATTTTTACAGCGCTAATCACCACACGATTTTTTAAAACTGCTATAGACTGTTCTACATCATGAGCGTTCCACATCCAATGAGTGACTTGGGCTTTTATATTATATATAATTACATAAATTGGTTTTTATTAAATGTCGAGTTATAGAACAGAAAATAATTAAAACAAATGACGTCATAGTTTTTATCAGTGGCGTCACTAGGGGGGGCGAGGGGGGCGGGCCGCCCCGGGTGACACCCATCAGGGGGGTGACACCCGAGCCTAAAATTTTACTGTGTACGATTTTATGTCAGAAAAAAAATGTAGACAATTTTTTTTCATCTAGAAAGAAATTAAGAAATACAAAGAAATACTTTAAACGCGAAAACTTTTTATTAAAAAATATCAGTTAACTTGCAATAATGAAACCGTCCCAACACACAAACAACATTAAAAACAAAATTAGGAAAAAACGAAAAGAAACGTCGCAGCTGAGAGATCTTTTAAAAAAGGCTGGACATGAAAGAGACAGTATCGTATGTTTTAAAAGATATAAATCTATTTTGGGCTTTGACACACCGACACCATGAACTAATCCCACCTCACGACTCCCCCCCACCACAGTGGGGTGTGGGGGATAAGATTTTTGATCAAAAAAAAATCAACAAAAAAAAATATCAAAAGATGGGTTTTCTTTGTTGATGTTTTTTCTAGACGAAAATTATGAATTCAATGTCTTTGAGTTAATATTTTGTTTTATATATATTTATTAAAGGCGTGATATGCATGTTTATATACAGGTAGTCCCCCGGTTACGACGGTCCCATCCCGACTTACGCTGTTTCGTGGTTACGAACGCTCCCCCATAAAGAATAATATTACGCGTTATTCCGTATTTTTTAATTTTTTTTAAAAACTTTATTTTTTCATGAGGTAACGAATTGTTTTCTCTAGTTGAAATAAAAAAATTATTGAAAAATATGTAATATTATTATTTGAACCTACAACTTTAGTTTGCGAATTTTTCTCATGGTGAAGTTATCAATCAAGTCAATAAAGCTAAGAAAGCTTACAAATAAGTTCCTTTTCAATGCTCATTAGAGAGAGCATATTCAGTCTTTTTTGTCCCATGCAAATTCTAACTCATTTTATATTCCTTTCTACTTTGAAAAGGATTGCTCTCAGTTGCAGTTTGATGTCATCATTGAGAGATAGATGAGAAGTGCGATGTGTACATTTGTAAAGAGCTGTGTGAAATTTAGCTCATTCAAAAGCAGCAAAATGTTTAGCTCTGTGCACGTGTTTTGAGTTTGGCATTGGGGTACTTCCTTTTCCTTACCCTGAGCCTAGACGATAACTTTTTAAAAAAGAGTTTGAAAATTGGACTAATTCTGAAGGTAAGCAGTCTTCGAAATCACTTGAATATTCTTCCATTATCTTGGCTGCTGCCCATCGGATGGCGAAATTGCTGAGCTCAGTTAGGTTTGTAAGAAAGCCAAATTTCTCATGTATGTCTTTATATGGGCCTAACCGATGTTGTAGGGCTCAAGAAAGTTTGTCAATGATTACCAGAAATACCTTAACCTTGAAACTTTTGTCTCGGGGAGAATACTGTTTTGGTGATGTCCCTTTATCAAACTGACGCCATTTTCTCTCTCTCTTTTGTTGATAGCATTGAAGATTGTTCATATTCTTTTTACCACGGACTTGTCCTTTACTTTGTCTTCATAGGAATCAAATTAAGAATGCTGTCTTTTAACAAACTCAATTAGAGACTTCCTTTCTAAAATTGTTGCCCGAATTTCAAGTAAAATAGCGACTTCCAGTTGTTCAAGTTCCTTTAGAAATCCTTCTACTTCAAGTAGACAGTCACGTGGCTGATTTTCGTTTGTTGCTAATTCTTCCAGTGCTGCGATATTCGCATGGTATAAGTTATTAACAGACCTTACTGCATCATGTCAGGCTGACCATCTTGTGTCACACAAGGCTTTGTTAACATGTATCAATTTCATGTGTTTTTAAAGTACCTGTCAACGATGAGTAGATGCAACAAGCCTGGGTATAAAAATTTTGCAGAAGACAAAAAATCTGACTGCATCAGGACAACCTGCTGCACTTTTCCCAACCAAATTAAGGGAATGAGCTGTGCACGGCACATAATGAGCAACACTGCACTTCTCACAAAGAAAAGCCTAGTTTCCGTTATACTTCCTACTCATATTTGCAGCATTGCCGTATGAATGTCCAAGGCATTTTCAGGGATTCATACAAACATTTGCCTGCATCTTTTATTATACACTATAATAAGTTTGGAGTACCTTAAATTATTGGTGGCCCCTGGCTTTAGCCCGTTCAGCATCCCCCCTTTTAATCCGTAATAGGGTGTTGGGGTCACGCATCGGTGACGATGTGTGACGAGGGGGTGGGTGTTAAAAATGTGACGTCACATAAAAAAACCGCGCAACTTTATATAAAAGTTCTACTTAAATATTTGATTGTTTACCATTTATTTAATGACGTTTTCGATGGCTTCACGCGTGTTACGACATCAGAGCGCAGACTTACCATAAATACATATTTAAATGACAAAACATAATTTGCAACATGCTAATTTTTATGTAGAAAATACGGCTTGGGGGTGGGGGGTCAAAGCTTTGTGACGTCATATCGTGAAAAGGGGTGGGGGTATAAGTATGAAGCTGGGGGAGCGTTGGGTAAAAATGCATCCTCGCGTGACGTCATTTATGGACGGCCCCTTCAGTCGTGAAGGGGTGACACCATGAGCTACCGCCCCGGGTGACACCAACCCTAGTGACGCCTCAGAGTTTTATGCTTGTATTTTAATTTTTGAAAAGGCAACGCTGTAAAAAAAAATAGGATTTGAGGATTTATAATTATTATGAAATTCTTTGTGTACATTTTAGCAAGTTTAATATTTCGTATTTATCAAACACGGATAAGTCACTTATGTTAATTATGTATATTGATCCCCGTGGTCTGTATGGATTGTATAGAAATATTAAATTACGTCATTGTTTTATGCTTATATTTTATTTTTTGAAAAGAATCGTACACGAAAATGTGCGCACCGTAATTAGACAATATAATATTTTTTGAATGCGCACCACTGAAAATAAAGTATTGGGGAAAAAAAACTTCACCAAAAGTAACTCGCTTTGAACGGCATTTGAACGTCCGCGTAAATTTGTTCAATACAGAAATGAGGTTAAATTTTTTATTCTTTGTCTCTGCATTTTCTGATTATTTAATGTACGGCATTCGGGCAAAAGGGACAATTACAAAAACTAACTTAAAACCACCTTCAGGGTAAAAGGAACCGTCCTGCCAAATTTGGTCCCCGTCCGTCATTTGGTATTTTCCGTGATTGTCTAACAGAAAGTCGAAAAGTGAAACATACAAACATTTGAGCTTTATATATTAGAAGATATATAAGATAAGATAAGATATAAGAGATATTCTCCTGAATCCATTAATGCTTACTGAAATGCTTAGGAAAAATACTCTTTGCATTAGGATTTAGGATGATTATAATATACTAGACGCCCCGCGGTGTAGCATACGCCGCAGACTTGCTTATGGAGAGTGCAAAGAAAGTGGAGAAAGAACGGACACAAACTACAGCACGAAGAAATCAAAACAACGCGAGTGACCGTCGGTTTGGGGGGACTGGCAACTCATTGTTGGTTTCGAGACAGTTGCAGGTGAAATTCGGTACACCACTAACTTCTATGAAGTCAGCTATAAAACGATAATCGGTTTAAAATCGGAGTTACATAATTGATAATCAGTTTTTAAAAAAAAGAAAACAACAAGTTTTTAAAAAAATTGTGCCCACGCCGGGAATCGATCGCGGGACCGCTTGCACAGCAGGGCGACTTTCTACCTCAAGACCACACGAGCCTAGTGTAAGTTTAAAAATATAAACAATAATCTTTAATATTTTCTCTTAGTGAGCCTATAAAATCAGTTTTTTTTAAATTAATTAATTTAATTTATGATATTTTCAGGAATCCATGCAAACATTTGTCCATCTTTCTTATAACATAAACTAAATTTGGGGGCCCCTAATCATCGAGGGCCCCTGGCTTTAGCCCGTTCAGCCCCCCCCCCTTAATCCGCCATAGCTCGCTAGGGTCAGCCAATCACAGTTTATGTTTAAGGGATGGTAGTATTAATAGTATTAAAATTAAATCGGAGGCGGGTAACAACAACCTCAGTGTGCATGTCTTTACGTTTACTCGCTATTTTTTATTTACTTAGTGCTGCTTTTTGTGTCTATACTCTCACCCCCCCCCCTCAACCGTTCTTTGCAATGTCTATGATGAACAAGTCTGCGGCGTATGCTACGCCGCGGGTCACTCCAGAATTCCTTCTTTTCATTCACTCACAGTTGTTTGCCCAAACCCACCCCATTTTCACAACTGTGTCTTTCAGGAAGTCTTCACCAGTCACTAAATCATTAGCAGCGTATGCTACGCTGCGGATCAGCTAGTGTTGGCAATAAAGGAATAAAAGAACGGGCACAAACAGACATTTAAAACAACAACAACAACAAAAAAACAAGTTTTCGCTGGGGCTTGAACCCAGGACCTGCCCCGTATGAGGCGGACGTGATAACCAGTACACTTCGAATCTCACGTTACTGTGAAGGCAAAATGCAAGTGAACGCAAGACCTTTATTGCCACCCACTCCCACACCCCTTGTTTTCTTTTCATCCCATCACGCTTGCCAACAGTGATTAGTTGACCATAGCGAGGGTCATTCGTCATGCTCGGTTGCACATACTTGCAGCTTGTTTGTCTCGCATGGTCCCACCATGAAGAGAATTAAATATAGAGATTATTATATTAGTACGGTATTTTTCTAATTATTTTATCCTGAAAAAAAGTTTTCTTGATACTGTTGAAAGTATCATCTATATACACAATTCCCGTCGTCTGTATGGATGTATGTATGTCTGTATGTGTGGATGTAACGCTATTTGTTCAATAGTGCGCACCAAATTACTGCACCAAAAATCACTCTTTTCGAACATTCCACATAAAATTGTTCAATATGATAATAAATGAATCAAATAAAAATAAATAAAATAAATGAGAGTTCTGTATGACGTTATTTTTTACTCTGGTGTGTATTTATTTTGAAAACTTCCGTCATTTTTGACGGGTGATACGCCGCGGGTCTCTCCAGAGTTCCTTCTTTTCATTCACTCACAGTCGTTTGCCCAAACCCACCCCATTTTGACAACTGTGTCTTTCAGGAAGTCTTCACCCGTCCCTCAATCATTAGCGGCGTATGCTACGCCGCGGGTCAGCTAGTTATGTAAAAATATTAAAAATTTAAAAAGTAGTAAAAATAATTAGTCGAAGCGCGTGCCCTGAAAAGCGCGATGCCTAAGGCGGTTGCCTTGTTCGCCTTGCCCTAAGGCAGTGTTGCTCAATTATTTTGTCACGCCACATAGGAAGAAGAAAACATTTCGCACCCCCGCGCGACAGTAAATAGTATCATTTGTCTATAAAATTGTTATAAGTACACCATTTCGCGCCCCCCTTTAGGGAGCTTCTCGCCCCCAAGGGGGGGGGCGCGCCCCACTATTTGAGAAACACTGCCTTAAGGCCAGCCCTGATTCCCTACTCAGTCCGACTCTCTTCCTCTTCTCTCGTGCCCCCTCCATTTGACCGAGTCTCCCCTTATATCCTATTTAATAAAAGGCTAAGTTCTGTCCCGTCATTGATAGCGATTGGTCTCTCAAACACATATGACTCATGCCGGTCGAGACGGCTGTTGAAGGGGAGTTACAACATGCCACCGGACGTAGGCGGAATGTCCTTGGACAGGCTTGGTTGCTCGTATATATATATATATATATATATATATATATATATATATATATATATATATATATATATATATATATATATATATATATATATATATATATATATATATATATATATATACTAGCGTATCACCTGTCAAAAATGACGGAAGTTTTCAGCTGAAATCTATTTATTTTATTAAAAAATGCACCTTTTTTAGGGCGCCTACGGCTACGGTGCCCACCTTTTTCAAAAACCCAACTAACTTGTCCTTGTTTGATAAATACGAAATATTAAACTTTCTGAAATGCGCACAAAGTATTTTATAATAGGAGTTGTTTTTTGATTTTATAATTAACCATCATCAAATCCTCTTTTTACATTGTTCCCTTTTCCAAAATTAAAATATGAGCTAACACAATGACGCCATATATTTTTACAGCGTATCTTTAATTTGCACACCTTTTGATGCATTGGTGCAGTAATTTGGTGCGCTGCTTTCTAAAATTGGTAGCGTCACGGACAGACACTACATACGTGACATTGCAAATTATATTATTTAATAATATATATATTATATAATGCTATTTTTCGATTTCTAATATTTCATAAGATTGGTAACTTGAACGTAGAATAAAATCAATATAATTAAAATTGACTTTGTTACTCACATGATCATTGACTATTAATATCATTTAATTTTTTTATCATTGATAAAAATGAGGCCCAACATTTGACAACCTTTATTCTCAAGCAAAGTTTTTAGAAAACAATTCCAAGTTCCAGTCTTTGACGATGAAGAACATATGTGAAGTAAAGTAGTTACCACGACCACCAAGACCAATGAAGACAAGTGATTATTCTTTTCAAAATTGTTGGATGACATGTAGCATATAACTAACCCAATTAATACCAAATGTTTCAGGGCTGTGGGCCATGTGGTGGCTCATGTCGCTACCACGTCTGTACATGGAAAATAGTGCATCGGTCCCTGGTGCGACGGAAAAACTCCTGCCGGTCCGCCATACTAAAATGTTTGAGAAGCACTGATATAATGCATCGCCCTTTTTGCACAACACAGGGGGGACAATTCATTTCTGCATACTTCAGCGCTCGCCATCATTGGACTAAAATCCCTACTAATAAAAATAAAATTTAAAAAAAAGAGTATAACATGCAGTTGATAGAGATTCGGATCAGTTATCGATTTAGTTTGTCCAATCCAATTTATCAGAGTATGTCATAATTTTTTTGAAAGAAATAAAAATGCCAGCATCTTCTCCAACACGTAATTAAATTTTGAATGTGCTACAACTCCTTAATTTACGATGTTTCATAGATTATCAATGTTGTCTGTTCTTCCTCCCCCCCCCCTTTTTTTTCCTCCCTTATGGATAATATATTTTCCTTTAATAACTTTGTGCTACCCATGAATTGAAACTGATCATTACAATGCATTTTGTACCACTAACAAATCAAAGGAATTGGCAGAAATGCAGCCGTGTAACTTACAGAATCAATATAAGATCAATATTATGATTATAATTAACTGTCTCCTTTGAAGAATAGCTGATAAGTATATTTAATGTGTTGTTAAATTGTGAACAATTTTATTGAAAGTGGAGCTGTTGAATAAATTTGTGAATTCCAGATGGTGAATTAAATAGTAATACATTCCACTCATTTAACATGACTATCAATTTTGGTTACAATTTTTATCTCACAGCTGTTACCGAAGGTTATTTTGGCTCATTTAATAATATTCAATGGCAATGTTCTTTTGTTTTAATTCTTAATGCTTGAGTGATCATTGATCATGTTTAGAAATAATGTACATTCTTATTATATTTTCACTTGACAGTCACAGAGTGGCTGTAGACACTATATAATCCACAGAGCGGCGAGTGTTTAATGTTTGTTTAGCAAGTCTGTGCTGCTTGGTAGGTTTAGGTGGTAGATCTACAAGAACCAGGACTTGGGACCAACTTACAATGAGGGTGAAACACAAGCAAATGTTTTATTAAGAAAAAAGGTCCATAGTGTTCCTTCAGTTAGATATTCGCTGCTTTATTTTACTTTCTTTGATTCTATACCTAAGATTGTCTCTTTGAGTCAGTAGACTACTAATAGTATTAATGTACTAAATTGCAAGTCAGCTATAACTTTCTGCCATCGCTTTAACTATATTTCTTGGAAATTGAAAAGGCCAAGGGATCCAATGAGTATCTTTGTTACTATCATAATCCAATTTACTTAATATAATACAAGTGTTAATAATTTTCAAACTAAATTATTTTCAGATTTTAGTTATTTCTAGTTTTTTTTTAAAATAATTACCTTAAAAAGCAAGTTACGGCATCTTTACATTACATTTACAATGGATGAAGTCATAAAGTTCGTATTTCCATCCTTTTGAAATTTCAAACATGTTTATGGCAAATACCACATCATTTACTGACCAGATGCTTACCTATTTTTAGCAAGTAAATATGTATCTGAAAAATCACCCCCACTTTAACTTTATGTCTGTATGATTCTATGATACAATTATTGATAACTGTACCATCTGGGATATTTTTACATGTAAACCTCTTTACAAATTCTAAACATGGGAACATAAAAATTACAACTTGTTGAGAAAAAAACTATGGTAATGTTGCTTGATCACTTTCAAAAATAATAAAAATATATAGCACATACAATTGTTACACTTCAGACATTAAGGTCAGACAGGTTAAAAAAAACAGCTTAACTCAAAAATGTGCCCTTTAACCTATTTATTATTGAACCTTGTGACAGGTCACAAATCCATCAATAGTGGAGGGAAATGAGGACAGCATTAGTATATACACAGTCATAATGAGTTGGGACATCAAAACATTCAACTGAACACATGTGAGGCAAGCCAAACAATGCTTCATGTCTAGCATTGTTCAGCTTGCAACACATATTACAATAACATTTGAAAAGTTGCACATCATATGCCATGAAGCCAAATTACAAGTGCATTTTTCATCAACATTACAGAATACTTAAGCTTGTATTCTTAATTTTTTTAAATAGAGAATATCCCTAATATTTTCTTACCAAACAACTATAATTTAGTTTTTTTTGAACTAGATATATTCAAATCAATATACCATACTTATGGTATATTAATTAATAACTGCCAAATGATACACATTCAACATTTCAAGCTATACAACTATTTTTTTATCAGGCTGTAACTATTTTTAAAGCTGCTTAAAATAGCAATGTTTATTATTTTTGGAGCATGGGAATTTCATGCCATTGCCATATAATTTACTAATAAATTAAAAATAATTTATGAACAAGGTATAGTGGAATTTTTACTGAAGGTCAGGAAACAAATCAGCAAAGCTGGTATCTTGCCATAAGAGATTGTCATGAAATGATTCACCATCACTACTGTGTGGAGACAGAGGTTCAGTGTCACTACTGATGCCAGAGTCACTTAGGGCTGTGGATTCAGGGGAAGACACTGATGAATCTTTTATACTTAAATAATGTTCATAAATCTCATCAAATAACTTTGCTGGGTTTAAGTCACTTTCTGTTTCTGTCAGATGTGTATCTGGTTTTGTGTTTTGTGAGAGACTAAAAAATGAGTTTGCCACTTCACTGCAGGGTTTGGTGACCTCTGAATGCGTGCTGGTTGAGTCTATCAAATTTAAATCAAAATCTTCAAAAAAGTTCAAAGAGGTTTCCATATCAGAGTCTGAGAGGGTGCTAATGAAGTCATCAGATTCATCTTGCACACCTATTGGTGAGGGTATCTGTGATGATGATGTTGGTGCTGTGGTTGCAGAAGAGAAGCTCACTCTGCTATGGTCAGATTCAGGGTTGGCTACTGGTGTAGCAAGATTTAGATCTTCAAACTGATCATGGGAACTCACAATCTCACCAGCAATGTTTCTTTTTGACCCTGACAAGATTACAAACTGTTTGTTTGATGGTGTTATGATGCTGCCGTTGGTGTCCTGCTTCAAAAGAGCAGTGCTAGACTTTTGCTGCACCTCCTTCCCTCCATCTTGGTTTAAGGGCTGAGGTTTTACGTAGACATGGTCAATCTGAATCAATTCGTTGAGGGATTCCAGCTCCGCTGATGAGAGCCCCACCACTCGAGGTGTGGTACTTCCGTGGTTGGCTCTGTTGCTTTTGACAGGGAGATTTCCTCTACAGACACTCTGCGAGAAGGGTGTGGTTGTTTCCTCTTTCTCACATTCCCTGTCTTCTGAATATTCTTGCAGAAGGCAGAGGAAATCATCAGGCTGTAAAGACATTAATAAATAAAAATTCAACATGTTTAAAAATTAACAAAATTTAAAAATTAATTCTAATATTCACACAAACTGGTTGTCAATTAGATAAGACATTTAAAAAAAACAAAAAACCTGTTAACACAAATTGTAAAAAATATAAATAAACCTAAAATAAAAGCAAGATAAGTTTTAGCAAATAAATGTACAAACCTCAGGGTTATCACCAATGTGAAGTACTGGACCACACATCGAGACAGAATCTGTACCTGCTCCTTCTGCAGAGGAACAATAGGTGCTGCGGACCTAATGAAAAAAATACATAAGATTATAAATATGTTCTACATGGTTATACAGACTTTTGTTATATAAAAATCTACCACATTATTGCTGTTTAGTTATTAACTATTGTGTTGTGTAGCCTATTAATATATATATATTAAGTTTAAGATTTAATTAATGTAAATATATTCTCTAAATCAAATTTACCTAGAGGTATCAGATTCTGTCTTGATGGCAGGCAGTGGGCTATCACTTAGGCGAGATTTAAGAGCTGCATTTTCTTTAGCTAGTGTACTGGAGGCTTCTTTTAAAGTGTAGTTCTGTCTTTTTAAAAGCTTATTTTCCTCTTCAAGCTGTGCTACTTTTTCTTCTAATTCTGCCATTAAAGCTTTCTTTCTGTCTCTTGCAGTTTGAGCTGCTACACGATTTTTTAATTTTCTGCAGAAAAATTATAATTTTTATATAAATGAAAGTTCATGGTATAAAAAATATTTTACTGCATGCCTCTATTCTATCAATTACATTGATACATGTTTCATACTTAATTTAATATTTATAATTTTAAACACTATATTAATACAATATACTAAAAGTTGTGCCACTTCATTGAAACTGGTAAATGGTAAGTTAAAATAAATTGTTAAGATGTTAAAAATAAAATGTAAATTTACTAATTTAATTAGTTTTTTGGGGGGTATTTTTGCAAGATTGCTGATATTTATTTTTTATTGACTATTTACTATTTATTTTACAAACTTACTTTAAATTAATGAATATAATAGTGAATACTCAATTTGTTGTTTTTTTCAAATAAATAACATTAAGGTGGTAAAAATTGTTTGGAGAATTTACTTCCGGGTGCCACAAGACTACCAAGGCCCCTATAGCCCATAGTCTAAGGCAGGGGTCGGGAAACTTTTTGTCTCAGAGAGCCATAAACACTGCATATTTTGAAAAGTAATTATGTGAGAGCCATACATTATGTTTAAAACTAAAAATTCAAGTAAATGTGTGAATTAAGTACAATATTAGGTCTTCTAATTCTTTTAATAACATTTTTATGCTGTTTTTTATATACAATTATAATGTAGATCAAAGGCACAAACGATTCTGAATTTTTAAAAAAAATTAAAATAATCAAACATTTGTCTGAGAGCCAGATGCAGCCATCAAAAGAGTCAAAGAGCCACATCTGGCTCCCGAGCCATGGTTTCCCGACCCTTGGTCTAAGGCTAACCAGAATCCTTTTGACTACGTGATTAATGCTAATGCCATAATGCCGAATGTCAATTCAATGAATGCAAAACGACGAGTGAAGACTGAGTCAGGAAAGCAAACTGATATTTCACAAATCAATGACAAAGTCAAAGTCTATGAATGAAATGATCAGTCATCCGTGTATTTTAAATTAAAGTAATCTTTAATAATAATAACACAATTGAACAAACTGGTTGCCTACCTTCTCAGCAGTTTTTCATCGGGTGATAAATGTGTCAACCGTCGCCGTTTTTTCGGTCCACCAGTTCCACTGGAATTACTGTCATCGCTGTCGAAGTCGACTGTGTCGAGAAGAGAGTACTCTGCATTACTAGACATGTTAATCGTACCGTGTTTACCGGGGTAAGCGGTAATAACTATAGTATTTGATGTGATCGCAGACATTTCGAAGTGTTTGTTCGTTTCCAATAAACAGGGTGTGCTTAAAATGCCTTCTTTGGCGTTAAAAAGTAATTTTTAGCCAATATCAGGTCATTTTCTGTCGTCCCGTTAGCTTCCTGGTGGTGTCTGGATAGCGCTGATGTGGTGCTATCTGATTGGCTGGTACTTTAGTGACGTCTTTCTCACGTGACTAGATGTTAGCAATGTAGTTACTATTTAAAGATCCGTTACTGTATTTACTTCAAAAGTAAACTATTTTATATATGATAAATTTTAATAATCAAAGTTTAAATTTTTTTAAAGTACTGAAATATGAACGAGATCCATAGTAATCTGTTATGAATAATTTAAAATAGGTATAAAATGAATAAAAATAATCTAGACAACTTCCTAGTCTTAGACAACATCAAAATTATTATTCATTACAGTAATTCGTCAACAACTGATGAAAGATTCGTCTGCTGTTGCATACCGATAGCTGACGTGTTCATTGTGACACGTACTAAAATAGCAAAAAATATTGCGGGATATATAGAGGACCTGGAGGTTAGCAGTGGAGCTTTTCTTCTACTTCTTCTCTCTCTCGTCTCGTCTCTCTCTCTCTCTCTGAATCACTCTCTCACACATACTCACACACACATTTATGCGCGCATTAAAAGCCGTTAATTTATTTAGCATTAATAAAGAACACAACGTTCATGTCCATAGCTGTAGCGTAATATAATTCATCAAGCATCTCCTACTACTTGAAATGCGAAAATAAATTAGTCAGTCCATGAAGGGCCGGCCCTAGAGAATGCGGGGCCCAAGGCAGAAAAGATGAGCGGGGCCCCGGGCCCAAGGGGCCGTCCATAAATGACGTCATGGAATTTTGGCTGATTTTTCACCCTCTTCCCCACACGTCGTCACAAAGAGTTAGACGTCATAAAGTTTTGCCCCCCCCCCATAAAAAGCCCTATTTTCTTTTTGATAATGAGCATGTTTCGAATCACTTTATTGTCATATTTAAGTATTTATTTAGTGTAGGCAAGAATTATATTATCGTAACATGTGTGAAGCCATATAAAACGTCATTAAATAAATTGTAAGAGAGCAGC
The DNA here is from genome assembly GCA_944989445.1 of Ampullaceana balthica. Lineage (NCBI taxonomy): Eukaryota > Metazoa > Mollusca > Gastropoda > Lymnaeidae > Ampullaceana > Ampullaceana balthica. The sequence continues at coordinate 552,644 of CALYLW010000342.1, forward strand.
TATTTAAGTGCAACTATTGTTTACTTTTTTGTTGCTTTTTGTTTTTAAAGTTGCATGTTTAGACGTGATGTCACAGTTCCAATACACCCCTCTCCCTCGTCACACATAGTCACAAATGTGTGACCCCCTTCCTCCCGTAGGTGCATGACGTCATTTATGGATGGCCACAAGACAGCAGACGAGGATCGAGACCCATGCAAAAATTGCATTTCTACAAATCTTCTTCTATATATATAATTTACTAGCACAAGATCAACTCGTATGCTAATAAGCATGAAGAATGACCCTCGGTAAGTCAGTTCTCAGTTTATGGTTGGCAAGCGATGTTAGTAAAGGGTGGGGCTTGGGGGGGGGGAGGTAACAACAACCTCAGTGCGCATATCTCGAGACCAACAATGCGTCTGAGATCCACCCCCCCCCGGACGTTCACTCGCGTTGTTTTCATTTCTTCAAGCTGCTGTTTGTGTCCTTCGTCCCCACTCCTCCCAAGGTTCTTTACACTATCAATGAGCAAGTCTGCGGTGTAAGCTATGCCGCGGCTTGTATCTAGTATTAAAATAATGGGAAATAAAAAATTAAATTATTAAAATTTTTCTTCTATAATATCACTGACACATCAGTTAGTACAGTTTTATTCTTTTAATTGAAGATCCTAAAACTCATGAATATATTAATAACTAAAGTGTTGTTTTTAGTTTTGTTTTGATAATTGACAGTTTATAAATATAGATATATAGATCTATAACTTAACATTATAAACTATATATACTAGCGAGCTTTGGTGGCTGCAAACTCTGAAATAAGTTAATGATAGTCTAATCCTTGGCTACATCATTCTAAATTGACAAAATTATTGCCAAGTTATTGATCCAATCTTGAATCATTTTTGATCACACATTTTATTATTATGTTTTAAAAAGTTTTAGTTTCGAAAAGAGTCTTTCTCCCGAAGCCATAGTGACAGGAATACAAAAGTTACAAGTATTCGAAGTGCAATGTGTGTGTTAGGAAAGTCATTGAAAGAAACTGCACAATCTAAACAAGATAGCTGTAGGCTGTAGGTGACTGCAGGAGTTATTGAACTCAATGATTGCAACTCTTCAGAAACCAGGAAACCATCAAGATCCTAATTTTCGCAGGCTCTTAGCTTTTTTCTCCAGTTTCAAACTGCAATTTAGTAGATCATTTTTTTTTCTAATTAATGAAATTTATTTTTTTTTAAAATCGAAACGAGGCATGATGCCTTCGCAGTTGTTCAAAGCGACTGTCCATCGACATAACAGTTTAAAAACTGTGCGAAATTTTTATGTGCATCTACAAATCCTTCATCTCTCCTTTTTCTTTTTCGCATTCTCTACTCTTTGAAAAATTAAATGGTTTCAAATTGTAAGTCCGTGGCAATTTCTTTTGCAATTGCTATTGCTGTTTCAAAACCGTCATTTCTGTAAGACTTAAACCATTTGCAAGTATGTTCTATGCTGTCAACTGCAGTTGCTAGATCGACTGAAATATTTTGTAATTCTTTGCTGCTGTAATTAAATTGGAACAAAATGACGTATAAAAAAGCAATGAAAACAATCAAATAGAAGTTATTAAGTTTTTTCCCTTCACAATGACTCTTCTTTACTTTGAGCTTTTGGATCACAACTTTGCTCTTCAACTTCGAAAAGTGCATCATAGATTTCGGCTACTGGATATCGCATTGCCTTTAAACTTTCCCACGCGGTTTTCCCATCTTGTTTCACAAATATTTCGAACATACTTGGAAAGGATAGCCTATATCGCTTTGTTGAAGCAGAAAATAAAACAATAAAATAATTTTGTTGAATTATACCAAAAAACGTCATTGCATCAGGATAAGTTTTTGCCATATGACATAGCAGCAATTTAAAACTGTGACAGGTGCAATGGTTAAAAAATGCCCAAGGATTTTTATAGTAAAAGACAAGCTTGAATGCCTGACTTATTCCCCTTCATGTTCGCATCATTGTCGTATTCTTGACCGCGGATTTCAGAAACATCTAAGCAAATTTTGTCAGTTCCAATAGTCAGATATCAAGCATGTGTTGTATAGTACATGTACTTTCTTTTACTTTTAGAAAACGTATAAAGTGTTCATTAATTACTTCAAAATATTCCCCCTCCTGTGCTTACATAGCGAATTGTCAGTGACATATGTTCTTGATCACTTTGGTCTGGTGTGCAATCCAGTACTATTGAAAAGTATTTACTGATTTTACTCTTCCTACAATAATTTCCTTACCTTATTTCCCATCAACGAAATGAGCACGTTTTGAATTCGCCTTCACAAGTAGTGATCATGAATTTTATTAGTTTATATTTTATATACTTCGAATATGCTCCTACAAAACCGGATCAAATTTTGCCAGCGAGTCAACGAGACCCTAAAAGTTTCCATTGTGTGCCTGATGTTGTTTATCCACTTAACGTCGAAAAGCCATGTTGTACTCAACAAGAAATTGAACAATGGCCATGAGACGTTGAAATACATTATGCCAAAGAGCCTTTTCAATGTTTATTAATTTTTTACTTTGCTTGTCAATTGTGCATCGTGCTGTAAGCCTGTTTTCCATGGCAGCTCAAAACATTTCAAAGTAGATAATAAAGTCCCTTTGATTTTGATTTTTCATGATCATACAGTCGCACACTGGCATTTTTCCAAGCACAAATCTCGTCATATCTCAAAGCAGACAAACTGTTGCCAAAAAGTTTGCAACGGAAACAAAACATTTTGTTTTTAGGTGCTAAATATATAAGACTTTTCGGTTGACGTGAGGGTGTCCTTAAATCGAAATTGTCTTTAAAGAGCAAGTTAAAGCCTACAATGAATTTTTTTAAAATTAAAATGTTCGTCTGAATCCATCAATGCTTACCAAATGCTTAGGAAAAAAAATCGTTTTGCAATAGGATTTAGGATGATAATAATTGATAATATTATATTAACACTTTATTTTTCTAATCTAATCGCTTTATCCTGTTAAATTTTCTTGATATCGTTGTATTAAAAAATATTTTTTAAAAAAAAGAAGTATTGTGGAATAGTAGTAAAATTGAAAAAAGTAGTAAAAATGTTTCTTCAAAGAGCGGGGCCGAAGGCGGTTGCCTCGTTCGCCTTGCCCTAAGGCCGGCCCTGATTCCATGCATCTCTCAAAATAACCGAAGCCTATTGCTATTACTACCAACGCGCAGTGAATACATCAGGATGAATTAAAGAAGCAATCAACTCTTCATGTTTTCGTACACCAATGAAGGAAATATCTAAATCTTAGTTTAAGTTTAAAGGGACTGCTTTCCCCGGGGAGTAACAATTTAGCTAATTTAATGGACAGTGACAGTGGGGAGGCGACGGTGAACCTTGTCGAGGCGTGGCATTGACGGCAAACAGCTGTTCCTTGTGTGTGTGTGTGTGTATGCTTATATATAGATAAACTAAAAAGTTCTATAATTTAATAACGGTACATTCGATCGATCTGAAATTTTGATACAATGCATTGTCATGCAAGATCTATATGTGCTTAAATTTTGAGATCTCTACGATCATCAGAAGTGGTTTCATTTTACGTTGGCAGATTTGAAAAATTGTGGACAATCAGGAACGAAAGCGAGTTAATAAAAACGTGGTAATAAATAGAGGTAAAAAAAAGATTTTTATAAGTGTACTAAAAATAAGAAAATAATTTAAAACTAATAAGTTCAAGTACTTTCATATAATATGACTAAAAACGTTGGGCGGGCGCTTATGAGGTTTTACATATGCAGTTCACTCATTCTCTCACTTATAGTTATAGATATTTAACATCAAGGGGAGATTAGTCATTTCCAGTCTGTAAATGTCTGTCGGGCAATGCGTATTATAATTGAACATAATCAATAATTCAAAACTCACCATAGCATACACTTAGACTAATAATAATAAAATAAATAGAAGTTAAAAAAAAGTTTTAAAAAAACTGGTATTTATAAGCCGACTAAAAAGAAGAAAACAATTTAAAACTTATAAGTTTAAGTAATTTAATTTAATATGACTAAAAACGTGGGGCGGGTGTTTCATATAAAAATTAAAGATTTATAATTTAGAAGGCAAAAGAGAGATCTATATATTATATATAAGTGAGAGAATGAATGAACTGCATATATTAAACCTCATAAGCGATATTGATATTGGAGTACAGAGTTAGTGATGGGGAGGGGGTAGAGATGTGAAATTCATAAACTTACAACTTGAACTCGAAGGTTTAATGCTATTCAATATTAATATGATTGATTTGCACACCTTTGAGGGAAAAATCGTCGGGAAAACACCGACACAACCTTGTCATCAGCATTAATAATTATGCAGTGCAATTTCAAGTTGAAAGATTTTAGCTATAGAGAAAAAGTGCCATGCTAATTTCAACCTATTGCAATGGACTATAGACTATATTATATATATTTACTGGTGGGTTTATAAAGTTTATTATTTTAATTTTAGCGTTGGATTCAAACAAGAGTAAAAAAAAATTAATCGTACTTTTAAAAGCTGTTATTAGTTATAATAAGTGTTATAGGTGACAATAAACCCACCCTGTAACTGTAAGTGTGAATAGATGACTAAGTTCTAAGTTGTTTGGCTGTTTGGCTTATTGTGTGTCCACACCTCTGTCGTTCATTTTTTGTGCAACAATTCTACATACGTCATACTTGAACATTACACATCACAGTCAAAAATTGATCTGGTCACGAACACACACTGTGTTAGCTACGTGGCTACGTCGAGCAATTACGCACACAGATAGTACATTCTTGCCTGGGTCGACGTTTGGCTGACATATTGATAATAACATATATCGTCTGCTACTGGTCGGCGGAAGACGAGCCCAGTCTTTTTGTAAACTCATATTATTAATGTCACGACATATCTTGAAAGAGTGACCTATTTAATTTGTTGGACAAGTTTAAGTTTAGGTAATCTTATGGATTATAAAGCAACACAAATTTGAAATTTCCATAAAGCGCCAACAATAAAATATTATCCTTCCTAATTAACAGAGCCATGGAAAATGTTTTTACAAGAAGTTTCAGTAGTACGATATTCTCTGGTTACGTGGGAAATATTGAAGATATCATACAGGGACCGAACAAATGAGCTGTTGTGTATAGTGTATACTGTTACCTTAGGATTTAGGGGCTGTCCATATATAACGTCAAACAATTTTGGCGATTTTCACCTCAACCCCTTCCCCTTGTCAACAGCTTGTCAAACTTCCAGAGACCCCCCCCCCTAAAAAATTACGTCAACATTTGATTACCGCCCCCCTCCCCCCAAAAAAAAATAATTAAAAAAAATAATAATAAAATGGAAAAAATAATTAGGTCTGTTAACGATTAATTTAAATTTAATCGTTAACTTTTGAAAATATTAACGATTAATTAATCATTAATTTCGATTAAAACTAAAAAAAGAAATTTATGATGACATAAGTAACATTTATTAAAATACTTGTCGAAAATCGAAATAACACTGGAATGTCATTTTTATATGACATCTTTTAACCAAGTGTCTAAGGGAATATTTAAGATTAGAGATGGTTTTTTTTGCACCAGCCGCAGTGTGGTCTACTCAACTCTACTCCATTGTGTGCAAGCGCTGCTATTTGAAATGCATAAGTGAGACGGAGAGGTTACTCTCCTGCCGTATCGCAGAGCATGTACGTGTAATAACACAAGACAAACAGTGTCCTGTCTCCCTACACTTCAATGGATGCGACCATATGGGAGTCTATGACCTGGCTGTCACCGCCATGGACTCTTGCACAAACACACACGGCAGTCGACGGCAGGGTTAGTCTAGAGCAGTGGTCCCCAACCTGGAGAAGTGCCAGGTGGTCCGCGAGCAAAGGAACATTAAATTATTTACATTTTTATTTTTTTACTGAGGTGTATTTCTCTAGGGATTGTGCGTCTTTCCATACACAAGATGGAAAAGCTTGTTACCCGTTTTGGCGGCACCACGTCCAAAGAACACCAATGACGCATAGCGTAGAGCGGACAAACGCCTACAATCAATCTTTGCGCTCTGTGTCGGCGCTCTTATGTCGGCGTTCTTATCACGGCGCTTTTATGTAGGCGCTCTTTTGTTGTGCGCGATTTTGATGGTGGACCCGTGTTGGCAAGCTAAAGACATTTACCATGAACTTCTAGGAGAGGCTGCTGTTAAAAAGATAGGTAAATGCATAAAATAAAAACAGGGTATTAGTAGGCCTGACAGGACGTAACACAACAGCGAACGTTTCGGCAAAGAGCCTTCTTCAACGGACAAATAGTACACAAATGAAACGAATAAAACGAAATAATAGAAAAAAACACTTAGCTGCGGTGAAATCCAAGTAGTCCAGTAGAGATAAAGCAAGGAGAGAAAAGTAAGAGCTTAAATATGAAAGGAAAGGGTGGGTGTGGCCAATCAATCAGCTTGTCAGTGCGAACACAACGTTGATCCCATGTGGTGTAAGAGTCCCATATTCATGGATTAGTCTATTCTCCAGACTGACCCGGCCGGGTGTGTTTGTACAAGAAACCAAGGCGGTGACAGACATGTCATCGACGCCCATGTGGTCCCGTCCATTGAAGTGTCGGGAGACAGGACACTGTTTGTCTTGTTTAATGGCACGTACATGTTCCGCGATACGGCAAGAGAGTAACATCCCCGTTTCACCAATGTACTTCAAAGGACAGCGCTTACACACAATGGTGTAGACCACATTGCGGCTAGTACAAAGATAGCCATTCCTAATCTTGAATGTCCCCTTAGGGAAGACGGACCAGATCCGTCTTCCCTAAGGGGACATTCAAGATTAGGAATGGCTATCTTTGTACTAGCCGCAATGTGGTCTACACCATTGTGTGTAAGCGCTGTCCTTTGAAGTACATTGGTGAAACGGGGATGTTACTCTCTTGCCGTATCGCGGAACATGTACGTGCCATTAAACAAGACAAACAGTGTCCTGTCTCCCGACACTTCAATGGACGGGACCACATGGGCGTCGATGACATGTCTGTCACCGCCTTGGTTTCTTGTACAAACACACCCGGCCGGGTCAGTCTGGAGAATAGACTAATCCATGAATATGGGACTCTTACACCACATGGGATCAACGTTGTGTTCGCACTGACAAGCTGATTGATTGGCCACACCCACCCTTTCCTTTCATATTTAAGCTCTTACTTTTCTCTCCTTGCTTTATCTCTACTGGACTACTTGGATTTCACCGCAGCTAAGTGTTTTTTTCTATTATTTCGTTTTATTCGTTTCATTTGTGTACTATTTGTCCGTTGAAGAAGGCTCTTTGCCGAAACGTTCGCTGTTGTGTTACGTCCTGTCAGGCCTACTAATACCCTGTTTTTATTTTATGCATTTACCTTTTTAAAAGCCTGATTGCAGTCTCACCCCCATTACTTTTGTTAAAAAGATAGCAATGTGCCATTTTCGGCTAGCACTGTAACTAGGCGCATTGAGGAAATAGCCGAAGATATTGTGATACAATTGTTGGAGAGGATTAATTCATCACCGTGGTACGCACTCCAGGTTGACGAATCTACAGACATCGACAACAAGGCAATATTACTTGTTTATGTGAGAAATATTTATCATGAGGATGTACATGAGGATTTGTTACGTGCTCTATCTTTGTCAGCCAACACCACGGGAGCTGAACTGTTCAAGTCACTGGACACCTAAAATGGTCCTCTTGTGTCGTCATCTGTACAGATGGAGCTGCTGCCATGACCGGACGACTATCTGATTTAACAGCTCGGATTAAGGAGGTTGCACCTGATTGTTAATCTACGCATTGTATCTTTCACAGGGAAATGTTGGCAAGCCGAAAAATGTCACCAGAATTTAACAGTGTATTGATTGATGTCGTTAAAGTTATTAACCACATCAAGGCACACGCACTTAACTCACGCCTGTTTGAGCAGCTTTGTGAGGAGATGCACGCAGAGCACAGATGCCTCCTTTTGTACACAGAAATAAGATGGTTATCGAGAGGAAAATCGCTAAACAGAGTATTTGAATTACGAGAGCCTTTGCAAAGATTTCTCTCAGAAAAGAAGGGGACGCGGTGGTCGAGTGGCAGCGCACTGGACTGTCGTACCGATGGTCACGGGTTCGAATCCGTGTGAAGGCAAGGGCTTGTTCCCGGGGCCTAGGGCGTCCCTGAGTCACCCCGCTCCGAATGGGTACCTAACACTACATGTAGTTAGGCGGCTGGGTAATGCGTGGAACCCACAAAGCCGTGGCCTGTGAATGCTGCATCACTTGCCAACAGATCATCTGTCATGGTCTGTGGACGCAACTATCTTCTGCATAGAAGGAGCGTCTGTATAGATAAGATAAGACCTCTGGCAGCACATTTCAGTGACAAGGAATGGGTCGCAAAACTTGCTTACCTGTGTGACATATTCAGCGAGCTCAATGAACTCAATCCGTCTATTCAGGGGAAAATGACAACTTTTTTCAAGTTAGCTGACAAAGTAGCTGCATTTAAAGCCAAACTGGAGTTGTGGGAACGGCGAGTGAACAAAGGCATTTTGGATATGTTTCAAACATTAGCGGGGATTCTAGGCGAGACTGAGCCTGAGCACTCTCTGTCCCACTTGGTGCACGATCACCTGTCTTTGCTTTTAAGCACTACTTCCCAACCACAAAAGACCCAAGAACTCATTGATTTAACATTCTAGTAAATTAAAATATTAATTAATCTTTAATTCACTTTTTGTGTAACTTTATTTTATTTTGAAGGCATGTTTAAGTACAACTAAATTAAATTAAAACTATAAAATCAAAACGATCTAAAATACCTGTATAAACAATCAACGCAGCCGCACACCCTACCCCCCCCCCACATCCTCCACCCACCCATACCACCCCCCCCCCAAGGTTAGTGGGCTGCGGTAAAATTATCAAACTTTTAGTGGTCCGCGACGTTAAAAAGGTTGGGGACCACTGGTCTAGAGAATAGACTAATCCAAGAGTATGGGACCCTCGCACCACATGGGATTAATGTTGTGTTAGCGCTGACAACCTAATCGTTTTGCCACACCCCCACTCTCTCCTTTCCTATATAAGCTCACACTTTTCACTTCTTGCTTCATTGACTCTTCGGATTTCACCGCAGCTAAGTTTTTAATTTTTATATTCTTATTTCTTTATATTCGTTTTATTTGTGTACCTTTTTTGTTCGTTGAGGAAGGCTCTTTGCCGAAACGTTTGCTGTTTTGTTACATCCTGTCAGGCTAACTCATACCCTGTTTACATGTTATCAATTTACTAGTTAATAAATTCCGCGTCAAACTCACTTTTGTTAGAGTTAATTTAGTTTTAAATATGTCATTTAAGTGTAACGTCGGGATCAAGATGTTCGGGAATTTTAGAATAAAGAATATTATGAAATATTCAATCCAGTTGCCACTCTACTAATGGTAGCACGTGGTTACCTTTCCCCATGTCGTTCCCTTCTCTCGTGTTTTTTAAATCCACCATGTGGCTCCCATCCTTTGTCTGGTTCCCTCCCCCATATGGCTCCTTTCTTCCCATGTGGTTGTACCAGTCCTGATCTGGGACGTTGCTAAATGTCTTACAAAAATTTAACTTCTGATACGCTAGAATATTTCTTGAGTATATAAGAATACAGTATAAGTTAAGACATTTTGATATCAACCTATGGCATATTGGTACGCAGTTATACCTATGGCGTATTGGTACGCAGTTATACCTATGGTGTATTGGTACGCAGTTATACCTATGGTGTATTGGTACGCAGTTATACTTATTGTGTATTGTATACGGGCATTATACAGGACCACACGTGATGCATTGCACACTGGTCCACATATGGTGTATTGTACACAGGCCAATTAATTGTCTGTTTTACAGAACCTAACAATTGATATTGATTGTAGCCTGCCCTAAATAAACTTTCTTTCAACAGACGGCACAAGCTGGTCAACTATTCAAGACGTTTTAAACTTCAAAGTAACAGCCAGCTCGCTGATGGCTGAGTGGCTCAAATAAATTGAGTTCCGTGACTGTAGACCCCGAGTTAATTAGGCCCAAACCCAAGTACCATTTGGATGGTCCAGATGTGGAGAGTATTTGATTAGACTGGTTTTAAGGATAACGTGTTAGACTGTGGGTCACTAAAAAAAATAGTACTATAATGTGGATGTGCTGTGACCTATCATTCGTTACCAGAGCCAGGAAGTGTTTTTTTTTAGCATCAACGGCCCAAACTTGAATATCTAATGACAGACCAAACTTGAATATCATCTAATTCTAATGATAGCCAAACTTGAATATCATCTAATTCTAATGATAGCCAAACTTGAATATCATCTAATTCTAATGATAGCCAAACTTGAATATCATCTAATTCTAATGATAGCCAAACTTGAATATCATCTAATTCTAATGATAGCCAAACTTGAATATCATCTAATTCTAATGATAGCCAAACTTGAATATCTATTCTAATGACAGACCAAACTTGAATATCATCTAAGTACACAGACTATAGTAAACATTGAAATTATGCCTCTAAACCTCAGAGTACTCCCAACCATGGTGGAGTCAAATTTTAATGTACTTACATCATATGTCTATTTATGGGCTGACAACCTCTTGCACAAATGAGTGTGGAGAGGAGATTAATATTTTTTTAAAGGGTAAAATCTACCCAAAAAAAAACCAAAAAACAAACTAACCATAATATCTAACTTAAACACACACATGAAATATTAAAATAAAAAGAAACAAAAACATTATTTGTATAAATACAATTTAAAATATTTAAAGTTTTCTTGAACATGACAGAAAAAGTTCATAAAATGAGAGAAGAATATTTTGGCATTTTGTTTCTAACATTAGATATGGCATGTCTACTAGATTATTTACAAGAATGCTAAATATTTACAAATATCATAATTTAGTTGTAACTCTCAAATGTTTACCCCAAAAAAAAACGTTTTCATTATTAACACCACCCCTCCTCCCGTCTCCGTTCCTTTAATTTTTTTGTCTCCATTTTAAGCACACAAAAAAATTCTTACATTTGTGGTATGATGCACATTTTCATTAAATAAATACGAATTCAGTTTGAATGTCTAAAGTATACATGCTTGGGAGTTATTTCCAGAATTATAATTTAATGGCCAGTTGCCATTAAGCACAGCAGATAAGTTGTAAGGATCCAAATGCTGAATTCCTTTAGATAATTTAAAAATATTACAAAAATATCATCACTGGGTATGCAAGATTATTTAAAACATGTCATTCTTTTATGATGTCAAGTTTGCCAGAAATATTTGTGGTAAAATCCTTTGTCATTGAGAGTTCAACCAAGATGGCTGACATTATTTTATAAGTTTGAGATACAGTCATTAGAACAAGAGGGAGCAAACATTGTTAAAAAACTTCATCACATCATGATGGATAATCATTGATATTTGAAGATTTGGTTTTAGTAACTGACATTAACAACTTCAATGACATGGCTCTCCAGCAAACAACAAATATAGATGACAGGGCTCTCACACTACAAATACAGATGACAGGGCTCTCCACTCAACAACAAATACAATTCAGTTTAATCCCTTAGGAACTAATGAAATAAAATGTTTCTGATAGTAATACATGTAGTAGTATTGCTCTGTGCGTCACAAGGTATCCCCAAGAATTATGACAGCAAGCAATGCTATAAAATTCTGTTCCAAATGATAGGTAAAATAGTGATTAAAAAAATGTATCCATGGAAAGTATAATAACATAGAAAGTATACTTACAATTGAAGGTATACTAACAATTTAAATATACCAACAAGGTAAAGTATATTCATAATTAACAGCACAAAATTTCTAATTGTAGTCAGTATACTAAAAATAAACAGCATAAAACAATGGAAAGTGGTTTAACAAAGGAAAGTATACTGACTATGGAACATACACTAACATACATAAAATATACAAACAATGGAAAATACTGTTAACAGTGATCATATAATAGAATCAAATGGATGGGAAAATAATGAAATGTTGAGCTAAATTTGTCATTGGAGACTTATTATAATGTGACCATAAAAAAAAACAACTGATGCAAACACAATTTACCACAAATAATAAACTGATTAAATTTTCACATTCATTCAATGTATGAGAAAAAAATTACTCAGGAAGCACCTTATCAAGTCATTATAAATAACATTAAAAAAACAACAACTAGTTTTAGCTTTTCTTGATAGTTTTTTTTTAATATTAAAATTTCAAAATAAGAGATTGCTGTTTTTAGATTATTTGAATGTAAGACAGATAACTGAAAAGCTCTATTTCAAGGGGGAATCTCGTAAGATTTAAAAATCAAGTCATTCAATCTCCAGTTTGATAAAGTTGTCAAATAATAATTTAAAATATTTCTACTTATTCCAATTGGCAGGGTATCAAGTGCCTTGTGCTATTAAAAAAATTAAAATCTCTTAGGGGGCCATTATCTTTTCATCTCAGCCAGAAATCTCCAAAATGATTTGTTAGTAGTTGACCCGACCTGTGGAGAGACCATGGACATAATTAAGTTGAAAACATTGTCATAATTGATGAGTGTCAGACTTTGTTTATTGTTATTCTAAATGAGCAATGACTCAATGATTATTAATCTCATGTTATTCAAACAAAAATTAACAGCCAGTCATTGCCTATGGTAAGAGCTTATCTAGAAGTATTTACTGTAAGCCTGTGATCCTCTGGTAGAACCAGCATCGTGGAGTTTGGGGTTGTTGTCGTATGTTCGTCCGTACATTGAGCTGTAGTCACCACCTGGCATACACGGAAATAGAACATTTTAAAGCCTGCCACTGTGTACCTCAGAATTTGTGAACAACTTTGATCTTCAGGATTTTTATTAAAATAAACTTATGCTTGATTTAACTATTCCAGTCAATTTTATGTCATGTTAGTATTGTTAGAGCTATTTGACAGATTGGGTCCCATTAAAAAATCATAACAGGTCAGTCAAGTTCCAACCAAATATAGATCCATAGGTTAAATAAATGCTTTTTTTTTGGTCATATAAAATTTTTCTAGTTTAAACCTCAGCTTGCCATTTTAAAGGGTTTTTTTTTCCTGAATTTCTTTTAAAGTAATAACTTAAGTAGGAACCAAAATCACGGCATTGAAATAGAAGGGGAAATTAAGCCACAAAAAACTCCATGGTTTGCTTGATTGTTTTTTTTGACAGCACATCTCAAGCAAAATAAATGTGCCTTGATGGTGATGAGTTTCCACCACATATTTTACTTACCCTTTTGGCTTCCATTGATTTGGCTTTTGGCCTCTTCCTTTTCTTCTTTTTCTATCTGAACGTTATATGTGTGTAGCAGGTACAACTTTCGAATGGGCACCAGACACAACATGACCGTGGCGTTGACCAGCAGGCCGACACATACGGCAGCGTCGCGCACTTTGATGGCACCCAGGATGGACACAGCACACCAGATGACCCAGCAAGGTATGCTGAGTATTAGGATACCCAGAATCCAGCGGGCTTCCTTGTGATTTTTGGTTCTGAAAGAGGCGATGTGTTTCTGATGAAGGCAGATAATGTCTCATTGGGTGTAGATGCAACTAGCATCAGGACTGTCTTCAAAATTTGTGTGCGAGTAAAGCCAAAACACTAATTTTTTCAAAAATTATTTTTTAAAAAACATAATGTCAGCATAAGATTTAGGGAAACAGCTTTAAATGAAACTACTACTACTACTGATTTGATTCAGGAATTTGAAAAGGAAAGTCTTTTAATATATTTAATATAATTAATTACATTTTCTTCAAAATTTGAAAGAAATTATTCTGGGATGAATTAGGAGTAATATATAATTGAATAAATATGAAAGAATAAGTAAAGCCTTATTTTAGATCATGTGATTTCTATTTGATGACTTACGATGACCACGTGAATAGTCCAACAATGAGCGAAAAGAATATGATGACCATTATATAAACAAGGGAGAGAACCAATCCCTCATCATAAAAATCATCTGGTGAGCATCTCGGCCAGAATTGGTTTTGGTAAAAGATGCGAGTCATTGTTGGGGGCTCTAAGATAAGCCACTCTGTGTTGATAATGACCTGGAGGATAACACAAGTCTTTAGAAAACTATTTACAAACTTTATTTTACTCTGAATGATCATGTGAAATCTAATTTTTAAAATCTTATTTGATTAATGATCATGTGAAATCTAATTTTTAAAATCTTATTTAATAAATGATCATGTGAAATCTAATTTTTAAAATATTATTTAATTAATGATCATGTGAAATCTAATTTTTAAAATCTTATTTAATTAATGAGCATGTGAAATCTAATTTTTAAAATCTTATTTAATTAATGATCATGTGAAATCTAATTTTTAAAATCTTATTTAATTAATGATCATGTGAAATCTAATTTTTAAAATCTTATTTAATTAATGAGCATGTGAAATCTAATTTTTAAAATCTTATTTAATTAATGATCATGTGAAATCTAATTTTTTAAATCTTGTTTAATTAATGAGCATGTAATCTAATGTTTAAATTCTTATTTAATTAATGAGGATGTACAATCAGATATTTAAAATCTTATTTAATTAATGATCATGTGAAATCTAATTTTTAAAATCTTGTTTAATTAATGAGCATGTAATCTAATGTTTAAATTCTTATTTAATTAATGAGGATGTACAATCAGATATTTAAAATCTTCTTTAATTGAAATACATTTTTACATCTCTCTATGAAGGCATACTTAAAAGAATAACACCCTAATTTGAACTTCCTAATGCCCACATGTTTAAAAAAGTAGTTCTAAATTTTATCTACAAGATCTAATCTACTCCACTATTAATTGAAGTATTAATTGAACACTCAAGAGATACTTGTATTGATGTTGACCATGATATACTTTTGTGAGTAGAATTGTCAGATTTATGATTATACAGAATACCTAGGGCTGGGATACAAGTACTGACTATTTGACTCTTTAACTTTAAATGGGTAATAAAATCAATTGACAAGAATAGCATCATTAGTTAAATTATTAAACCTAGAAACACTAGAGGATAGAAAAAACAGAGAAATGTAGCATAAGGGATTAAAATCTAACTTGGAAATACAACACAACAACAATCTAATGCAACCTTCAGATAGACAGGAATAAAAACACTTTTTTCTATATTTAAGAACAAATATACAAATTTGCATTCTTCCCATCTGGAATTTAGGCCTGGAATGGTTGCCTGAATAAACTAGGAAATCCAACACGCTATCAATATTCTAAACTCTTTTAAAAATTCAAGAGTGAAAATAAACCATGGATAAGTTTAGGATGCGATAATTGAATAGACAGAAGGAGACAGGAGCGCAGGTGATATACAAGATAACATTAAAACTAAACACTAACGAAAAAGACCATGGCCTGGGTTTTTGACTTTGACCTACCTGAACGAGTACAAAGAAAACTGTGACCAGGAACAAGCCAAAAGGACGTCCAAGCTTGCTATACTTGGGGTTGTAGGAGTCGTCCTTGCGATGGACTCTCCAGCAGTCTATGAGCTTGACCATCAGAGCCGAGTAAACAATGGCATAGACCAGGCCGAGAGCAAACCTTCGGAGTCCGCACATGCGTTCGTCGGCATGGGCGATGAAGGGGAAGACCATGAGGTACAGGAAGATGATCCCAAAGGAGAGGATGTACCCCAGGATGGAGGTGCCGCCCCTGACCGGATACATTATGAGCAGGTAGAGGAATATGGCCAGGGACACGGCGGCACCGACGCCAGCGATGACAGAGAGGATGACGGCCCAGGCTTGAGGGAACCTGTCCCCTATACCTGGAATAGCCAACACTCTCACCTGCATTCCAGTGGCCGGGTCGATGTAAGTGCCATTGACCTGAACAAGAAATCACAAGGAAAATATAACATAAGCGTTTATGGTTTGTTTGAATTGGCCTCAAATTTATAATAGGCATCTTGTTTACCCCCCTCCCCCCACCAAACTTTCTCTTTAACATACCAAGTAGACACTAGGACACAAAGTTTTATTGACTTTGTCCTGGAGATGGTTACCAACCAAAAGTTACAATTAAATCCATTAAATCCATCTATTTCGTTATACAATTTTCTTGAATATAATTTTTGCTTACTCTGACACTGGCTGGGTCTGACAAGGAGACAGGCTCATATGTCCAGGTGCTGTAGTCGGATAATTCACATGTGCACTTGGTGCCCGGTGCACATCTAGAGGCAGGAACATTGCCACGGCTGTACAGGTTACCACTGGCGTACTGGCTTAGGTCTAAACTCAAACCTTGTGATGTGTACGTGCCAATCTGAAAAAGTTTCAATGAAAATATTCAATATCATTAACTCTCATATCTTCACAAATACTTCATTTCATTCTTCCAAGGGCGTCCCTGAGTCCGAATGGGTACCTAACACTACATGTAGTTAGGCAGCTGGGTAATGCATCACTTGCCAAACAGATCATCTGTCATGGTCTGTGGACGCAACTATCTTCTGCATAGAAGGAGCCTCTGTATAGATAAGATATTTTTAAACTTGACACCAAATTATGTTCAAACTCTTACTGTTGAAGCTTTATTATGCATTTATAAATCATAAGTTTAAAAAGTAAACTTGTTATTCATTACT
Source organism: Ampullaceana balthica (assembly GCA_944989445.1). NCBI lineage: Eukaryota > Metazoa > Mollusca > Gastropoda > Lymnaeidae > Ampullaceana > Ampullaceana balthica. The sequence continues at coordinate 569,381 of CALYLW010000342.1, forward strand.
TTTGAACATTTTCTAAGCCTGAAAAATCAGGTAACATGAAAGTCTCTAATAAAAATGCAAGACTAGACATAAGGAATGGTAAGCGTAAGATTCAATAATCTACTGTATAGAAGGAGCGTCTGTAATATATAACATAATAATATAAGATATCTCTCAAATACTTTTGACTTATTTAATGTTAGACACAATTATTGCAAGGCCAAGATAAAAGAGACATGCACAGAGCAAAACTACTAAGGGACTTTTACCTGCTGTGCTAGATAAGGATTTGGCGGGGTTGGGCTAACTTGATAGTTCTTGATGACATATCCAGAATCACCATTTTCATCGAGGTCAAAATTGAAATTAAAACTTTTGTCTCCAAGCAATTCTGGTAAAACCTTTAAAAAAACAAAAAGAACAAAACATTATTTATATTAAAATTTTGTAGAGAAGCCTGAATAGTTTCAATAATTGTAGGTATGCTTTTTGATTTGTCTTGCGATCTCTTTAAATTTGTTTAATTAAAAGATATAATATAATCGAATCTTCTGCTAAAAAAATAAAAAAGAAAAGAAATATTGAAAACAAGATCTGTTGCAGCCAGGCAACAAAACAACCTGTAATCCAGTTTCTTAGCATTCAGACATTATATAAAATTAATGAACATGATCCAATGTATGTACATTCTTCAAATTATATAAATTAAAAATTTAAAGTTTTTATTTACACATCTTTGGAGTTAAAGTTGATAGACTTGAAAATAAAGAACAAATAAACCTTAAGAATGCCAGTTTTGAAAAGAAATGAAACAAATGTTTGTGTAAGAAAGAAAAGTAATTATTAACATGTTAGCATGTAGATATTGAGCGAATCCAGCACCAAGAATGTATCAGTACAATGCTGTCATTTAATTGAAGTGTTCTCAACTTTTGGACACACTGACCGTGAAGCTGACACCAGATATTCCCTTGTAGATGATGCCATTCCTGTCGGCCTGCAGCTGGAGGCAGGCAGCAATGTCCAGGTTGGTGTCCTGACATTCTTCAATTCTGTTTAAGCCGTAGGCTATGGAGTAGACACTTATGATGACGTGCAGCACAGACAGGTCCTGGGGGACCATGGCGTCAGTGACAACCTCGTCCCCGGTGCAGATCTTGGCGTAGCGCATCGTACTTGGATTCTGGAAGATTGATAGAGATAGACAAGATAGAGTTGGTCAATAGATACATGGAAGAAGTGGGCTGAACAGACTTCACATTTGACTGGCACTACCATAGACTCCAACATTATTAAATAAAAGCATGTCTTGGCTTCATGCCAGAGAGATGTGTAAATGAGGTTTTGGTTGCCTCCCCTTTTTTTACTAGAGGGGAACTGGGAAATTTATATTTGTTGGCAGGTAGATTTTGTTAGTTATGAATTTGTTAATATAACATAAATCACCAAATACATCTTTTAATATGAGTCATATTTTCCAAGCCATTTGATGTAAGTTTTTTAAAGAAATAACTTCATTTAAGATGGACTTCGATAATTTCCTGTGAGTTCAGTATCCAAAAAAATATTAGAATTTTAAGAAATATACTAATTGTGATTACAGTTTGTGAGATAAACTGGGGTTCATTCGTTTGTGATTTCAGTTTGTGAGATAAACTGGGGTTCATTCGTTTGTGATTACAATTTGTGAGATAAACTGGGGTTCATTCGTTTTTCAAGAGTTTTCCCCTTTTTTCTTAAACATGAAAAAAGTTTTAAAAAGTCCCAGATGATTAAGTCTTGCTGTCCCCCCTCCCCCTCTCCACCCACTTTCAACACAGTAAAGGTTGAACCTGGAGAGAATGCTGACCTATTGGTGAAACAAACAGCTTAACAGATGTATAACCTGTGGTTGAAAACTTCACTGTGTATGTGAAATGTGCCGTACAGAAGAAAACTTTCACAGTGAAAAGGGCCACACAGATAAACAAAGTTCAAAATTCTTCTCTTTCCATAAGTATTATTTGCATGATGGTAAAATAAAATAGTTACATCAATGTCAAGGATATTGCACCGATGAAATGTCTCGTAGATTTCTTGGAACCAATCAGGAGGGATGTAATTTGAAGATCGATTTTTCCAGCTCAATTTTTCCTTTAGATATCTCTTGAAATCATCAACGAATGCAGATCTTGGCTCCACAATGATGGATCCAGCCACCTAAGGGAAGTAAATGATGATATGTTACAATGGCCACTGTAAGAAATATACAACCAGCAACCTAAGGGAGGTTAATGATGATGTGTTAGATTGCGGTACAATGGCCAAAGTAAGATATATACAACAATGTTCAAAATTTCAAAAACATCATTTTTTGGCTAATTTATACAAGGTGAAATGACTTTGTTTCCAATGAGAATGCCACTAAGGGCCGCCACTCTACCTCTTGTTCATATCCTGCCAGCAGGCTGCTGTCGTAGGTCCAATCAAAGGGCACGATCCACACGAACCTGCCAGTGAGTCCCAGGTTTTGGCTGGCCTGCATCAAGAGTTTCAAGTGTTCTGGGCTAACAAACAAAACGACTGCCCGGGCCCCAACCTGAGAACCAATGACAAGAGGTTTAGATTCCAAGCACCTCCATCATTACAAACACAAACATATTTGACACCCAGCACCTCCATCATTACAAACACAAACATATTTGACATCCAGCACCTCCATCATTACAAACACAAACATAATTGACATCCAGCACCTCCATCATTACAAACACAAACATATTTGACATCCAGCACCTCCATCATTACAAACACAAACATATTTGACATCCAGCACCTCCATCATTACAAACACAAACATATTTGACATCCAGCACCTCCATCATTACAAACACAAACATATTTGACATCCAGCACCTCCATCATTACAAACACAATCTTAGAAATATATTTGACATCCAGCACCTCCATCATTACAAACACAAATATATTTGACATCCAGCACCTCCATCATTACAAACACAAACATATTTGACATCCAGCACCTCCATCATTACAAACACAAACATATTTGACATCCAGCACCTCCATCATTACAAACACAAACATATTTGACATCCAGCACCTCCATCATTACAAACACAATCTTAGAAATATATTTGACATCCAGCACCTCCATCATTACAAACACAAACATATTTGACATCCAGCACCTCCATCATTACAAACACAAACATATTTGACATCCAGCACCTCCATCATTACAAACACAAACATATTTGACATCCAGCACCTCCATCATTACAAACACAATCTTAGAAATATATTTGACATCCAGCACCTCCATCATTACAAACACAAACATATTTGACATCCAGCACCTCCATCATTACAAACACAAACATATTTGACATCCAGCACCTCCATCATTACAAACACAATCTTAGAAATATATTTGACATCCAGCACCTCCATCATTACAAACACAAATATATTTGACATCCAGCACCTCCATCATTACAAACACAAACATATTTGACATCCAGCATCTCCATCATTACAAACACAAACATATTTGACATCCAGCACCTCCATCATTACAAACACAATCTTAGAAATATATTTGACATCCAGCACCTCCATCATTACAAACACAAACTTGAAAATATCTTTGACAAAGTTCTATAGCTTAAAAGTAATTTTTAAAAAAAGCTTTAATCCTCTCACCGTCTGACTGAGATTTTTCAAAGCGTCTTGAGCATCAGACAATGTTGCAGTTTTGGGAAGGGCAACAGCATCTCCAATACAAGTCTGGGCAGATCTGGAACTGTGAGAAATACAAAAAAAAACAAGTCATAATGATTATTTTAATTTTCTTATTTATTTACTTTTTCCACTTATATAGCACAGTACACCTGCCAACAGCTGGACTCACTGCGCTTTACAGACGAGTAAAGACATTGCACTCTCATTCTTCCTAAACATAATTACATTACATACACAACATTATATACAAATGTCCAAGATGTGTTATGTCTTAGAGTTGTGACAAATACAATCATGTAGATGTTGATTCATATATAGAATGTAGGCATCTATTGAATAGCTATGACAAGACTTTCATTCCAACATTCTGCCCAACATCAGAACATGCAACATTGTCAAGTCTTGGACATGATGGATGACCAATCTGACATAATGTTGGATGACCAATCTGACAAAATGTTGGATGACCAATATGAAAAAATGTTGGATGACCAATCTGACAAAATGTTGGATGACCACTCTGACAAAATGTTGGATGACTTATCTGACAAAATGTTGGACAACCAATCTGACATAATTTTGACGTGATCAGGCAACACATGCTCCATACAAACATCAGATTTCATTTCATCAGCTTTAAACTAATGATTGAAAACTTTTCAAATATACATTACAAGCTTTTAAATCATTTGTCAATTTTCCCCCTATAACCTACAGGTCATTTGACTAGGTCCCAGGATATGACAGTAAAAGAGAGAAATGTTGCTAAAACTTACTTGTCAAGAAGTGAGTCGGTGGCGCCCTCGAACTCAATGTCATCTGTGTAGAGAACACTCAGATAGTCCCACCCAGCAAGTTGGGCCACTTCAAAGATGACACTGGCCATCATTGCGTTGTCACCACGCGTACGCAGGAAGTAAGGGTAGAGAACTCTATCACTGAGCAGCACACTTCCGGCAGTCGGGGAGATACTGGTTATTTCTTTTCAAAAGATGAAATATGTGAAAAATTAACATCTTACTTAAACTCAAAATACAATGGAATTTTCATGTTTTATGGAATAGCTGAAATAAGTGAATATCAGAATTATCTACAAGGAATTTAAATGAATGTTAAAACTATCAAGGATATTGACTGTGTGACATAATAAGTTTCAATAACTATTGTAACAAAGTCACGTGCCCAGGCTAACTCTGTGGGCAGATTTCTCTCCAACTCACTTTCTTGTGACAACATGCTGGCCACAGGCAAAGCGTTTCTGTCCAGGTCTATGACAAAAGCCGCAAGGGAAGACGGTGATACAATAGTTCCATAATCATCCGAGTCGCACAGTTCATTGCCACTTAGGACGTTGTACACGTCCTGGCCAAGCCGAACAGACTGGAGATAAAAAACACATAATTCATAAAAAAAAATAACTTCCAAGTTCGTGTCTATGATAATAATGTCTTCAATATGGCTACTAATTAGCATATCGCATACTATTATGATAAACAAGCCTCACGTGTGAGCAGCTGTCCAGTGCCAGGCCGTCTAGCTTGATGTACTCTGGCAAGTTTTGGTTTACGTTCGTATTGATACGGTCAATGGCGTAGAAAAAGGCCAGTAACCTTTGGAGCTCCACGCCTGCAACAAGTCAAGTTATGGTCAATGATTGTGAGGTGAATAATTGTATGGTCAATGATTAGAAGGTCAATAATTGTATAGTCAATGACAGTAAGGTCAATTATGGTAATGTCAGTGATTGAATGATCAAGATATAAACTCAAATTTAGTCAGAAATGAAAATCACAAAGTTTGTAAGTTAAACCCCTCTCAGCAATGGACAACAATGTGGTAAAGCCCTGCTTACAACTTAAAATTCTGCTAGTGGTTTAAATCAAACAGTGTCAATTTTTGTATGGTGAAACTAGGACCAAACTGTAGTTCTACTCTAACATGTATAGCAACTCTAAATGTGGTTCTATTCTAGCATGAGTAGCTGCACAACTCTAAAAGTTGTTCTTTAAAAAAAACTCTAACAGCAGCTCTATTAAACAACTCTAACTGTTGTTCTATATGACAAATGTAACTGTAGTTCTATTCTACAAACTCTAACTGTTGTTCTATATAACAAATGTAACTGTAGTTCTATTCTAACAACTCTATCTGTTGTTCTATATAACAAATGTAACTGTAGTTCTATTCTAGCAACTCTAACTGTTGTTCTATATAACAAATGTAACTGTAGTTCTATTCTAACAACTCTATCTGTTGTTCTATATAACAAATGTAACTGTAGTTCTATTCTAGCAACTCTAACTGTTGTTCTATATAACAAATGTAACTGTAGTTCTATTCTAACAACTCTATCTGTTGTTCTATATAACAAATGTAACTGTAGTTCTATTCTAACAACTCTATCTGTTGTTCTATATAACAAATGTAACTGTAGTTCTATTCTAACAACTCTAACTGTTGTTCTATATAACAAATGTAACTGTAGTTCTATTCTAACAACTCTATCTGTTGTTCTATATAACAAATGTAACTGTAGTTCTATTCTAACAACTCTAACTGTTGTTCTATATAACAAATGTAACTGTAGTTCTATTCTAACAACTCTAACTGTTGTTCTATATAACAAATGTAACTGTAGTTCTATTCTAACAACTCTATCTGTTGTTCTATATAACAAATGTAACTGTAGTTCTATTCTAACAACTCTATCTGTTGTTCTATATAACAAATGTAACTGTAGTTCTATTCTAACAACTCTATCTGTTGTTCTATATAACAAATGTAACTGTAGTTCTATTCTAACAACTCTATCTGTTGTTCTATATAACAAATGTAACTGTAGTTCTATTCTAACAACTCTATCTGTTGTTCTATATAACAAATGTAACTGTAGTTCTATTCTAACAACTCTATCTGTTGTTCTATATAACAAATGTAACTGTAGTTCTATTCTAACAACTCTATCTGTTGTTCTATATAACAAATGTAACTGTAGTTCTATTCTAACAACTCTATCTGTTGTTCTATATAACAAATGTAACTGTAGTTCTATTCTAACAACTCTAACTGTTGTTCTATATAACAAATGTAACTGTAGTTCTATTCTAACAACTCTAACTGTTGTTCTATATAACAAATGTAACTGTAGTTCTATTCTAACAACTCTATCTGTTGTTCTATATAACAAATGTAACTGTAGTTCTATTCTAACAACTCTATCTGTTGTTCTATATAACAAATGTAACTGTAGTTCTATTCTAACAACTCTATCTGTTGTTCTATATAACAAATGTAACTGTAGTTCTATTCTAACAACTCTATCTGTTGTTCTATATAACAAATGTAACTGTAGTTCTATTCTAACAACTCTATCTGTTGTTCTATATAACAAATGTAACTGTAGTTCTATTCTAACAACTCTAACTGTTGTTCTATATAACAAATGTAACTGTAGTTCTATTCTAACAACTCTAACTGTTGTTCTATATAACAAATGTAACTGTAGTTCTATTCTAACAACTCTAACTGTTGTTCTATATAACAAATGTAACTGTAGTTCTATTCTAACAACTCTATCTGTTGTTCTATATAACAAATGTAACTGTAGTTCTATTCTAACAACTCTAACTGTTGTTCTATATAACAAATGTAACTGTAGTTCTATTCTAACAACTCTATCTGTTGTTCTATATAACAAATGTAACTGTAGTTCTATTCTAACAACTCTAACTGTTGTTCTATATAACAAATGTAACTGTAGTTCTATTCTAACAACTCTAACTGTTGTTCTATATAACAAATGTAACTGTAGTTCTATTCTAACAACTCTATCTGTTGTTCTATATAACAAATGTAACTGTAGTTCTATTCTAACAACTCTAACTGTTGTTCTATATAACAAATGTAACTGTAGTTCTATTCTAACAACTCTATCTGTTGTTCTATATAACAAATGTAACTGTAGTTCTATTCTAACAACTCTAACTGTTGTTCTATATAACAAATGTAACTGTAGTTCTATTCTAACAACTCTATCTGTTGTTCTATATAACAAATGTAACTGTAGTTCTATTCTAACAACTCTAACTGTTGTTCTATATAACAAATGTAACTGTAGTTCTATTCTAACAACTCTAACTGTTGTTCTATATAACAAATGTAACTGTAGTTCTATTCTAACAACTCTAACTGTTGTTCTATATAACAAATGTAACTGTAGTTCTATTCTAACAACTCTAACTGTTGTTCTATATAACAAATGTAACTGTAGTTCTATTCTAACAACTCTAACTGTTGTTCTATATAACAAATGTAACTGTAGTTCTATTCTAACAACTCTAACTGTTGTTCTATATAACAAATGTAACTGTAGTTCTATTCTAACAACTCTAACTGTTGTTCTATATAACAAATGTAACTGTAGTTCTATTCTAACAACTCTAACTGTTGTTCTATATAACAAATGTAACTGTAGTTCTATTCTAACAACTCTAACTGTTGTTCTATATAACAAATGTAACTGTAGTTCTATTCTAACAACTCTAACTGTTGTTCTATATAACAAATGTAACTGTAGTTCTATTCTAACAACTCTAACTGTTGTTCTATATAACAAATGTAACTGTAGTTCTATTCTAACAACTCTAACTGTTGTTCTATATAACAAATGTAACTGTAGTTCTATTCTAACAACTCTAACTGTTGTTCTATATAACAAATGTAACTGTAGTTCTATTCTAACAACTCTAACTGTTGTTCTATATAACAAATGTAACTGTAGTTCTATTCTAACAACTCTAACTGTTGTTCTATATAACAAATGTAACTGTAGTTCTATTCTAACAACTCTAACTGTTGTTCTATATAACAAATGTAACTGTAGTTCTATTCTAACAACTCTATCTGTTGTTCTATATAACAAATGTAACTGTAGTTCTATTCTAACAACTCTATCTGTTGTTCTATATAACAAATGTAACTGTAGTTCTATTCTAACAACTCTAACTGTTGTTCTATATAACAAATGTAACTGTAGTTCTATTCTAACAACTCTATCTGTTGTTCTATATAACAAATGTAACTGTAGTTCTATTCTAACAACTCTATCTGTTGTTCTATATAACAAATGTAACTGTAGTTCTATTCTAACAACTCTATCTGTTGTTCTATATAACAAATGTAACTGTAGTTCTATTCTAACAACTCTAACTGTTGTTCTATATAACAAATGTAACTGTAGTTCTATTCTAACAACTCTAACTGTTGTTCTATATAACAAATGTAACTGTAGTTCTATTCTAACAACTCTATCTGTTGTTCTATATAACAAATGTAACTGTAGTTCTATTCTAACAACTCTAACTGTTGTTCTATATAACAAATGTAACTGTAGTTCTATTCTAACAACTCTATCTGTTGTTCTATATAACAAATGTAACTGTAGTTCTATTCTAACAACTCTAACTGTTGTTCTATATAACAAATGTAACTGTAGTTCTATTCTAACAACTCTAACTGTTGTTCTATATAACAAATGTAACTGTAGTTCTATTCTAACAACTCTATCTGTTGTTCTATATAACAAATGTAACTGTAGTTCTATTCTAACAACTCTAACTGTTGTTCTATATAACAAATGTAACTGTAGTTCTATTCTAACAACTCTAACTGTTGTTCTATATAACAAATGTAACTGTAGTTCTATTCTAACAACTCTAACTGTTGTTCTATATAACAAATGTAACTGTAGTTCTATTCTAACAACTCTATCTGTTGTTCTATATAACAAATGTAACTGTAGTTCTATTCTAACAACTCTAACTGTTGTTCTATATAACAAATGTAACTGTAGTTCTATTCTAACAACTCTAACTGTTGTTCTATATAACAAATGTAACTGTAGTTCTATTCTAACAACTCTATCTGTTGTTCTATATAACAAATGTAACTGTAGTTCTATTCTAACAACTCTAACTGTTGTTCTATATAACAAATGTAACTGTAGTTCTATTCTAACAACTCTAACTGTTGTTCTATATAACAAATGTAACTGTAGTTCTATTCTAACAACTCTATCTGTTGTTCTATATAACAAATGTAACTGTAGTTCTATTCTAACAACTCTAACTGTTGTTCTATATAACAAATGTAACTGTAGTTCTATTCTAACAACTCTATCTGTTGTTCTATATAACAAATGTAACTGTAGTTCTATTCTAACAACTCTATCTGTTGTTCTATATAACAAATGTAACTGTAGTTCTATTCTAACAACTCTATCTGTTGTTCTATATAACAAATGTAACTGTAGTTCTATTCTAACAACTCTAACTGTTGTTCTATATAACAAATGTAACTGTAGTTCTATTCTAACAACTCTAACTGTTGTTCTATATAACAAATGTAACTGTAGTTCTATTCTAACAACTCTATCTGTTGTTCTATATAACAAATGTAACTGTAGTTCTATTCTAACAACTCTAACTGTTGTTCTATATAACAAATGTAACTGTAGTTCTATTCTAACAACTCTATCTGTTGTTCTATATAACAAATGTAACTGTAGTTCTATTCTAACAACTCTAACTGTTGTTCTATATAACAAATGTAACTGTAGTTCTATTCTAACAACTCTAACTGTTGTTCTATATAACAAATGTAACTGTAGTTCTATTCTAACAACTCTATCTGTTGTTCTATATAACAAATGTAACTGTAGTTCTATTCTAACAACTCTAACTGTTGTTCTATATAACAAATGTAACTGTAGTTCTATTCTAACAACTCTAACTGTTGTTCTATATAACAAATGTAACTGTAGTTCTATTCTAACAACTCTATCTGTTGTTCTATATAACAAATGTAACTGTAGTTCTATTCTAACAACTCTAACTGTTGTTCTATATAACAAATGTAACTGTAGTTCTATTCTAACAACTCTAACTGTTGTTCTATATAACAAATGTAACTGTAGTTCTATTCTAACAACTCTAACTGTTGTTCTATATAACAAATGTAACTGTAGTTCTATTCTAACAACTCTATCTGTTGTTCTATATAACAAATGTAACTGTAGTTCTATTCTAACAACTCTATCTGTTGTTCTATATAACAAATGTAACTGTAGTTCTATTCTAACAACTCTAACTGTTGTTCTATATAACAAATGTAACTGTAGTTCTATTCTAACAACTCTATCTGTTGTTCTATATAACAAATGTAACTGTAGTTCTATTCTAACAACTCTAACTGTTGTTCTATATAACAAATGTAACTGTAGTTCTATTCTAACAACTCTATCTGTTGTTCTATATAACAAATGTAACTGTAGTTCTATTCTAACAACTCTAACTGTTGTTCTATATAACAAATGTAACTGTAGTTCTATTCTAACAACTCTATCTGTTGTTCTATATAACAAATGTAACTGTAGTTCTATTCTAACAACTCTAACTGTTGTTCTATATAACAAATGTAACTGTAGTTCTATTCTAACAACTCTAACTGTTGTTCTATATAACAAATGTAACTGTAGTTCTATTCTAACAACTCTAACTGTTGTTCTATATAACAAATGTAACTGTAGTTCTATTCTAACAACTCTATCTGTTGTTCTATATAACAAATGTAACTGTAGTTCTATTCTAACAACTCTATCTGTTGTTCTATATAACAAATGTAACTGTAGTTCTATTCTAACAACTCTAACTGTTGTTCTATATAACAAATGTAACTGTAGTTCTATTCTAACAACTCTAACTGTTGTTCTATATAACAAATGTAACTGTAGTTCTATTCTAACAACTCTAACTGTTGTTCTATATAACAAATGTAACTGTAGTTCTATTCTAACAACTCTATCTGTTGTTCTATATAACAAATGTAACTGTAGTTCTATTCTAACAACTCTAACTGTTGTTCTATATAACAAATGTAACTGTAGTTCTATTCTAACAACTCTAACTGTTGTTCTATATAACAAATGTAACTGTAGTTCTATTCTAACAACTCTAACTGTTGTTCTATATAACAAATGTAACTGTAGTTCTATTCTAACAACTCTAACTGTTGTTCTATATAACAAATGTAACTGTAGTTCTATTCTAACAACTCTAACTGTTGTTCTATATAACAAATGTAACTGTAGTTCTATTCTAACAACTCTAACTGTTGTTCTATATAACAAATGTAACTGTAGTTCTATTCTAACAACTCTAACTGTTGTTCTATATAACAAATGTAACTGTAGTTCTATTCTAACAACTCTAACTGTTGTTCTATATAACAAATGTAACTGTAGTTCTATTCTAACAACTCTAACTGTTGTTCTATATAACAAATGTAACTGTAGTTCTATTCTAACAACTCTAACTGTTGTTCTATATAACAAATGTAACTGTAGTTCTATTCTAACAACTCTAACTGTTGTTCTATATAACAAATGTAACTGTAGTTCTATTCTAACAACTCTAACTGTTGTTCTATATAACAAATGTAACTGTAGTTCTATTCTAACAACTCTAACTGTTGTTCTATATAACAAATGTAACTGTAGTTCTATTCTAACAACTCTAACTGTTGTTCTATATAACAAATGTAACTGTAGTTCTATTCTAACAACTCTAACTGTTGTTCTATATAACAAATGTAACTGTAGTTCTATTCTAACAACTCTATCTGTTGTTCTATATAACAAATGTAACTGTAGTTCTATTCTAACAACTCTAACTGTTGTTCTATATAACAAATGTAACTGTAGTTCTATTCTAACAACTCTAACTGTTGTTCTATATAACAAATGTAACTGTAGTTCTATTCTAACAACTCTAACTGTTGTTCTATATAACAAATGTAACTGTAGTTCTATTCTAACAACTCTATCTGTTGTTCTATATAACAAATGTAACTGTAGTTCTATTCTAACAACTCTAACTGTTGTTCTATATAACAAATGTAACTGTAGTTCTATTCTAACAACTCTAACTGTTGTTCTATATAACAAATGTAACTGTAGTTCTATTCTAACAACTCTATCTGTTGTTCTATATAACAAATGTAACTGTAGTTCTATTCTAACAACTCTATCTGTTGTTCTATATAACAAATGTAACTGTAGTTCTATTCTAACAACTCTATCTGTTGTTCTATATAACAAATGTAACTGTAGTTCTATTCTAACAACTCTATCTGTTGTTCTATATAACAAATGTAACTGTAGTTCTATTCTAACAACTCTAACTGTTGTTCTATATAACAAATGTAACTGTAGTTCTATTCTAACAACTCTATCTGTTGTTCTATATAACAAATGTAACTGTAGTTCTATTCTAACAACTCTAACTGTTGTTCTATATAACAAATGTAACTGTAGTTCTATTCTAACAACTCTATCTGTTGTTCTATATAACAAATGTAACTGTAGTTCTATTCTAACAACTCTAACTGTTGTTCTATATAACAAATGTAACTGTAGTTCTATTCTAACAACTCTAACTGTTGTTCTATATAACAAATGTAACTGTAGTTCTATTCTAACAACTCTATCTGTTGTTCTATATAACAAATGTAACTGTAGTTCTATTCTAACAACTCTAACTGTTGTTCTATATAACAAATGTAACTGTAGTTCTATTCTAACAACTCTAACTGTTGTTCTATATAACAAATGTAACTGTAGTTCTATTCTAACAACTCTAACTGTTGTTCTATATAACAAATGTAACTGTAGTTCTATTCTAACAACTCTAACTGTTGTTCTATATAACAAATGTAACTGTAGTTCTATTCTAACAACTCTAACTGTTGTTCTATATAACAAATGTAACTGTAGTTCTATTCTAACAACTCTAACTGTTGTTCTATATAACAAATGTAACTGTAGTTCTATTCTAACAACTCTAACTGTTGTTCTATATAACAAATGTAACTGTAGTTCTATTCTAACAACTCTAACTGTTGTTCTATATAACAAATGTAACTGTAGTTCTATTCTAACAACTCTAACTGTTGTTCTATATAACAAATGTAACTGTAGTTCTATTCTAACAACTCTAACTGTTGTTCTATATAACAAATGTAACTGTAGTTCTATTCTAACAACTCTAACTGTTGTTCTATATAACAAATGTAACTGTAGTTCTATTCTAACAACTCTAACTGTTGTTCTATATAACAAATGTAACTGTAGTTCTATTCTAACAACTCTAACTGTTGTTCTATATAACAAATGTAACTGTAGTTCTATTCTAACAACTCTAACTGTTGTTCTATATAACAAATGTAACTGTAGTTCTATTCTAACAACTCTAACTGTTGTTCTATATAACAAATGTAACTGTAGTTCTATTCTAACAACTCTAACTGTTGTTCTATATAACAAATGTAACTGTAGTTCTATTCTAACAACTCTAACTGTTGTTCTATATAACAAATGTAACTGTAGTTCTATTCTAACAACTCTAACTGTTGTTCTATATAACAAATGTAACTGTAGTTCTATTCTAACAACTCTAACTGTTGTTCTATATAACAAATGTAACTGTAGTTCTATTCTAACAACTCTAACTGTTGTTCTATATAACAAATGTAACTGTAGTTCTATTCTAACAACTCTAACTGTTGTTCTATATAACAAATGTAACTGTAGTTCTATTCTAACAACTCTAACTGTTGTTCTATATAACAAATGTAACTGTAGTTCTATTCTAACAACTCTAACTGTTGTTCTATATAACAAATGTAACTGTAGTTCTATTCTAACAACTCTATCTGTTGTTCTATATAACAAATGTAACTGTAGTTCTATTCTAACAACTCTAACTGTTGTTCTATATAACAAATGTAACTGTAGTTCTATTCTAACAACTCTAACTGTTGTTCTATATAACAAATGTAACTGTAGTTCTATTCTAACAACTCTATCTGTTGTTCTATATAACAAATGTAACTGTAGTTCTATTCTAACAACTCTAACTGTTGTTCTATATAACAAATGTAACTGTAGTTCTATTCTAACAACTCTATCTGTTG